>OZ025289.1:441184809-441488708 GCA_964019185.1 Maratus speculifer | reverse complement strand
AAATTTGGGGCTCCTGTTTTCATAATTTCGGGCCCCTTCAAAAATTTTTAGAGAAGCATCTGCTTCTCGTGCCTATTCTGTAATCAGGGCCTGGACACCAAGTAGCCCCGAAATACTAGTTTACATGTTACTTTTATGAAAACGTAAAGATTTCTTATCAAAATAAAAAGTTAAAGAAAAAACTGTGATGGCGCATGGGTTACAGGTTACTAAAAGTAATATTTTGACATTTATTTTATTTATAGCTCTTATCCAGATTGTTTCACTACAGAAAGTTTGGAGGGTTAAAATTTAGACACGAAACCAGGTGTTTACAAATACATCCACTCAGGCCCGGACTGGCTCCTTTGGGGGTCCTCGGCTAGAGACTGAAAAGGGGCCCCTTACGGGAAATTTAGCGAGAACAGAATATTATATTTTATTTTTAAATTTAGGCTTAAATGGCAAAAAAAAAAAAAAAAAAAAAAAAAAAAAAAAAACATTTAGGCTATTTTGTGACTTGGAAAATAGTTGAGTAAAATGTTAAGCTTTTGTAATGTTGATAACTTACTTTCACAATATACATTTATATTATTTTTATAGGCCATACCTAAACTAATTCTATGATAGAAAAAAAAAATAATTATTATTCATTTTAAGTTGTTACTACTTAAAAATGAGCGTGAGGTATATTTTTAGTTTTCAGCAATCAAATTACTGTATCGAGGTCATAATAATCTAAATCCTACTGTGATACCTAAATAAATATTTAAAGTGATATAACAGTAATAAAAAAAAAGTGGGTACGTGTGATCGCAGATCGCTCAATAAATTTAAAGTAAAAGGAAGTTATTTATTTTAACTAAATTAAAAATGTTCAAATTAAATTATTTAAATAAAATTCAAAATAAAAATTCTTTAAAAACGCTAAACAAAAAGAAAAATAGCGGAGATATAAATAAAATTTAAAATTTTTAAAAACGAAAAAAAAGTTTAAACGTAATTTAAAATGCTGAATCATTAATAAACCGCTCGTTTTTAAAATAGAAAGAAAATTGTAATTAAAAAATATATATATATATATATTTATGAATATTAGTGATAAAAAAATATATAAACCCTTAAATCGGCAAAAAGTACGAATATATATTTTTTAATTCTATCTTATTAGGGAACTGCAAGAAGTGTAAGTCACTGATTTTGAGGAAAGTGGTACCGTTGAAAAGATATCATCGTGAGGATTAAAAAACTCAATGGAACTACCCGTCGCACAGTGGGGAAAAAAGCCTTCAAAACTGGCAAAAAATCGAAAAATGAAATTTTATTTTGAACTACCGACATACGTCACTTTAATAGAGCAGATGTCAGTACACGTCTTCCTAGTATTAAAATTTGCGCAAAGTTATTTTGATCGTCACTAGAGAAAGAAGTTAAACTGCATATAATAAAAATAACTAACTACATATAATAACTAACTGCATATAATAAATATAACTTTGATAATAAGTGAAAAAAAAAAAAAAAAAAAAAATCAATAATTTTGTTTCAACATTCGTTTGTTAATTTCGCTATAATAATTAAAAAATAATTTTTTTTGACTATGGAACCTTTAACTACAAGTATGTAACAATAATTCATTAACTTTCAATTTGTTTTAATACGATTTTTATAGATATACAGACGCTTAGAATATATAGTGGTGAAATTTATAAAAAAAAATCAACACTGTCTACAAACATTGTAGGTTTTAGTTATGAGTTAAGGCGAGTTAAGTGTTAATTATAATTTTTTCTATTAAATATGAGTTTTAAAAAGACAAATATGCCAGAAAATCTTGCTCCTTTTTGCCACTTTTTTAATTGTATGGTCATTTTTATAGCTAATCATCCTTAAATTTTTGTTAGTGTACGGGTGTGCCAAACATGATTATAAATATTTTCTTTGTTAAATACGAATTTTAATGCATTGTTTATCACAAAACAATGTATTTAAATGAAACTGACTATCATGGAACGTTTTAACAAAAAACTTTTGAAAAGTAATGCGATTTTATGGTATAAGAGCTCCATAATCGGAGAAACTACGAACAAGTAGTTTAAATGAAAAGAAGATTAAATGTTTTAAAGTTTAATATAAATTCCAATGAGCAAAAGCCTGGCGAAACAAGGGAAATGCTTTAGAATTAACAAAGAGTGGCTTGGCAATTCGCTTTCATTTCCTCGATTTGAAAAACAAACAGAAGCGTCAATGAAAAGCAAACGTGCCCATCTTCATATTCCGTCTGAATTTGTTCTGGACGATCAAAAATATCAAGAGTAAAACGGTTATACAATTCTAGTTCTACATATTCGTTAGTGTACGTGACATGTATGAGTTTAAGATCTGAAAAACAGGAAAACAAAAAGTGTGTGTTAGCACTAAAACAGCAGAAACAGTTTTTCTTCTCTGTCTTTATCGTAATACGTACATTTTGCCTGAGAAAGGTTGATCCAATCCTTCAAAACGAGTCGCTAATATTCATTATAAGGTTTGCTTGAGAATAATTAAAATTACTAATTATGTTTACATTTTTTAATGCGATATTATGGATGATTTATAAATATCTAATTAATATAAAACTATCTTAAATTCTTGTTTTTAACTCATTTGTCTACAAAAAATATTGAAAAAGGTTTGTAAATTAATTAATAAATTGCTATTTAGCTTATGTAAAAGTTTAAAATTTTACTACTTTTCTTCTACAAAAGAATCCGTGATGTGCTTTTTTTGTTCAAAGTAAATTTTATTTTTTGCCAACTTTGGAAGCTTCCTGCCCCACTGTGCGTCGGAAATGAGCCGTTTTCGAGATGTCCGACAATTTATGTCACGTAGCTAATGAACACTTACTAAGAAACCGCAAAAAAAATTGGTCTCGATTTTAACGAAAGTGTATCGCTGAAAAGATATTATCGGGAGGATTAAAAACTCAATGAATCACCCGTCGGAAATGAAACGTTTTCAAGATATTCGACAATATGTATCACGTAGCTAAAGCACACTTACTGGGAAACTGCATTAAGTTACATAAATTGTCGGATATCTCGAAAATGACTCATTTCCGAAGGGTAGCTCCATTGAGTTTTTTACTTCTCAAAATGATATCTTTCCAACGACATCATTTTCGTCAAAATCGAGACTTTTTTTGCGGTCCTCTGTTAGGTGTGCACTAGCCCAGTATGGTACTAGCTACGTGGCTTAAATTATAGGATATCTCGAAAACGGCTCATTTCAGATGGGTAATTCTTTTGAATTCTTTACTCCTCACGATAAGATATTTCTAACAATACCAGTTTCGTCAAAATCTAAACTAATTTTTTTGCAATTCCTCAGTAAGTATACACTATAACGTAGCTATTTTTTATTATTTTTTTTATAGCTACGTTACATAAATGGTCATATATCTCAAAAAGGACTCGTTTCCGATGGGTAGTTCCACTGAGTTTTTTACTCCTCTTAATGAGATCTTTCCAACGATACCACTTTAGTTGGAATCGGTGACTTACACTTTTTGTAGTTGCCTAGTTAGTATGAAAACTTCAAATTCCAGCATCACGGTTCGAACTGTGAATCTTCTGTTTACTAGCGAGTTAGCGACTCTGTTTTCCTAAAAGTCTTTCACAACCTTTCCTTGAAGGACATAGCTGACGTTTGTTTGTTTGTTTATGCTTTATGCTGGCCAATTATCTACTCGTGGGATATAGGCCCTAAGTGGAGGGGTGCCCTCCGTGGGGGTCTTTCTATGGGAACCTAACCCGTATTTACGTAAGAAAATGCAAAATTCGAAGAAAACCACGGAAAACTTCGAACTGTTTGGCCGATGGTCGCGATTGGTTCGAACCCAGCACCTACCGTCTACCAGTTTGGAGGTCAGAACCTCTCGGCCACTGGTGGAGACATAGCTAAACCAAATTGCCAACTCGTAACAGCTCTATCTGGAGTACTACCTACCATCATGCTGAATATTATGCTATCATATGGGTCTTTTAAAATAACATTACAGAACATTGGACCTATTATTTGTTGTAGAGGTTTGCATGGGTCCGGGTTTGGCCAAACGCCAAAGACCCGTATCCAGACCGGTCTGCGGGCCGGTCGGGCAAAGAAATTTAGCGGGAATGCTGGGCCGACAAAAAAAAAAAAAAAAAAAAAAAAATAGGGAACCTGCCAATCTGATATAAAAACTTAATCGAAGACAATAAAATATGATCCGCTTTCAATGAATGACTTTCGCGAGAATGAGTATAAATGTGCGTCTCGAGCCGATGTTAGTTTGACACCATCCAAACAAAAACGCGAGCATCAGACAGTTATGAATTATCAGAGACAGGGTTTAATTTTTT
Organism: Maratus speculifer; assembly: GCA_964019185.1. NCBI lineage: Eukaryota > Metazoa > Arthropoda > Arachnida > Araneae > Salticidae > Maratus > Maratus speculifer. Next base: position 441,484,350 of record OZ025289.1, on the reverse strand, counting down.
CAGCAGACTCATAGCTAAGGCAGTGATCAGGTGTGCACTTTTTTTCTACATAGTAGAGTCGGGCCAGAACTGGGCTTAAATGTTCTCAGAATGTGTAGGGCTGTTACTATGTTTCTTTAAAACTATTAACAGCGATAATAAACTTGTGTTAATGGAATCTTTGGAAGTATAACTTAGGGTGGTTTTCAATCCACTTCTCAATAACGCGAAACTTTCTGACTAATTTTTAACTGTAAATGCATAAAATTGACATGCGTGACTACTAAAGGATTTGGGAATGGAATAATTTTCCATTTTTGGTAAATAAATTCTCAAATGGTAAGAGATTTTTGTCACGTGACTGCAGGTTTTCCCCCTTTTCAATGATATCGGTTTAAAAAATTCAATTCAAATGCTAACTTTGACAATATTTCTAAAAATATAATGTCTTTATCAAAAAATGGAAGACACCATTCGATTACATAGGTTCTGAATAAGAAAAAACTACAAAACTTATGCATTTCCGAAGAAAATGAATTTAGAAATGCGTCAGGAACTAACTAACTTGGATTTGAAAGAAGCTCTAATAAATGGCAGAGAAATATTATCACAAATATATTTTTTATAATGCATCTTCATAAGTTAATTATGATTTTACAGTCTTCTTTTTTTCTTTAAATCTAAACTACATTAATTTGATAAGGAATCTTTATTTGAATGTTCAAAAATCTAGACTTCTAAGTAATCATTAATGTTATTATCGTGTATTTTCTATGTTGAAAAAATATCGTGAATTTAAAGTACAGTTTTAAAATATAAAATATTTCATAAATGTGCATGTAGTATTCTTTAAAAAGATCTTAATTGTATGTTAAGAAAAACAATTTTTTATTTGTGCAAATTGAAAAGAATCGGGTCGTCCTTGCTACTTAACTAAGTATTAAAAGTTTTAAACATTTTTCAAAGTTTAAAAATTTTCTCATTTTTTTATTTCCTTTTCGTACTGTCTCTTTCGTACTGCTTCATGTTGACCACACTGTGAAATTACACTCGTTACAACCATACTATACGAGATTGGCAAGGGAGTGTCGCGATGTACTCTGAATCTGATTCTATGAGTACTGCAGAAAGGGCGATGTATCAGCCAACAGCCCTATTCCGTCTGTCCAACAACATGACACGACGAAACTATATGTTACCATGAAAAAACTATCAATTGTTTAAAATTTACTGTAAACGCATATTATTATTGGTAAATACTCAATTTTTTTTCTTATGTAAGTAGTAGTTATAAAATCGTATATTCCTTTTTTGAGTTGCACTTCCGGGGCCCCTTTGGGCCGGGGGCCCTCGGCGATCGCCGACCAGCCGACCTGGCCAGTCCGGGCCTGCATCCACTGTTGCTACTAAAAAAAATTAAATTACCCCCACCTATTCAAATACAATATAGAAGAGTATAAAATATTTTTCAATACAAAGAATAAAAACTTTTTTTATGGGATGAACCAAAGTAAACCCCGCTAGGTTCTGGTTCAAAGTAGCCGTGGTTGACGGTTCATGAATACGTCGGAAATATATTATAGCCTATGGGCGATTTTAAAAACGTGATATCAAAAAATTTTTTAAACATTTGTTTTATATAATTACCTCATTTAATTTAATTACATTTAGTAAGCTTAATTATTTCTCTATAAATTACCTTTCTCGCTAAAGTGGCGAATTTAGAAATATAGTATGATCAATTTCTTCAACAGACATTGAATGTATTCCCGGTGTAATTCCCAATCTATTAGTAACTTATATAATTTTTAAAAGTAGTATTCTGAATATATTGGAAAGTGTTTCATAATATATGGCTTATGCATAACTTTTCGTTCTTGTTTTTTTTTCTTTTTTACACTTTTCAAACATAATTCAAAACTGTTTATGACTTCGGTTTGTCTCTCTTCTGTCCGTCCGTGCATTGTGAGCATTTCCGGAAAAGGGGGGGGGGGTGAAGGGGGCGGTCGCCCTGGGCGCGAATATTTAGGCGGCACCAAATTCATAATACCAACGTCACTTTTGGCCTTTCATAAGAAAAAGTTGGGAATCGGGGGCGCCAAATTGAAACTTTTCCCGGGCTTTTATCTTCGCACGCCCTGCATTTCCGATCTAAATTAGAATCCTAAGTGGATTGGATTGCACCGAACCCGAAAGTTTTATCTCAATTCAACTCGAAAACCGGTAACACAATTCCACCAACTCAACATCCCAATAAAGCGGTCCCACCAGTGGCCGAGAGGTTCTGACCTCTTAACTGGTAGACGGCAGGTGCTGGGTTCGAACCCAATCGCGGCTGTCGGCCTAACCGTTCAGAGTTTTCGTGGTTTTCTTCGAACCTTGCGTAAATACGGATTAGGTTCCCGTAGAAAGACCCCCCACGAAGGGCACTCCCCCCATGGACCTATATCCCTAGTGTAGATAATCGGGCGACATAAATAAACCAAACCAAAACCGAATAAAGCGCGAAACACTTAAATCCAAACCCAAAGTTAAAAAAAAAAATGTTTATTTTAATACAATTACGTGAAAATCGTCAACAATTGTGCATCGCTAATATCAATTTTGTCTTTTATGTTGAAAAATGAAGATACACACGCACACATATATATTATATTTATTAATATTTAAATATATGATATAAGGTACCCTGGGGTAATAACGCCACGTTAAGGTTCTACCAATTTTCACGGCTAAGTTTTAGATTGTATTTTTCAAACAAATATAGGATCTGATACATCAACTCATTGACTATCTATATAAAATAAAATAATTTAACAGATATGTATTCATAAAATGTAATGGCGTTTTTTCTTGACCCATGCTATTTGGCGTTATTACCCACCTATATGGGTAATAACGCCATGCAAACAAAACTATGAAATAAGATGGAATAATTACATGTAGATAGCCCAATTCTAAAAGTACAAACTCTACAAACTTAGAAATTGAAAAATTGCATTCTAAGCTATTGAAAATGTTCAATTTTTTGTGAAAGTGTAAGAAAAATAAAGGTGTGGTGTGGGAGGGGGGGGGATAAGGCAAAAGAATATCAGATCGTGAGCTTCTTTTTGCATAAAAAGGACTGTTTAAATAGAAATATTAGAAACATTGCACAGTTTTAACTGTGTTTATTTGAATCAGTATTTAGGATGTAACTCGGCCACTGTATGGAATCAACCGGGGTATTAATGTCAAGGATTGGCGTTATTACCCCGGTATAGTTATTGCGCAGTACATTTTAAATTACAAATTATCTCGAGAAGATATCCAAAATCTTACACAACATTTTAAAAGTACATGAAATGCACTACAAATTTATGCAATTAACAAAGTATTTCTGGATAAAAACATAGTCTTCACATCACAAAACGTATCTCGCAAATTTTAGATCAAGCGTTAATTTTAGTTGTTTGTAAAAACAATAAGACCTAAAAATGAAACAAATTAACTTGAAGCTGTTTTTTGCGATTTATATGACTCAAAACCCTTCTGCGCAGAGCACATGGGTGTCATTTACCTGATTATTTCATAATTATGCAAAATATAAGCACTTGGCGTTATTACCCCGCCTGGCGTTATTACCCCAGGGTACCTTATTTTAATCCGAAAAAAAAAAAAAATACGGGCCCCACCAGTGGCCGAGAGGTTCTGACCTCTCAACTGGTAGACGGCAAGTGCTGGGTTCGAACCCAATCGCGGCCGTCGGCCTAACCGTTCGGAGTTTTCGTGGTTTTCTTCGAACCTTGCTTAAATACAGGTTAGGTTCCCATAGAAAAACCCCCACGAAGGGCACTCCTCCCCTGGTCCTATATCCCTAGTGTAGATAATCAGACGACAAAAATAAACCAAACCAAACCAAACCGAAAAAAAATACTTACAAGATTTTTTGAAAAAATTGGATTAACCCGCAACCGATCCGCAAGACTCAGGAACCTACCCAAACCCGAAGCAGTTAAAGTTACTCGGACTTGAACGCGACTTGCATAGAATAAGTTAACCCTTTGAGGGGCAAGCAATTGCGTTCGTGTAATTCTGAACTCCCACCGGAAATTTGGAAAGAATTTGTATCAAAAATAGGAAAAGCAATTTCACGACTTTTTTCCACCTAACTTAGAAAAGTAAAATTTAATGACATTTTTCTGGTGTGAATCTTCATTAATCGTAGGTGGTATATAATATATACCACCGCCCCTCAAGGGGTTAAAATAAAACGAATAAGTTTAGCATTAATTCGAGCCCTATGGGTCGAGTTAGGTTCGGATAAAATTGATTTTAACGACATGATGCAGGATTTTAATACGCATCATCTCTAAGAGTTAGTACTCGTCAAAACGAATAAACAATGACTTTGATGAATTATTGTGATTTTGAGGTTTTATTTTTTAATTTATAAGTCTTTTCAAAATGTTAATATATGCAGGGAGTTCTAAATTCAGATTTTGTAACCGATATCGAAATTATACTAGTGCAGTTTTTTTCCCAATAACACAGCGATCTTGTTCTACAACGGAATTTTTTTTCCTGTTCCAGTTTTTTGCGAAACATAAATTAGAACTTTTATCTAAAATATTCTGTTTTTTAGATAAAAAAAAAGTCTGAAATAGAATATAGGATTATAATATAGGTTATATATAGAGGCGAATTGAACAAGAAAGACAGCATATAGATTCCAGATGGACATAGATAAGTGATCGTTTGGACTGATACTGAAGTTACAGAAATATAACTATAATTTTAATATACTTACTTCTATCTTCTTTAAGCTACATCTCCATTTAAGATACGGATCTTTAAGTTCTAGTTCATTATTCACAGTATATCACAAGAAAGACAGCATATAGATTCCAGATGGACATAGATAAGTGATCGTTTGGACTGATACTGAAGTTACAGAAATATAACTATAATTTTAATATACTTACTTCTATCTTCTTTAAGCTACATCTCCATTTAAGATACGGATCTTTAAGTTCTAGTTCATTATTCACAGTATATCACTTACAATGTATTTATTTCTGAATAAAGAACACATCATCATGTAAAGTTTAGTTTAGTTTATTTTGTGTCGGCCGATTATCTACTACGGGGATATAGGCCCAGTAGGGGGAGTGCCCTACGTGGGGGGTCTTTCTAAGGGAACCTAATCCGTATTTACTCAAAGTTAGAGGAAAACCACGAACGGTTAGGCCGACGGCCGCGATTGGATTCGAACTTAGCACCTGCCGCCTACCGTTCGAGAGGTCAGAACTTCTCGGCCACATTATCATTTAAAGAACGATTAGGTGGATTATTATTATGTTTTATGCATAAATCGAGTTTTCCCGCTTAGTAAAAAAAGTTTGAAGAAAAAGTTTCATTGTAATAGATAAAGCAGATAAAAAAAAGAGAAGGAAGACTATGCAATAAACAAATTTCATGACATTTTAAAATTGTAGAAAAAAATAACAAGAAATATATGACGAACTTCAACTCATTACCAAAGTAAATTTTGTATATTAAAAAAGTTAATAAAAATACGATTTTGTTAGCACGTTATAGATAGTACATTTTTAACTTCGCACCGCTTGCGTTTCGACCATACATTTTACGACGAAATTTGCTCGTACACCTGCTTTCTGACACTCCGAAAAGGTTTACCTCCTCTTTTAAATATACCCTGGATACATTTCAAAAATGTAATTTATCTCCGCTTAAGTTTTTAGTTTATTATAGCTATTTCAATTCCTTCTGATTTGTTTCTGTTATTAAACTTCTATTTACCATAAAGGTAAGACATTTATGGCTTTTTGAGATTTATGTGTTTCCAATGATTTTAATTTTAGTACATTCTAAAATTAATGAGTTTCATAATTTAATATGCTTAAAACAATTCAATTTAAAAATAATACATTTTAATAGATAATTTAAAATAATTAATTTATAATTATAATAATCATAATAATTACTTTATTTATTAGATAATTTTGTTGGATATTTTTTTGTTTATTGTTAGCATAAAAATCATTTTCTTTTTTAAAAATAGAACACCATATATACTCATGTATAAGTTGACCTCGTAATTTTTCGTTGCACATTCTGCAAAAGATCAAAACCGTGTATAAGTCGACCCCCTAACTTTTTGCTTCAATTTTGCACAAAATCAAACCAAAGATGCCACTTGCTAATGCGAAAAAATTGTAAGAAAGACAAATCATTGAAAATTGTTTTAATGATCAATTATTATTATTTGTGTATTTTACACAATTCGCTGTATCTCTTCCCCCGCATTCTTTTTGTAACCATCCTTTTCAACATAAAGTGATGTCCTTTTATACATTTGTTTACTTTTCGATACATTTGTTTACAGAGCATTTCGTATTTGGTCTGACTTTTCTGGTCTGAATAAAGAAATTAGTTACCTCAAATCTCTTGTCCTTGTTCGTGGTTATAATCCCTCTTTGATTGACAAAGCTCTATATAAATTTAATAAGTTTAAACGTCTTTCTGATTCAAATAATCCTCTTAACTCTAATTCTATAATTCTACCTTTTTATTCTCCTCTCTGTTTTAAAATTGCTAAAATCCTTTCTCGTTTCAATATTAAAATTATTCTCAAACCTATGACTAAAATTAAATTCTCTTCTTTGAAAGATCTTATTCCTACTGAGAACTGATGGGGTATTTATTTTATTCCTTGTTCTTGTCATTTTGGTTACATTGGTCAGACCAGGAGAGCGTTGAAGAAAAGATTGAGCGAGCATCAGAGGTATATTGAAAACTAGGAATTATCTAGGTTCTCGATTGTTTCTCATTGTTGGGCTTCCGGTCATTATTTCAATTTCTAAATGGCCAGAATTATTTCTTACCCTGCCTCTCTTACTTACTTAAATATTCATGAAGCTTATTTTATTTGTAAAAATTCCAATAATCTTGTCAATGATCTCTCATCATTCGCCTCCCTCTCTCCTGCGTGGAAGTTGTTTCTTGTAGTTTCTTTCCCTCCTTTACTTTCTATTTTAATTTTATTTATATTTAATACATATATATATATATTAATTTATTTTTATTTATTTATTTATTTCATTTCATTTTATTTCATTTTATTTTTTTACACTTTTTTTCCATCACTTTTGTTCTTAGCTTTGCTTTTTCAACTAGCGCCGCCTGTCGCACTCTCCCCCCTCTTTCTTTCACTTTATCTCTGACATTGTCGCCTTACGGACACGCGTTGGTTTGACTGTTGACGAGCTATTATTGTTTTAGCTCGAAACGTATCCTGATTTGTTTTTCATTTTATGGTGATTTTTACAAAGTGTATTATTTGAATTATTAATTATCGCCAGTGTTTTCGATGTTTTTTCACTACACATTATTTTATTATACATACACATAAAAAGCCCAAAATTTTGTAGTTTTCAAAGCTTTTTTTTTTGTCAGAAATTCCTCTACTTATATGCGAGTATATACGGTAATTAGAATTATTTTCTTCGTCTCTGACGGATCAAATTAACGAATGTCGGCTGTATTTAGATCAAAGTTATTTCCTTAACTATTAAAATCAGCTGCAAGAAATCGTTTCCATCGAAATTTGCTTATTCATCTGAAATAATTTGACTTACGTTTGTGAAATAAGTGAATGAAAATCTTCTATGAATCATTCTCACTAAAAAGCATATTTTATGATCCCGAGACAAATATTAGGAATGTTTCAAATTTCCTAATACAGTAGAGTTCCGCTATTCCGAAAATCCGGCTTTTCCGAACAGAGTTGATAAAAAAGAAAATAAAAAATACTGATTTTTGAGTTTCGTTCGTAATTATGTACATACGTAAGCGCAGTACCTATAGTTATCGTTCAATCCGTCCGTCTGTGCGCATATAACAACGGAAAAACTACCCAACCGAATCGTTCGAAATTTAATACATATTATTATTACATAATTTTGGCGAGTCTATTTAAATTTTTCTGAAATCGGATGTATGGTTCATTTACAGGGACAATCAAAAATATTCCGTTACATTACGGTGAATGAATAAAAATTATTTCAAGATCATTTTAATGGCGCTACAGCCTTTCAAAAAGAATAAAATTGATATGCATCTATGAAATATATACTAAAACATATTTTTTGTACAATCTGTGGTTCAAAGAATATTTGTTATTAATATAGAGGGCCAATAAAAAGTATTCCATTACATAATGATATAGAGGAAAACATTGTTTGGGGGGCGTTTTAATTATATTAAACTATATGTCACAGACCGTTATATCCTGTGCGTTGGTTTCCGATATTAAATGATGAGTGAAACAATAATAATACATGCCTCTAACAGAAACAATATTATTTAATAAACGTTAAACAAAATATTTTATATATTTACACTAGTAATACTAATTAGGCATGAAGTATCGGCCATTATCTTGAGAGAGAGAAAAAGGTAAACAAAATCATCCTGGCCAGAAAACGCGTCCGTATCCAAGGACATCTAAAACTCTCTCTCTCTTCTCACTTTTTATGTCTTTTAACCCCAGCCCCTCAACACCAACAGACCAGTCTATCGTTGCATTCCACATTTTTGAGGGGTGGGGGGGAGGGGGGGTTGTTCCGCTGATATGACAAGGGTGTGGTCACTCTTTTTCCAACACAACGTGACACTATATTAAACTATATTAAACTTTATGAAATATCCTACTGCAATATACATTCTGTACAATCTGTGATGCAAAGACTATTTGTTACTATATTAATATACAGGGCTACACAAAAAATTTCTATTACATAATGATATAGGGGGGAACATTGTTTGCGGCGCGTTTTAATTTATATTAAACTGTTTCACATTTTATGAAATTGATATACGTTGCTAAGGTTTACTACGAGTTAATTCCTGTATAATTAAAAGGGTTTTGTATTTACAGGGACACACGAAAGATTTCGGATACTGTATTATATCCGAAGTGTTGTATATTTTAAAAACTTCTTTGTAGTATGAACGCACCTCATTTGTTACATCTGACGTGCAACTTCCAACTTGTTTAACTTTTGTTATACAAATAAGTTAAATAGAGACATACATGAAGCCTAAGCTTGATGAAAACACTTGAAACCAAACTGCAATGAAAGCTGTTCATTTACAGTACATGTCGGCTACATTTATACAATTCTATAGAATCATTTTTAATCGCTGCTAAACACAAAAAATAACTAATTTTCACATACTTAAGAAGTCGCAACCAGTGAATTTTAAATTAAATTATTAGAAATAACAGAACTTCTTCACCACGAGCCCATCAACGCTGTATAGATCTGACATTAGCAGATGTCTCCGCATTTAATCTACGCCTTAACAAGTCAATACGTTGATGATTACGAACTGAATATTTCCAACTGAACGAAAAATTGCCCAGCTGGGAATTGAACCCAGATTCTTGGCAAACAACTCCAATCTTTACCGTTTAATTTAACTGGGCAACAACTGGCATTTCTCGCTCATATATAACTTTATTGGTCATAACATCTGGTCTGTCATTTAGACATCTCGAGAGAATAAACCTCAGATAAAAGAACTCCATATAACGATTGATACTTACCGGGTGTCCCATGACTGATGGATTTTAAAATTCAATAACTTGCAAACGGTGACAGCTATTTAAAAAAAAAATTGCAGGAGGGCTATGTATAATGTCAGGAGTTTTTTTTAACGCATTTTTTTTATTTTAGTTCGAATTTCAAACAATAGGTGGCGCTGACGGCGATTGAAGGCCAGGTAATCAGTGCTGAGTGAAGCCTCGAACTGGCCTTCAATCGCCGTCAGCGCCACCTATTGTTTAAAATTCGAACTAAAATAAAAAATTACAGTAAAAAAACTCCTGACATTATACATAACCCTCCTGCAAAATTTTTTAAATAGCTGTCACCGTTTGCAAGTTATTGAATTTTAAAATCCATCAGTCATTTTTGGGACACCCGGTAGATATACTATAATTTTAACACAAACAAGTTGATTGGTAAATTTATCACACGAATTGAATTATTTCCAACTGAGTGAATAAATGTCCAGGTCAGTAAAGCATTGGTCTTGTAAGCCAAGTATCTGGGTTCGATTCCCGGCCTGTGCAATTTTTCGCACAGTTGGAAACATTCAATTCGTATGACAAATTTACCAATCAGTTTGATTGTGTTAAAATAATAGTATACGTTGATTATTATTGATATCCACCTACTCCAAATTTCCGCAAAAAAGAACATTGTTCGGTCCCAGCTAATTCGGAGTAATAGAACTCTAATACATTTTCATTCATGCGTATTTTTAAGTTTGAAGAAAACTGTTCAATATACTTTGGGAAAAATAATATTAATATACTATATTCTTTTAATGACTACGTGCCAAAATTACTGAGAATGATCCTTAACCCTTTCGGGGTCTGATGTACTATTAATAGTACATGTCTTTTAATGGAGTATTATTTTGTTTTAAGAAATATTTTTTCTATTATTTACAAGTAATAATGTTAGTATATGTCTATGCATTTACCTTATGACTTCATTTATGTTTAGGCATTTAGTAATAATAATTATAATTTACTTAACTAATTTATTTATTTATTATAATTTACTTAATTCTCTTTGCGCCGGAAAGAACTGTTTTGTTGAAACAACTAAAGTTTGATTACTATTGCCCCCACAATTTTTTTTTTCTTGAATTATAAACAAAATTTTGTTGAATCAACAAAATTATTTGGTTAGTCCAACCACAATTTGGTCATTGCAACCAAAATATTTTGTAGGGGCAATAGTAACCAAAATTTAGTTGTTTCAACAAAACAGTTCTTTCTGTGTGCGATTATTTTATTTTAAATACATATTTCGTTTTTTAAATTTAAATAAAAGTTACTTTCCTGAAAGAATCATGTGTAATAAAGTGCAAAAAATATTAGAAAGTTGTAACATAAGTTAAATCGTATTGTAATGCAATATTTTCTAAACATCTTGAAAAAAGTCTTCCTAAGTCTATTGTCATATGAATATGAATTGAACAGTACGCAAAACAATAACATTCGTTATCTTTCAGGCAATGCAATATTCGCTAAACACTAATTAACCTATATGGATAGCTAGTGTTAATGTTATTAACGTAAAAGTAACTTTTTCTTAAAAACTGAAAAAAAAATCGAGCCTGAAAGGGTTAAATCTGCAAAAAATTCTAAGTGTAAATGTTCCATTCAGCGAAGTTGATTATTTGTACTTTTATAATGTATGTTCAACTTCGAATGGCAAATATGATATTAATCACGTTTGCATAATGATTAACTTAAAAGTGTTTGTTTAAAGAGTTTGCCTCTGGCACTGTTCATTTGATGAGGCTAGCTCATAAATGTGTAATCCTTAATCAAAATAGCTTGACCTTTTGAACAGTTGGATCGATCAGAAATCAGAATAAGGAGCAATTGTGGTGCTTTCTTATAATCACTATACCGTAATTAATCCGGCATTTTTCTATTTCATTAAAATAGAAGGGTATTTAAAATAATTTAATCACCTTTTATTTTTTATTTTTTACTTGCATCTATTTTTAGGGTTTAGTACTTAAAAAGTAAAATTGGAAAACTGTTATAAGATCATTCCTGTGTCTGTCCATCTGTCACAGACATTTTACTCGTGAACTATGGTTATCATATGAAAGCTTTCGTAACGCCAAACTCAAATATATATTTCTTTTAATTTTAGGCATTATATTTTCAGAGATATCAACGAAAATGTAATGAAAAAATACAGCCGAGTCTCTATATAACGAAATCCACCGTTCCAGTAAAAAATTCGTTATATAGAGAAATTCGATGTATAGAGATTGATGTGAAAAATCGTATTTAATGTATAAAATTTGAACAAATATTATTTTTGATCTTCTGAATTAAGAATTTGAAGTGTTTAAAAGTAAATATTAACCTAACATTTTATTTCTTAATTATTTAAGCTGTTTCAAAAAAGAGACCAGACATTTATTTGAAAGCTTAATGAAAATCAAATAAGGAGGACTTGCATTAATTTCAGACGAAGAAATCTGTAATTTTTTGTTTTTTTATTTTAACATTCTTACGCTCTCAAAAAAAAAAAAAAAAAAAAAAAAAAAAAAAAAAAAAAAAAAGTTCAAATTTTAGCAAGGAATGAAAAATTGTAGTTAACATTTTCCTCCATTTGAAGGCCTCTCTTATGTGCCTCTCATTGATTCCTCTTTTACATGTGTATCAATCCAATTGACACTGTTTTGAGAAAAATGTGGAAATGTGTGTGGGAGGTGGGATGAATTCGTTGGATTTAAAGAACAAGGGGAGAAATAATATCTATCTATCTATCTATCTATCTATCTATCTATCTATCTATATATATATAACTCAGCACTTACGATAAATCAAAAATAAGTGATGGAAAATTGATTCCATATGATTTCGAAGCTTTTTAAAACTGTTTTTTATGAGTAATTTATGAAAAAATTCGATATATGGAGATAGATATTTCGCTATATAGAGACTGTTTTTAATGTAATCATGCGAAAAGGGGACCCGATCGACTTTTCTTACAGTATTCCGAATAAATTGAAAAGTGTTTCATAATCAAATGCAGAACACACGATTTTTCTTTCTTGTTTGCTAAGCTTGTTAGATTTGAAACATAGAACTTTTGCTTCAATGCAATGTATTAACGAAATATTCTCACAGTATCGTATTTGCATGCATAAGTAACCAGGATTATTTTACTTTGTGTTTTATCCTTTTTTGGAATGAAAAAGAAAATTACTTTGTTTCATGGTATGAGCAATTATCCTTTCTCACGTTTTGTAACAAACGGATTATTCCCTTTCTTATTTGTTTATTATTCCACATAATCTGATTAAAGGGCTTCTTACGGTTCCAAATTATTTTTTATTTATTAAGACAAAAGAACTGCGTTTTTGCATAATAAAACAGCATAATGTGTTTATTGACAGAGAACGTATGCGTTAACTTTTCTAATTTTAATTTTCTTGGAACAAATTCTCTAAAAGAGGAGTTCAGTATCTATATTTAGACAACAAAGTTTGTGTTCTCTAATTTATTAAATAAGTTTTCGGTCCGGTTAAAACGAAAAATTTTAAACGCGCGTAGCTAGATGAATTTTTAAGATAATGTTTCCCACATATTCTTCAAATAAACAGAAATTGTGGGAAATAATTTGATTTAAACAAGGATTAAGAATGTCTCATATTTTTTGTCATTTTATATTTAGATAATAATGCTGAAGCAGTGCTATGCATAATTTTGAATTTTGAATTAAATTTTTTTTCTAAACTGCTAGAAGTAATTAATCTAGTAGAGAAAATGTTTTTAAAAAAAGAAAAAGAAAAGCTTCTTTTTAAATTAAAAAAAAAAAAAAATCGGATTTTTTTTTTCAAAATTTATTATCAAAACACAAATATTTTAAATTAAATCAAGTTTTATGATTTTTCCCTCATTAAAGAATTGAATGACTATTAAGGATTGTAGGTTTCCAAAACAATTAAAACTCTAATTAGATGAAATAAGGTAGGATAATAATTATATTATTTGCTTTTTCAACAGAAGCATTCTTTTAACCTCTACTAAAGAAGATTTTCTGCGCTTAAAAATACTAACCACCACTTTTTTTTTCTTTTTTCCTTCGACCTTCTTTCAAATTAGTTATTAAGACGATATTACAATTTTTAATTCTCCTTTATTTCTCGATTATTTGTTATATAATAAGATATATGAAGGAGAATAAAAAGAAAACGCGCATCGCTTTTGATATTATTCTTTTACCAAAAGAAATACTTGTGGAAAGAGAGAATTTAAGATAAGAATTTATTGTGGTTGCTATATTTATTTTACATAAAAATGTGAAGAACTTCTTTATGTTTAGAAGGAAGTTATTGTGGTAATGTAAATCATAATAGATTTAATTATATTGATTTTTAATGAAATCTCTTTTATGTCTGATAAAAACTTACTGTTCGTAAGCATTTTGTATTTTTTTTAATACAATTTTAAAGAAATTAAGCTTGTAAACTATTATTCAATATTTCTTTTGTTTATTCAATAAGGAAAATATTTTTAGAAACATTGTAAAATAAATTAATCTTAGATTTTAATATTTCTCCCCCTAACATTTGAGAAATTCAAAATATTTCTATTTTAATTGTGGATTTTTGAAAAATCATCGAATGAAAAGCTGGATTTAAATTGCGTGATTAAATTTTCGACACCCTACTTGTCAGTAAATATATTTGTAGGAAATCAGAAATATTGATGTAATTATAAGAAATTAGTTGCATGTATATTATTTATAATCAGGGTTGGCACGGTTTAAACCAATTGGTTTTAACCATGGTTTAAACCATGGTTTAAACCAAATGGTTTTTTTCTCAAAAAAAAAAAAAAAAACAATTGGTTTTTTTTTAGAAGAAATCTAATGACATTTTCTTTTTTTTTTCTTTATAATTTACGTGTTTCAGATTATTGGACATAAATAATTTCTACTTTTAACACTTTATTTAAGCAATAAGTATTATATATAGTGGATTTAATTCTTTTTTTATGCATAGGATTAAACCAATTGGTTTTTTCTATAAAAAAAAAAGCAATTCGTTTTTTAGAAGAAATATATTGACATTTTCTTTTTTTCTTTAAAATTTTCGAGTTTCAGAATATTGGATATAAATAATTTCTACTTTTAACACTTTATTTCAGCAATAAGCATTAGATATATTGGGTTTACATCATTTTTTTATGCATAGGATTAAAATCAGTACATATTGGTGAACATATCTATTGCTCTAAAAAAAACTTTAAACATGTGAATTGATCATAGATAAAATAGATTCGATATTTAGTATAAAATATTTTAATTTTTTTAATAATGCAGATTATTTAATGCATTTAATAATGTAACACAATGATCTTTTAAGATTTTGCACAAGCTGTAAAAGAAATTTTTCTTTTGGTAGATTACCTTGAATAATTAAAAGCAAAGACTGGTTGCTTTTAATAATAATTTTTTTCCCTCTGCTATCTGCTGAATCTAACGACTAAAAATGTTAACTTCAAATTGTCACTCAGAAAGAAAAAATCCTAAGAAGTATTTCTAATTTATTATTTGAATAATTGTGGAAAAGAATATTTATCAAACTACATCCAAATGTTTATTATTAGTAATCAAAATATTGTTTATAAAGATTTACAGGGCATCAATGGTTCACTGTATAGAACAGTTAAAACTTTCAACATAAGACTGTTTGCTAAAACTGTTTAAATTGAAAAATGAATTTTTTCAATTTTCAGCATAAATTCACTATAATTATTAAATTTAAAATATTTTAAATGAAGTTACACTGCTTATAAACCAATAATGTCTGTTTTTATCAGTAAATATGCATGTTTATGTAATAAGAAAGGATGTTTTTTAAAAAAACCCGGTTTAAAAAAAAAAAAAAACCTGGTTTAAAACAAAAAAAAAACCGGTTTTATTGGTTTTTTTCGAAAAAACCTGGTTTTTTCCAACCCTGTTTATAATCGCTTCATTTTTATTCGAATTTCCTATAAGGTTGAAACAAACAAAGTGAAAAAGCGTCCAACTCAGGAAATGAACCCGAGTCATTGTCATTACACGCCAGTGTATTACTACTTGAGGTATTAGGACGATATTCAGCCTCACACTCATCACTCTTATAGGTCGACAAGGTTCCATCTGGAGTATAAGATGGAATATCTTTATGAAACTCAACTCTGTGGCAAGCATAACAAGAAAGAGAATTTTAGTATCGATGAAATAAATAAATATATATGTATATATAATTTATAGAAGTAGTTAAGTGTATTTTTATTTAAGTTGCTTATAAGGATTGAAACCAAGCGAGCGAGAATGTGCCCAGTCCAGCTCGAAATTTTCAGATTAATTTTTAATTATAAATGCATGATATTTGCAGATATGATCGTTGACGATATTTTGAAACGATCACTTTCTTTCATTTTTCGATAAATGAATTACAATGAGACAATAAACGATTATTGTCTCAAGACGTAAGTTTTTTTCGTTCCGGAGCTTTTACATTCGGAAATTCGGTTCAAAATGCCCACATTAAAAAAAATCTTCTGCATTTAACGATAAGCGAAAAACATTGTTCCATTCCATAGCTTCTTAAAACTTGCACCTGCTAATTTGATAAGTTTGCGAACAAAATGACTTGAATAAGTCCTTTGAAAATAGAGAGTTTGGATTTGAGAACAGCCTTAAAGAAAAAAAACTGAAGAGCTCTGATGATAAAGGTGGTATGTGACACACACGAAAAACAAACATATGATTGGAGATAATCAATGGTCCATTACCATCTGTTAAATTACTGTTTGAAAAAAAATACTTACAGAGATTTTAATTGATAAATTAAGTATGTGACAGCAAAAAATTATGATTTTAGTTGTGGTTCAAAATGTGTTATCTGAAAATGATGATATGTCACTTATCACCTTTATCAACTAAACTAAGAGCTTTTTTCTTCTTTTTTTGTTGCCTTATTTTAAATATGGGATCTTTACGAAACTTCGTGCTTTTATTTTTGGGGCTTTATTTTGATTGCGAAATCTTTACGAATATTTAAATTCATTTTAAGCAAAAAAAAAAAAAAAAAAAAAAAAAAAAATAATGCGTGAGCTTTTAAAAGTATTTAATATTTATATAATTTTAATTAATTTAGTATGTTCCTACTTGATAAAATAACCTTCTTAATAAAATAATTTATTTTAAATAAATGATTTATTTAAGCAAAATTTATTTAAATTGTTTAATTTTTTTCCAGTTTTTATTAATTAGTCAAAAATAATTAATTTTTCAGCAAATTTTCGTGTTAAATTTACTTTCTTAATTACTTTTGCTCTAGTACATAAATTTCGTAGCTTCTTAAAAAATACTTAAATTATTATCTTACAGTAAAATAAGCTAAATAATTTTTTCGTTAATTAATTTGGATTACTACAATTCGCAGCTATATTTTTGAGCGCATAAATATTCTGTGTTAATTAAGAAAAGTAGTTAAAATAACAAATCATGAGAAAATATGTTAAATCATTTCTTTATGTTAGTTATCGTGAATAATTAAAGCTAAAAAAATATTTTTTGAACCCATGGATATTTTTAATTACATATGAATAAAAAATTTATATTTAAATACACGAACTGTCCAATATTTTTCATTTAATTGGGATATTTGCGTTAAATTTTATCTAATATTGTGAGGGAGTGTCCTTTTGTGAAAAAGGCACTCTAGTATTTTTAGTGAGATCGCGGCGTTAATGTTCTAACATGTGTGGCGCAAAAGCGACATCTATCCTTTATTCAACTTTAACTTTCCGGAGTGTGTGTGGCGCCCTCGAGTCTACAGTTAGCTGCGGTTAGGAGTATTATGCAAATTTATAGCTCCGTCTTCAGTTTGCAACGTATAAAAGCTATGAGTTGGAGTGTGTGGTGTGTTGTGAAGCGGCAGTAGCCCGCAAAGCGAGATAGATTGTGTTGTGAAGCGGCAGGAGCCCGCAAAGTGAGATAGATTGTGTTTTGAAGCGAAGCAAGGCGTTCTGAAGCAAGTTAGCTAGTGTTGTGAGCCGAGTTAGCTTGTGTTATGAGCTGAGTTACCTTAGAGCATAGGTTCCCAACCTTTTCTGATCCACCGCCCCCTTTACAAGAGAAAAAAATGCCAACGCCCCCCCCCCTCTTCCGTAATAATTAATTAAACAAAATGTTGAATCGTTACTGCATATTATCTATATTTTATCTGTCTATCAATCTATTAATCAAAGTAGAAGTTAATTAAAACAACTATCAAATGTAGGATAAAAAATTAATAAAAATAAAAAAATTATCACAAAACCAATAAGAATTTTTAAAAAATAGTGAAGCAGTTGAGGGTTGAGGCTATTGGAGTTTTAATTTTTTTTTTTTTTTAATGTCAGATTCCGTTTTCTTCAACATCAGTCACAAATTGTCAGGTTCAAAGATGCATGTTTCTTTTCTTAGATAGTACATTAGCTACTGCACAGAGCCCACTT
Source organism: Maratus speculifer (assembly GCA_964019185.1). NCBI lineage: Eukaryota > Metazoa > Arthropoda > Arachnida > Araneae > Salticidae > Maratus > Maratus speculifer. The sequence goes on along the minus strand of OZ025289.1, from coordinate 441,466,262 downwards.
TCAGCGAAATTTGATGAAAGGAAAGTATTTAAAATTTTATGTACTCTCCCTCACAATCCAGATTAGAGAGCTGTGAGTTTTTGAAGTTAGAACGCTTGGTATCCATTTCTGAATTTTACTTACAGTTCTCATTTGCTGCGAGTTCCACAATTTCCTTCTCCAAATATGATAATACTGCTGTAGCTGCATTTGCGAAAGATCTAAAAATCAACTCTTCTGTATGCAGCAGCAAATGATTGAATTAATGTGCAAGTCTGATGCAAAGAGATAGTGATAACTGCACTACAAGATAAACCAGTTGCTTCACTTTGTTGTGAAATGATTTTCACTATGAAGTTGCAAAATATCCTGTCATTCAATGAATTGCTTCTATTTCTATTGACTGCTCTAATAATGTAATGAAGCAACATATACAGATGTTCATTCCAATTTTTTTAAACGAATTGCTGATGATGTGTAACGAAATGTACAAAGAGTACATTTAGTACTGCTTGTTTAAAATGCGTTAATGAAACCCTCCTAATGTCCCGTCGTTGTTCGAGCAACATCAGTAGCAAGTGACAAAATATTATAAGAAAGAATTTATTTCTCTTGGACTAACTTCGCGGTATTAAATATCTATTCTTTCTTTGTATCAATTTCCAAATTTTTATCAAATAATAACTCTTGATTTTTTTTTTCTTTTATGAGTTTTTGTTATTCGGTAATGCTGTTCTATGGAGTTGAATGGAAAATTTGCAGGTCTTTAAGTAACAACATAATGATGTTTCAATTCTTTTAGCCATCTATTCCTCTTTGTACAGAAATTTTACTCAGGATTTTTCTGTTATATAAGACTGATGTTTTTCATGATGAAAAGCAATTTTTATTATTTCTCTGACTACAGGCAAGGTTAATTTCTTGCCAACTGTGTGCAATTTTAATACTTTTGTTATTAAAATTATAATGATATATGAGGCTCGTAGTCCGTCATTTTCTTGTTTAGATGATGACTTATAAAGGTTTGATATAGTTGACTGTTTTAAATTTTCTTTTCCAGTCTTTGAAATGGTCCGATGGGGAAATCTCAAAACTTTTTTCTATCTCATACATGTTAATACTTCGAAATTCGATATCATAGTATCAAAATTAAATGGCAATCTACATCCATCGCAAGGATTCTAATGGCGTGAAATTCAGTGCATTAGATCTTGAAATAGCACTACTGCAACTATCGAGAAGAATGCAGAATGAAAGCGCCACCTGTTATGCGATTTTCACCCAAACATTATCAGCAATAATATTTATCAAGGTAAAACTAAATTTGAATTTTGATGAAAATTTGTGCTTTAATTCTAGAGATACAGCTGTTGCAGAAATCGTTAAGAAAGACAGCATAACAGCGCCAACTGTTGAGCGATTTTCAACAAAATGTAAACAGCATCCATTCATGTCAAGGAATAATCAAATCAATAGTTTGGTAAAAATCTGTATAGTAGTTCTTGAGATAAAGCCGTTGCGAAAATCGTGAAAAAACAGCATAGCAGCGTCACCTGTTGAATGATTTACATTAAATGCTAACCAGCATCAATTTATAACAGAGAATACCTGAATATAGATTTTTTATAATTTCCGTGCAATAGTTGAGATGGAACAACCTATAAAATTTATGTCACATACAGTCAGATAGGCTAACAGAAAAGACTGGAATCCTGGCCCGGACTTTTTTCACCCACATGGAAAATTTACGTCTCTTATAATTAATTTACCGATTGAAAAATCGTGTCATAAATTAATCTAGTATGATTTCGTATGCAGCGTTTTCTGCAGTTTCCATACATTGACCTTCGATTTATTCTGCTGAGCTGATCCATAGTATCAGACCAGATTATATGATCGTTGATGTTATTTGGGGGAAATAGTCCTCCAGTGTTCGTGTCCGGGATGGCTCAGTTGGAAGAGCATTGGCGGCCTCAGCCAATACATCATTGATTCGAATCCTGGCCCGGGCTTTTTTCATCCATATGGAAAAATTTACGTCTCTTATAACAGACAGGCATTTTGTAAAAAAATGTTTTTGGAATCTCCGACCCATAAAATGTGTAAATCCGTCAAAATCCGGAGCTTGAAAATTTTCACGAATCTAATGCTTTCTTCTTATAAAGATAGAAGAAAGTAAAATTAGGACATATCGTTGTCTTTTCTATCAGCACACATTTATTCAAATGCTCTTGTAGTCAGAAGGTTTCACGGCTTCATTTGAAAAAAAATTTTTTAGGTGCTCACTCTTCTTCGATTAAGATATTTTGAAAGATAAAATTTTTACCTTTATAAGTTTAAATAAATTTACTTATGAGCAAATTTATAGATATAACGATTTTTATCAATTTCACTATGGATAAACAAATTTCTTGAACTGATTCAAATTGCGGGTTTGTTTAAAAATATTTGTTCAAGCATATATCGTCATACTTCATAATTTTTCGAAATGCAGGTTGATAAAAAAATAATTATGTTTAAAACTTTTTAACCTGCCAATTACTGTGAGTTTTTTACTCCACAATTTTTGAATTCATAATGATTTCTAATTCGAGTCATAGCTCTTCATCGAGTTCCACGACTATTTTTTGACATTAGTAAAATAAATTCACCCCCCCCCCCCTTTAGATTTAGGTTCGTCTATGTTTCCATTTAAAGGTGCAGTTAAGGTTTTTGTCTCGGACTAGGCAATGTAGAGGAGATCAATTATTTTCATTATATTAGTTCCTAAATAAGTAGGTATGCCATGACCGGCCCCCTCGACGACCCTAACGCCCCCCATTTTTCTCTAGACTCGCTACCGCCCCTTTGGAAAACTCCAGCGCCCACTGGGGGGCGGTACCGCCCCCGTTGGGAACCTATGCCTTAGAGGAAAGCCAGCGGGTAAGAGTTATTTAATACGTTGAATATTTTTTGAGAAATAAAGATTGTTTGCAGCCACGGGCTGTTTTATTATAAGCTTTAACTAGCATTTAGCCGCAACCTGAAAGTAGAGCCGGTGTGAATGCCCCGAGCTGAGCTTAAGCCGTGGACGTGAGTATAGTTTACGATTTAATCTCTTAGTATTGTGCTTAGTGACTGAAATCTCGAACTTAGCTCCACTTCCCATCCCAGAAGTTTAAATAAAGTATTGGGCTTTAACTTATACTTAAGATTATGTATTCATTTAACCAACATAACACCGGCGGCGTGCCCGGCCACGTCACAACATGAATCTTATCTTTCACTGCATGATTTCTTCTATTTGTATGAAAAAAATATTTGAAATCTACACATCGGTCTAATAATGGGAAAAACAGTGAAAAGAAATTAATTACATATTTTCACCAATACTTTGATATTTTATGCCGTGTACCCTATGAACACAATTATTTCTTTAAAAAATTGAATTGCTATACTTTGCAACTAAATGAGCTTAAATTAATTAATTTTATCTGCTTAACACTCTGCTACTTTTTTATGTTAATATTTTTAAGTATTCAGTAAAAATAATGAAAGTAAATTTTGCCTTAACCGCTTGATTGCAATTTTTTTGTTTCCGAAGAACAAATTCTATTTTTAAGTTACAGGCTATCATAGCCTGAGAGCTTATGTGCCCGTCCGTTCTGTATGTACGTTCGTACGTGCGTTCGTGCATAACGCGATAACTCATGATAAAAATATCCGATCCACTTGAAATTTTGTATGTAGGTATATCCTGACAAGGCGCTTCTTTGATTAGTTTTTGGAGTTCATTCGATATGTATAAGAGGGGGAACGGCGGCTCATGCCCCCCGTTAGTTGATATAAATGGGATTTTCATGCAGAATTAAGTTTTCGTTCAAAATTTAGATTAGGATCATTGTGATGAGGCGATTCCGTGACTGTTATTAGGTGTTCACTGAATAAGTATAAATAGGAGGAACAGGGGTTCTAATGCCCCCCCCCCCTTAATTTATATAAATGGGTTTTTCAAGCAGAATTTTCAGATTTCGTTCAAATCTCTGAATAGTTTTGGAAGTTTAATGGTTAAGTATAAAAGAGGGGGATAACTCTTTTAAATTATATAAATGCTAAATGGGTTTTTATTAAGAATTATCTCATTTGCTCTGAATTTTGGATATAGATTTTTATATGATAAAGCATGTCTTTGATAGTATAGGAGGTTCAATGATTAAGTATAAAAAAAGTCCTTCCGGCAATGCCGGGAGGAAGAGGTAGCTTTCATATACTTATATATTTATTTATTTATTTTAAGGTAAGTTACATTTTTCAAAAATACTAAGCTCAAATTAGTCATAATAGTACTCAATAATCTTACAAAATTAGTGATTTTATAAGATTGAAACTAGTTTTTGTCAAGACTGAATATTAATAGGAATTTTTAGAAATTAGTCATCTTTTATTCAACCTGGTTTTATTTTAAGCGATTTAGAGAGTCACCAAATTCCACGATATCATAAAGTGTATGCCATTTTAAAGCAACATTGTGGATCGTTCAGATCAGACCGTTTCAAAATGTCAGCCATAAGCAAAATTCAAAGTGCTATAACTCAGTCATTTTTTAATATATAGACAAAATAAAAAGAGTTCTGGAATCGTTGTTTTAAGTTCTAACACGTAAAAGAAAAATATTTTTCAATTTTTAATTTTTTCGCATTTAATTTTAAATTTTAAATTTTTTAAAAATTTTAAAATGGCCACCATTTGGAAACAAGATGGCGGATGATGCTGGCCAACGAACTCGGTCGAGACATTTGTATGCACTATGTACATACCAAGTTTCATTGAAATCGGTTCATAAATACGCGTGTTATCACGTGACAAAAATCAGATCGTTTCAAAATGTCAAACATAAGAAAAATTCAAAGTGCTATAACTCAATCATTTTGTAAGATATAGACAAAATAAAAAGTGTTCTGGAATCGTTGTTTTAAGTTCTAACACGTAAAAGAAAAATATTTTCAAATTTTGATTTTTTTTTGCATTTAATTTTAAATTTAAAAATTTTTAAAAAATTTAAAATGGCCACCATTTTGAAACAAGATGGCGGATGATGCTGGCCAACGAACTCAGTCGAGACATTTGTATGCACTATGTACATACCAAGTTTCATTGAAATCGGTTCATAAATACGCGTGTTATCACGTGACAAAAATCAGATCGTTTCAAAATGTCAGCCATAAGAAAAATTCAAAGTGCTATAACTCAATCATTTTTTAAGATATAGACAAAATAAAAAATGTTCTGGAATCTTTGTTTTAAGTTCTAACACGTAAAAGGAAAATATTTTTGAACTTTTAATTTTTTCGCATTTAATTTTAAATTTTAAATTTTTTAAAAAATTTAAAATGGCCGCCATTTTGAAACAAAATGGCGGATGATGCTGACCAACGAACTCGGTCGAGACATTTGTATGTACTATGTACATACCAAGTTTCATTCAAATCGGTTCATAAATACGTTAGTTATCGCATGACAAAAATCAGATATATATATATATATATATATATATGGTTATATATATATATATATATATATATATATATATGTCAACATTTGAACGGAGGGTGGTTTTGGGGTCTGGGGGTCATGATCGGTGAAAACATACCAAAATTTTCCGGAAGTGCTTTCCTCCGGACGGCTGCAATAGGTAGCTTTTTACTTTTTGTAATGAAAGCTACCTAAAAGAGGAAAGGGGAGAGCTGTTTCTCCTTCTTAATTTTTTTTCGAACGGAATTAACCCTTGAAAATATAAGGCTTTAATTTACAATTAGTATTTGTAGCCTGTGAGCTCAATGCCACCAGTTTAACTGGGCAGTATTCTTTATTTTGTTTAGTGCGGTCATTTGACATGGACAAAATATGTGTTATTCCATTCTTTGGACTGCTCCTAATAAGTTACAGTGATCATACTGCCCAAATTCTAGGCGTATAATGAGAAGTATAGTGTTTTTACGTACCGTAAAATACCGTTAATCCACCCCCCGCGATAGTTTCACAAAATTTGCAGGAATGAATCATGATGAAATGAATTAATCGTGACCCTTTGAATGAATCATGAATTTTGATACTTGAAGCAATACTTGAAAAAAATTGGGGTTTTTTTAAATAAAAAAACGTAAATTCTGTCGAAAAAACGCAGAAAAAAGGAGAAATTTGTAAAAAAAAAAGCATGAAATTAATTTAAAAATCTCGAAAAAACGCTCATTTCATCAAAGATTCATGATTCATTTCATCATGATTCATCCCATTCTCAATCGCCTTTTAGAATGGGGAGGGAGGGCGCTTTCTCGGGATTTTTTTGAAAATTTCAATTTTTTTTATAAAGTGGGGAGGGGGCGTTTGATTGGGAAGGGCGGATTAACGGGATTTTATGGTATGTGTCGGATAATCCAAATTTGAAAGTTTTATTACAGCAATTTTAGGTGGTCAATAAAAAAAAAATAAATAAAAAAAAAAAAAAAAAAAAGCGGGCCAAAAATTTATTTTAAAGAATATATATCCTACACTACTAAGTAATATACATATATTCTTTACTTCTTATAAAATTTCATAAAAAGAAAAAAACTGAAAATTTAGATAAAAGTAATACATTAACCTGGAAACCTCTTATTTGGCGGATCCTTTTTTATACATAACATCTATACATATCTGTATATTTTTACCTCTCAATAGCGGGCACCTGTGAATAGAGAACAAATTTCGTGTTTAGGACTCTAAATTCGAAAGTCTTGTTATATGCCTGTTACAAACTTTTATACAAAAAAGCTTTCCGCTAGAAATTAATATTAATAACTGTATACTTTAGAATATTTAACAAAAAATATATCTTTTATTACCAAAACTAACAATCTGAAAATTTAAAGCAGAGTAATATACTATCCTGAAATAGGCAATTTTCAATTATCGCCTTTCTTAACATAATCTGTACGAAAATTATGCATCTTGACGTAAAAATATTCTTTCTTTTGAAAAATACCTCTCATTTAAAAATGTTTCTCAAAAATGATTCAGTCTAAAGTACGTGATTTAAACTCAAATTTACCCCATCTGACTTTATCTCCTTTTATGTAATGGCTATCATTATTGTACGGCCAAAACAGCAAAGGAATTCCCGTTTGTTTCTACTTTCTTAATATGCTTACTGATGCTAGAATTTCTTTTTCAGCGTCACTTGCGCCAAGAAAGTTGATCGTTAAGTTGAAAAATTTCGGAGAGTATTTGTAAATGTAAGACCAATTTGATATTTATGAATATTCATTATTCTTTCTATCGATTTCAGTTGTGAGAAAAAAGTTCGTTCCACGTTGGAATAAAAGAAATAAAACATCATTGTATTAAAAAAAAATATCGGTGAAAGATAAATTTGTATTTTTTTTTTTTTTTAATTTATAAGATAATGAAGTTGTTTATTATTTCAAAATTTGTATTGACTGATAAAAAATCATTTTTAAATAAAAAGAAGAGAAAAAGACACGTCATTATATTAAATTTTAAATATTCCCTTTTTATTCAGCATAAAATAACTCAAGATAGTTTTGTAATTTTTAATAAAATTTATAAGTTAAGAATTTTTTTTATCTTTTAAATTTTATTAATGCATATGATTGCTTTTTGGAATTAACTTTCAATTTTATTCTTACTCTAATGTATCATATAACTTTTTTGTAAATAAATAAATAAAATAAAATTGAATAAAATAAATTCTTAGTGTCAAATAAGTCAAATTATTTGTTTTTTTCATGACTTAAAAAAAAAGTTTAGAATTAAGTATCTGAGCCTGTAGAAAACTTTTCTAAGCAGAAAAAATAAAATGTTTAAATATTTTTTAATTCCAAATGTTACAATTAAAAAATTTTTACTTATTTTCGGTTTTTACGTTAAATCTATTTATCATTGATTTATAATAAGAAAATGACATTTCGAAAATCTAGTTTTGTTACATGCATTTTAAAAACCTACATATAAACAACCCCTTAAATATTTATTTTAATAAATCGTGCTTTAAATTACAAAACTTCCTTTATTTTCTACATATTTCAATTAAAATTCTAAAATGGCAAAGGAAAATTAATATGTTATCCTGAAAAGATACTTTTCAATTAAAATATTTAATTAAACAATCAATTCGAAAACTATATATCTAAACGAAAAGTATGGCTTCTGTTAAAAAATATTTGACTTAAAAAAATCTTTTAGGAAATTTATTCAAACTAAAGTGCGTGAGTTTAACATAAATCGAAAAATTTAAAGAAGAGTAATGCATTAAGCTGGAATGACTCTATTCAATTATCTTCTTTCCTTATTCAATTAGTTTGGAATTCATATTTCTTAGTGCAAAATATCGCTTAAAAAAAAAAAAAAAAAAACTTCTCTATTTTACAAATCTCTTCTGAAATTTATTTACTCTAAAGAGCCTTATTTTAGCCCAAATCTCTCTCGCCCCATTATATTTCCACTATGTAATTTTCACCTTAATATACGATGACGATAAAAACTGAAATCTTCCCCTCCTTTTACTAATATTCTACGGATGCTAATTCAACTTGTCTTTTTGCATCGTCATTTCTGCCAAGAAAGTTTGTCGATAACTTTAAGATAGTTTGAAGAAATTTTATACGGCTGTTGTTTTAGAGCATCCAGTTTCAAATACGATTCTGAATATGCGTGTATGTAAATTTAATTTAGTTTCCAAGGGAAAATAATTGAAGGACCAAAGAGGAAAACGATGGCAGTCTATTTTTTGGTAAATTTGATGTGACAATGGCATCAATCAGTTTAATAGTTTAGTATCAATATATTCATCAATCAGTTCAGTATCATTTAGTAACTTTAGATTGAAAGAAAAAATAAAGGTAATCTTTTGAGAAAACTTGCTGGAAGAAAGATATAAAGAAGAAAGAATGGTAAAAATATTTTGAAAAACACAGTTAAACTTCGAGATTTAAATATAGGGGGGGGGGGAGGGATGACGAAAAGAAGGTTTATTTCAAAGCTATAAAATTCACATTATATGATATTTACCTTCTATACTATTTTACTGAAAATTCCTGTTAAAGAAAAGTAATATATCGTCCTAAAATGACACTTTTCAATTAATTTCTTCACTTTTTTTCGTGTCTCAGTCACTTTGAAAATGATATTTCTTGAACCAAAATGCAACTTCCGTTGGAAAATACTTCACTTTTAAAAATCTCTTCTAAAAATGATTCACTCTAAAGTACGTGATTCAAACACAAATTTTCGGAACCTGACATCATAATATACGGCGACGGCAATACTGAATGATATTCTAATTTTCTTTCCGCGATTCACAACTGATGCTAGAAAAAATTTTCTTCCAGTTTCATGAATACTAAGAGACTTGATTTGTAAGTTTATTTATTTATTTATCTATTTATTTAAAATTCTACTAACATAATTGTCTGTTTTCTTAATAAAACCATTCTCTTTCATAAAATCATTCAAGAACAAGCCATTGTTGAATACTTAAAAAACATATTTAATGCGATATTATTGTTATTAACTTAAAAATGTTTTATTCCATTTTAACTATTACAAATTTAGAACTCGAAATCCAAAAGTCTTGTTATATCCATTTTCAATGCCTATATAAAATATGCTCCGAGATATTTATTTTAATAGTTGTGTATTTTATGTTATTTAACAAAAAGTATATCTTTTGTTTTCAACACTAATCTAAAAATTTAAAAACAAGTAATGTGCTTCCAAGAATGGCATTTTCCAATTACTGCGTTTCTTTATAGAAGCTAATAATACTTAACATAAAGAGCGAAAATAATATATCTTGTCGTAAAAATATGCTTTCTTTTGAAAAATATCTCTCATTTTAAAAAATCTTTCTCGAAAATGATACAGTCTAAAGTACGTGGTTTAAATTCAAATTCATCCCCATCTAACTTTATCTCCTTTTATGTAATGGCCATCATTATGACGGCCAAAATAACAACGGAATTCTCGTTTCTTTCAACTTTCTTAATATGCTACTGATGCTAGAATTTCTCTTCTAGCGTGATTTGCGCTAAGAAAGTTGATCGTTAAGCTAAAAAATTTCGGAGAATATTTGTAAATGTAAGGTCATTTTGAGATTTAAGAATATTCAGTGCTTTTTCGTTCGAGTTTAGGTGTAGATTTTTAAAAAAAAAACATCGTTCAACTCTGGAATAATAACAAAATAATAATAATAAAAATCTTTGTAGTAATTGTAGTAATCAATGTATTGTAAGCATTGTAGTAATCTTTGTAGTAATCAATATAGTAAAAACATTAAACACTGTACTGTTTTTTTTAGCAAAAGATCGGTCAAAGATAAATTTGTAATTATGTTGTTTTGGAATTTATATGATAATGAAGTTGATTATTATTTTAAATCTTTTATTGGCTGATTAAAATTTATTTTTAAATAAGAAGAAAGAAAAAATAAACACACCATTATTTTAAAATATAAATTAAATTTTCCACTTTTTATTAGGCATAAAATAATTCGCAATAGTTTTGTAATTTATAATGAAATTTATAAGTTAAGAATTTTTTTTTTGAATTTTATTAATTTATTAGCACATGATTTCTTTTTGCCAATTAACTTTCAGTTTTAAACTACATTCAATTACTCTTTTCTATAATGTATTACATAACTTCTTCATAAAAAAAATAGAATAAAATAAAATAAAATAAAATAGTTTTTACTGTCAAATAATTCATATTATTTCTTTGTTCATTACTTTGAATTTAAAAAAAGTTTCAAGCAAAGTTTCTGCACTAGGCTTGATGAAATTTTTTTTAGAGGGAAAAATTGATATGTTTAAATATTTTTAATTTTAGATCTAATAATTAAAAAAATGTTATTTATTTTCTGTTTTTACGTTAAATCTATTTATCATTGCTTTCTAATAAAAAAAAATTACTTTTCGAAATTCTAGTCTTGTTATATATATTTTAAATACTTACATGAAAAACGATATCCTAACTATTTATTTTAATAAATTATGCTTTAAATTTCAAAAATTCTTTTATTTTCTACACTATTTAAAATTTAAAAGAAAATTGATAGGTTATTCTGAAATGATACTTTTCAATTAAAATCTTTAATTATTAAACAAACAATTCAATAAATACAATTCGAAACGAAAAGTATGTCTTAAAAAAATTCTCCTTTAAAAAATCTTTTCTGAAAATTATTCAAGCTAAAGTGCGTGAGTTTAACATAAATCTGAAAATTTAAGGAAAAGTAATTGATCAGCCTGGAATGGCACTTTTCAATTACCTTCTTTCTTTATTCAATCAATTTGAAAATTATGTATCATAAGGCAAAATATCCTTTTTTTTTTTTTTTTTTTTTTTTTGAATATTTTTTTTTACCTTCTGAAGTTCATTTACTCTAAAGGGCATGATTTTAACCTAAATTTTCCCCACTCCATTAGATTTCCACTTATGTAATGGATACCTTAATATATGGCGAGACAAAAATTAAGTTTTTCCTTGTGTCTCATCTCCCTAATATCTTACGGAAGCTAATTCAATTTCTCTTTTTTAGTCATTTGCGCCAAGAAAGTTTGTGGATAACTTTAAAATATTCCGAATAATTTTAGTACAGCAGATGTTTTAGTGCAGACAGTTTCAAAACTATTCTGAATATGCGTGTGTGTAAATTTAATTTAGTTTCCAAGAAAAATAATTAAAGGATCAAAGGGGAAAAGATGACAGCCCACTTTCTGGTAAATTTGGTGTAACAATACAGCTAATTAGTTTAAAAAGTTTCGTATCATTTAGTAACTTTAGACTGAAGGGGAAAAAATACAGGTAATCTTTTGAAAAACTTACTGGAAATTAGATATAAAGGGGGGAAGAATGGTGAAAGTGCCTTGAAAAAAATACAGTTCAAGGCTTAAATACAGGGGTGGGGGGATGGCAAAAGGAAAATTTTCTTCAAACACTACATACTTTGCAGTATATAACATAACTATATCATTTATCTTCTACGCTATTTTACTAAAAAAGGGTGCTAAAGAAAAGTAATGTATTATCCTGAAATAACACTTTTTAATTAATTTCTTTATTTTGTTTTTCTTTTTCTCAATTAGTTTGAAAATGATATTTTCGAAAGAAGTGATTTGACATTAATGTACCTTATATGACTATTTATCTGTAATCTGTTATATATCTATAATATCTCTTCGTTAAAGATCTTTCCTAAAAATCATTTATTCTAAAGTACGTGATTTAAACACAAATTTCACGAATCTGATATCACAATACACGACAACAGCAGTAACTGAATTCTCCTATATTTTTGTTTCCCTGATTTGCAACTGATGCTGGAAAACTTTTTCTTCCATCATCATGCATAGTAAGAGAGTTGGTTTGTAAGTTTATTGATTGATTTATGTTAATTGTACTAAGTTAATTATATATTTTCTTAATAAAACAATTCTCCTTCATAAAATCATTCAATAATAAGCATTGTTGAATACTTAAAAGACATATTCAAAGAGAGATAATTTTTATTAACTTCAAAAAATATTTTTGCCTTTTAACTACAAATTTACAACTCGAAATTTCAAAGTCTTGTCTTGTTAAATGCATTTTAAATGCCTATATATAAATAAAAAAAAATTCAGAGAGATTTTAATAATTTTAATAATTATTATTTTAATAATTGTATTTTTCATATTATTAAAAAAAAACACTTTTTTTGCTTTTAATATTAAAAATCTCAAAATTTAAAGACAAGCAATGTACTTCCTGGAATGGCATTTTTCAATTACCACCTACCTTTACACAATCTGCTCTAAAATGTATATACCTTGACGTAAAAATATCCCTTCTTTTGAAAAATATATCTCATTTAAAAAACTTTCCCGAAAATGATTCCATCTAAAGTACGTGATTTAAATTCAAATTTACCTTATCTGTCTTTATCTCCTTTTATGTAATGGCATCATTATGTGGGGCCAGAACAGCAAAGGCATTCTCATTTGTTTCCCTTTCCCTGTTATGCTACGGATACTAAAAAAAAAAAAAAAAAAAAAAAAAAAAAAAAAAAAAAAAAAATTCTTTTCTAGCGTCATTTATGCCAAGAAAGTTCGTCGGAAAATTGAAAAATTTCAGACGGTTTTCATAAGCATAAGATCATTTTAAGATTTATGAATTTGCATTGCTTTTTCTATCGATGTTAGGTGACGATTCGGAAAAAGATCGTTCCATTCAGGAACAAAATAATGAAAAAGCATCACTGTATTAAAAAAAAATAATAATAAATACGTTACAGTTTTTTCAGCAAAAGCTCTGCCAAAGTTATTTTTTATTTTAAAATTTAGAAGTTAATGAAGTTGTTTATATTATATAAAAATTTATTTTATTTTATTGATTGATATTAATATTCATTTTGGGGGAAAAAAAAGAAAAGAAAAAACAGTAGCATTTTTATACCCAGTGTTGGGTATGAATACCTCATGAAAAAAAAAAAAAATTATTATTATTAGTCACATAATTCACGATACTTTATGAAGTTTCACAGAAATTTATAAGAAGTCTTATTTATTTTTAAAAAATAAATGAAAATCAATAACGATTAACCACGGTAACCAGTGTAACATTACACTAATATGTAATATTACACCAGTAATATATGTTTAAATTACACCATTATATAAGTGAAAAAAATTACACCATAACACTGGTGGCAGCAAAGCTACCACCAGTTTTATGGAGTGCTGTTACACAAATGTTTTACAGAGTTGCATTGAATAAATAGAGTATAGTTCTAAGTTTCTGCTCACATAAATATTTTTTCTGACTGTCTAAAAAATATTTATTTATTTTTGATTTCAAATATACTACTCAAAAAATACATATTTATTTTCGATATTTTACATTAAATTTATTTAATATTAATATTTTATCACCAATTTACAATTCGAAACTCCAATGTCTTGTTACATTCATTTTAGATGTCTATAAAACTTCCTAGAAATTTATTTTAATAACTGTATACTTATATTAGCTAACTTTAAAATAAACCATTTATTACGTACACTATTTCACAAAAAATCTAAAAATCTAAAGCAAAGTAATCTTCCAGCCTAAAATGACATATTTTAATCCCTTCTTTCTTTTCTCAATCGTCTCAAAAATGATATTTCTTGACTCAAAATATGATTTCGTCTGAAAAATATTCCTCCTTTAAAAATAGTTTCTGAAACGAATTTAGTTTAACTAGTACATGATTTAAATCCAAATTTCCTCCACCTAACTTTATCCCCTCTTTTATAATGGGCATCATAATATACAACTGATGGCAGAAACTGAATTCTTGTTTATTTCCATTTTCCCTAATACGTTACTGATGCTAGAAAAATTCCCCTTCCAGCGCCATTTGTGCCAAGAAAGTTATCGATAAGTTAAGAAAATTTTTGAAGAATTTTCGTATAAAGTAATTTCTTTCAGAGTATATAGTTTTAACTGTAATTTAGAAGGGAAGCTTTTCGGAATGTGCATCTTATGTAAATATAATTTACTTTCCAGGGAAAAATAATTTTTAGTAATAAATGTTATGAAATAAAGTAAGACTATCGTAAATTAAAGTTTAAATATTACAAATAAGTAATTTAAAATATTAAAATTTTGATTTATGCATTTAGTTGCTTCGGATGAGAGAAAATTAAAAATCATCTAAAATAAAATAAAATCATAAGAATGAAATAAATAGGAAAATTTAAAAATCGTTTTTAATTTAAATTATGTATGAAATCATTCCTTCCCATTGCCTTGAATAAATAAAATATAGTTCTAAGTTTCTTCTAACATAGATATTTTTTTTCACACTAGAAAAGGAAGATTTTTTTACTTTTATTTTCAAATATATTCTTTAAATAAAATCTATATTTTACTTTAAATCTATTTAATATTAATACTTTGCCATCAATTTACAATCCGAAACTCTATTGTCTTTTTACGTACATTTTAGATGTCTGTAAACCACCTTAGATATTTATTTTAATAACTGTATACTTATATTAGTCAACTTTAAAATATACCATTTATTTTGATCACTATTTCACAGAAAATTTGAAAACTTAAAGCAAAGTAATCTTTCAACCTAAGATGACATATTTTAATACCTTCTTTCTTTTCTCAATCGCTTCGAAAATGATATTTCTTGACGCAAAATATCACTTTTTTGAAAAATCTCTCTCCTTTAAAAATATTTTCTGAAACGAATTCAGTTTAAACTAGTACATGATTTAAATCCAAATTTCCTCCACCTAACTTTATCACCTCTTTTATAATGGGCATCATAATATGCAGCTGATGGCAGAAACGGAATTCTTGTTTATTTCCCTTTTCCCTAATACGTTACTGATGCTAGAAAACTTCCCCTTCCAGCGTTATTTGTGCCAAGAAAGTTGTCGATAAGTTAAGAAAATTTTTAAAGAATTTTTCGTATAAAGCAATTTCTTTCAGAGTGTATTTTAAAATGCTATACCAATTGCTTTTTCTGGTTAACACTGATCTAAATCCTCCATCTCCTCTTTCTCCTTTTTTTCTATTTCTTTTGCATCTTTATATAATTAAAAAAGAACTAAAGAAAAGTTGCTTAGTTATATAATTTATTATTTCTCTAATTTTAAGGAATATTAATTTGTTTTATTTTATTGTTCATGAACATTTATTTAAAATCACACATATTTAATAAAAACAGCTATTCTTTCTGATAAAGCAGTATTATGAATAACTTATGCAATAATTTATGCATGAATATGCACTCTTTTAAAAGCAAAAATTTATTAAAATTTTTAATTCAACAAGTTTTATTTAGATATATTTTTTAATTGTTCTCTTTATTTTATGTATTCACATGTATTAAAATCTCCTAAAACGTTATATCCTTACTAATTTCTCTTTCAACATGGTTCATTCTAGGATTTTAACATGTCCCTATGAACGAAATATATGGAATAAGTTACATAACTGCGTAATAGGGTGAAAACTTTTTACATTGTCCTTTTTTATAAGTTATCAGAATATAGATTACTTATTACTGGGTGTTCTCAAGTATAATGTAAAATAATTCAATTGTTAAATATAAGGTACCCTGGGGTAATAACGCCACGTTAAGGTTCTACCAATTTTCACGGCTTAGTTTTAGATTGTGTTTTTCAAACAAATATAGGATCTGATACAGCAACTCATTGACTATCTATATAAAATAAAATAATTTAACATATATGTATTCATAAAATGTAATGGCGTTTTTTCTTGACCAATGCTATTTGGCGTTAATACCCACCTATATGGGTAATAACGCCATTAACGCCATGCAAACAAAACTATAAAATAAGTTGGAATAATGGCATGTAGATTGACCAATTCTAAAAATACAAACTCTACAGCTCTAGAAATTCACAAATTGCAATCTAAGCTATTGAAAATGTGCAATTTTTTGTGACTCTGAAAGAAAAAGAAAGCTGTGGTGGCGGCAGGGGGAGGAGGTAAAAGAATACCAGATTCTAAGCTACGTTTTGCTTAAAAATGACCATTTAAATAGAATTATTAGAAACATTGCACGGATTATTTGAATCAGAATTTATATTCCCATGTATGCATTCTATGCGAAAGAAAATATTGATTTTTTTGTGAAAGTGAAAGAAAAAGGAGTGAGAGAGAGCTTCAACAGAATATAACACCCTGTGTCTCTCTTTGCTTAAAAAGTCCCGCTTAAATATGATTATAAGAAACATTGCATGGTTTTAACCATTCATAATGTAATATTTTAATCATGTGAAGTTTTATAATAACCAGAGTTATATGTAATAAATATTTTTGTTAAACCTTAACTGCTGTTAGCGTCTCACATACCGCTGAGTTTTTCAAGTTTCAGAGTTTAACTTGCAATTTTTAGTTTAACTATAGATACCGGGAAAATTTTGTTTCATTTGGAGTCCTATTACTATCTCTAGAAACTTTTGAATAGCTGAATTTGATTTATAATAGTCCTGTATATAAGGTTCAATACAAAAATAATATTCTAAAAGTTAATTTAACATTTTATTCATCGTTAGATTAAGCGATCTGACAGGCCGCTCACAGTAAGTTATGCGACAATTTTTGTCATAGCAGTTACGGGTTAATACTATTATAGTAATCTAGTAAATAGTTTTTAACCCATAACTCCACACTAATGCGGATTCTCCAAACCTACAATTAAATTGTCGACGTTTTAAAGTACATGCTTTAATAAATTTTTAATAAATTGAATAACATTTTTGATTAAAAAATATTATCCCAAAGAGATCTCTTATTCAATTTTATACATAATTCATATGGTTATATATCATTATCTCTATATTAGCAACAAAATTAACCTTTAACTGCTGTTAGCAATCTGACTGAACACTGTACCCCCCCCCCCCCCAAAAAAAAAAAAAAAAAAAAAAAAAGAAATAGCGTTTAACTTTAGTTTCAGTTTAACTATAGTTACAACTGAAATTCTCTTTCGTTTGGAGTTCTCGTAATATTGTTAGAAATATTTGAATAGATTAAATTTAATTAGAATTAATTCTGTACAAAAAGTTTAGCGCAGGAACAGTATTCTATGATTTTTAATCATGGATCGCATTTTAATCTTTAACTAATATTACCGGTCTTGTAGACCATTATTTTTCTTTTAATGTTTTAGTGTAACTTGTAATTTTCAGTTTAACTGCAAACACTACTAAAATTTTGTTTCATTTGGAATTTTAGTACTATCACCAGAGACTAAATAGGACCTGAACTACTAAATATTAAGTATAATACTCTTGTATAAAAAGTTCAGTACAGAAACACAATCCTATGAGTCATTCCCGCCTTTTATTCATCTTTCAATTTTGTAGTCTCACAAACTGCATCACATTCATACGTTACAATTTCTGTCACATCAGTTAAAGATTAAATTTATAAAGTTTTGAAAAACCGAAAGCTGAGAAAGCGGACAGTTAAAATTTCGGCCTCAATTGAACAATCCTGTGGAAATTTAATAGAAACATGATTTTGAAGATGTTCGAATTTGAATCTCGAAAACATTTTGATATAGTTTTATTTACAAGAGTTAAAAATTATTTTTTATATTAGTAAAAATAATAATAATATAATAAAAAATAAAATAGAAAGATTATTTTTAGGTATTGGGCACCCCCCCCCCTCTTAATCTTACCATTTCAACAATGATGATAATGCTGTCCCATATTAATATATAAACCCCCTTCGGATATAGTTTGGCCACTGTTGGGAATCAACCGGGGTAATAACGCCAATCCCTGGCGTTATTACCCCGGGATACTTATTGCGTAGTAAATCCTGAACTACAAATTATCTCGAGAAGATATCCAAAATCTTCTACAACAATTTGAAAGTACATGAAATACACTACAAATTTATGTAATAAACAAAGTATTTCTGGATAAAAAATATAGTCTTCAGATCAAAAACCTTATCTCACAAATTTTAGATCAAGCGTTAATTTTAGTTGCTTGTAAAAACAATAAGACCTAAAAATGAAACAAATTAACTTGAAGCTGTTTTATGAGATTTTTATGACTCAAAACCCTTCTGCGCAGAGCACATGGGTGTCATTTTCCTGATTATTTCATAATTATGCAAAATATAAGCACTTGGCGTTATTACCCCGCCTGGCGTTATTACTCCAGGGTACCTTACATAAGAATTTTAGTTTTAATCAATTTCAAAAATTTACAGAACATGTAAGAAAATTTCTATTTTGATGTGTGATATTTTCTTATAGTTTCATATAATCTTTAATATGTGTGGTAACCTATATGTATTTCAATCCATCACTTTAGAGTCTAATTTAATATATTCTTCTGGAATTTATTTTCAGACATAATACCTTCACAGATTCATTCTTACAGTTAGAAAGACTTAATTACCTGATAAAATTTAGTAAAAGTTTATATTTTTTAGTAGAAAATGTTTATAAGTGTATTAAAAAATAAATTTATCCAAATTTGATATGAAATATCTGTAAACCGTCGTTTTAAAAAGTAAAAGCCGGCCAGCTTTCTTTTGGCCTGGCTAGAAGCCGGCAATACTGATGAACAGACACTCAAAAAATCTAAAATTTCTGATCCATGTGAACCCTAACTATTATGAAAATTCATAAATCTTAGTATTTTCGTCCACAATAATGTATATTTTTTTTATAATAAAAATTACAAAGAAAATTCTTTAAGTGCTTCATTATCAAGATTTTCGAATAAGAGAAATACAGGTGAGTGCTTTTAATTTATTTTTTAAATTAACAAAAATTTAAGTTCACATTTTTCATGATGAAGAGTAATTATGAATTTTATTAACAGATCGAATTATGAAGATTATTTTCTTATATATACTATTTAATATATTTGGGGTATGCTGATACCCCATACCCGTCCTGGTGTTACATTTCATTGCATCGGGTACCATCCTGAAATAACACTTCTCAGTTACCGCCTTTTTTCACTGAATTACTTTGAAAATGATATTTCTTGATAAAAATGTCGGTTCTTTAAAAAATTACTCTCTTTTTAAAATCTTTCCCGAAAATAATTCAGCCTAAAATAACGCGATTTAAATTCGAATTTACTCCCATCTGACTTTATCTTTGCTTATGTAATGGGCATCATTATGTATGGCAACCACTGAATTTTCGCTGTTTCTCTTTCCCTAATAGGTTATGCAAATTTATCTACCTGCGCCATCTGTTTCAAGAAAGTTAGTCGATAAGTTAAAATAATTTCAGAGAATTTTCGTATAACATAATATCTTTCAGTGTTAACTTCTGTTCAGAATGGACGCTGTTCGCTGTTTGTGTGTACGTGTAGTTTTAATTTAATTTTCATGAAAAACGTTTATGAGTAACTTAGTAAACGTTTATGAGTAAATTAGTAAAGTAACACTAATAATATAACAGTAAAATAAATTAACCTTTAATATAATCAGAAGTACAGGTTATAACATAAAAAACACTAATGTAAATAAAATAAATTTTTTTTCGAAAGACTAAGACTCATTTAAGAATAATGCTATTTCTATAGGGGTCAGATGAAATACAATGATAGTTACAGGGTTTAGATGACAGTTAATCATTGTTCTTTTTTTTTTTTAAAAAGACACGTGGGTATTAATAGCTCTCACTCCTCAACAATGCTTTTAACCTCTTTAGACCAAGGTGCACATTTGTGTACCTCCGGTTTCAATTGCGTATCTCAATTATTATTCGAAATTATTTTATTGAGACGAGATGATGTCATTTGTGTACGTTAGTCTTTTCTAGTTTCAGCAAGAAATGGCGATAGCAGTCTTAATTCATACGATTTTGGAGGAAATTAACGAGCAATGGCGAAAAATATAAGATTTCGAAAAAGTAAATGAATTTTTATAATTAGAAAATTAATATTTATTCACATAAATTTTTTAGAATGCTTATAAACTCTTCAGTATTGCATAAATCATTTAAATTTTTTAGCTGGATCATAATGTCTATTTAAATTACATGTAATTTGTAAGGTGCACGTGTGCACGTGTGTGCGCTTCCGGCTTCAATTCTGTGTTTTTGGAAAGAAGTCATCTCACTAAAAAATTTGTACTGAATGATATTTAATTAGGGCAGTGCTAAAGTTGTTTATGAATGATTTGAATGATTCAAAAATTATACTTAATTATAAATAAGAATTTGTTTTGTTGATGTTTTAAATTAAACATTAATTTTTAAAAATCATAATTATTATATCTTTGTAAGAGTAAATAAACTGATGAGGCTAATGGTGATGGTGAGTCTTCTTACAATGAAAATTTAGTTGACACTGATATAACCATTGAGGATATTGTACTCCAGCTACTATCCCGAATCCATGTAGCAATAAAGTTTAACCTAAAAGATCTTTATTATGGAAAGTTGAAAGAATCAGCTCTGATGATTCAAAATAATGATGATTAGTTCTATGTGGAGGCATTATTAAATTGCTTTTTAATTTATGTCAAAAGACAACACACGAATGATTTACACGGGCAAAATTTTTACTAGTGTAAAATGTGCCGACTTTATATTCAGGAACAATATTACCAAACTGGAAGGATTCTGAACAAAAGACTTCGAGGAGCACATAAAAAATTCAAGAATGACCGAGATTTGTAACGCGGAGAGTGGGATGAGAGACTAAGGGAAGAGTGAATACTAAATGATGTGTGCATACTTAATACTAAAATGGAAAGATAACAAATGTATAACGTTCCTTTCGACTTGCATAGATAGCGATCCCGAAAGCAGATGTGTTAAGTATGGTCTAAAGATCAAAACTGTAAAATTAATATAACATTAAATTTTACAGTTACCTGCAATTGTGAATGCATACAATACGTGTATGGGTGGTGCAAATTTAAACGATAGGTATTTAGCTTACTACCGTTGTACTATTCGCACAAAAAGTAGTCAACAAGAGTTTTTGTACATTTTATAGATATGGTTATTTCCATTTGTTAGATAATGTATATCAGAAATTGCAAAGCAGGTGAAGTTCCTCGAAAATACAGATTGTCTCTCTTATAGTATTTTTAGAGATTGAATAAGTACTGATGAGATGAGACGAGGGCAAATGATGATGAGGCAAAGTAAAGGAAGATCGACGACCAGGGATACCATGCAAAATTTATTAATCTGAAAATGATTCCGAAGACGATTCCGAAAATAAACCACAGCGAAAACAACGTAAGGGTATTCAGCAGCCAAATTACTATATTAGATACGAAGAGTTCGACAGTTTCCTCGTTCAACAAATGATAACTTTGCTTCAAAATGTAAATAAGAATGCTGCAAATGAAGTACAAGAGTTATTTGTACAAAGTGCAATATATATCTCTGTATTAAAAATATAATTGTTTCGAAAATATGGTGTAAAATAAGCTTATATGTATCAATTGTCCACCAAATTCCTTGTTTAAATAATTTTTTTTTTAAATGAAGTGTTTTTTTTTTTCAGTATGATTCTGAGGTACACATATGTGTACCTGCTAGTAAAAAGAAACTAATAATAATTATTTTATTTTTATTACAAAATTATGTTTCTGTACATTTAAATTGATGGAACAAATAGTGAAATAATTTTTATGATGGCTTAAAATGTGTCAGGTCTGAAGAGGTTAAAAAGGATTTTTGTCGTCCTTGTTTCTTAATATCTATATCTTGAATTCTGTTTTTTAAAAGGTCATTTTCTTATTTGACTCGACCTAAGGCGGCCAAATAATAGAACACCATCAAACTAATAAATGACATTGTCATTTTAAGTTTTAGATAAAATGAATTGTCACTGTTTTCCCCATCGACTATTTATATGTTACCAGATGTTCCGAATAAGTAAATATAGTTAATATACCGGGTGTCCAGTAAATAACTGACCCATTTTGAACTTAAATAACAAATAAACGGTTTGAGATAATAATGCGCGGTTTGCGGTATTGTTATTAAAAAATCAATAAATTTTTAAACATGTACTTTGTTAATATAGTTCAAATTTCGGAAAAAAATATCGCGCTGGCGGTAACATGCTGTTTGAATATAGACATGACTCTAATTTTCATAAATATGAGATTTTCGGCTGAATCTGAATCTATATGTTGTCGAATCTGAATCTATATGTTGAATCGACTCTCGAATCAGCTTCAGAAATAGGGTACGTTGGTTGGAAAGTGATTTAAAATAATATTTGTGATTGAACCATCTGTATTATATTTCCCCTCCTCAGTCTTGAGACAGAGATATTATTTTAAATATTATTATATTACATTAACAAAGTGCATATTTTTAAATTTATTTATATTCTAATAACAATACAGCAAGCCGCGCATTTTTATCTCAAACAGTTTTTTTGTTATTTACATTCAAAATGGGTCAGTCATTTACTGGACACCCGGTATCTAATAGTGCAGTAAAGGGTACAAGTTAGGAGTCTGAACTCTTCCTACAACACTCAAAAATTGAAAATATAAAATTGTTTATGTTAAGTGGAATACAGAACGAGTAAAAACCAATGTAATGAAAAGTGCCAGGAAATGTTTAGTACGCAACTGCTTCAAGGCTTCAAAATAGGAAATGCTTTCTTCAATACAAAAATGAATGTAATACAGAGTGAGAAACTAATAGCAGCTACATACTTGTGTTATTGCTATAGAATAGTTTCTCATCCTCTTATTTTTATAGTCTGTTTTCCTTTTTTCCTTTAGATAATTTCTTAAAAAATAATATAGAATTTTGTACTGTGTGTTACAATTTTCTAAGAGTTTACACATGAGGAAATGAAAATTGAGTAATGAAATTAAGCAGAAATTAAACTGAAATTGAATGATTAAATTGAAATCACATTTTTATATATATCTAGCTATCTAATTATTTATTTAGTCTTTAAGTATTAAAGATTCAAACTACTTCAGACTTTTCTATTTGAATTTGAAAGCAATTTCAATTTTAAAGCAATTGAAAGTCAAATTCCTCTATTAAATAAATAATTATTTTTTCTTAAATGAGTATATTCATAAAAAATTACGAAATGAAATGTAACTTTCACGTCATTTTAATTCCATGTATATTTGTAAAAAGATATTCATCGCAAATACCTTAGATATAATAAACATTTTAGGTGCTTTCGTATTTATGTAAATACGTAGCACCTATTGTCGTCGTTCAATCCGTCCGTTTGTCTGTCTGTCCGCATATAACAACGCTAAAACTATCCAACCGAATCATTTGAAATTTAAAATATATAATTATTACATAATTTTGCCCAGTAGTTTAAAATTTTATGAAAATCGGATGTATCGTTCAATTACAGGGACAATCAAAAGTATTCCATTACATTGCAGTCAATGGGAAAAAAATAGTTTCAAGTGCATTTTAATAATGTTACACTCTTTCGAACATGCTACAGTTTATATGAATCTATGAAATATATGTTAAAATATACATTCTATACAATATGTGGTGCAAAGAATACTTTTTATTAATATATAGGGCTGTACAAAAGTATTCTGTTACATTATGGTATAGGGGAAAACATTGTTTGGGGGTGCGTTTTAATCATATTAAACTATTTCACATTTTATGAAATTGATATCCGTTGCTGAGGTTTACTACAAGATAATTCTTGTATAATAGAAAGCATTTAGCTTTTAGTAGGACATACAAAAGATTTCGGATCCGAAGTACTCTGTATTTAAAAAACTTCTTTATAGTACGGATGCATCTCATTTGCTACGTCTGACGTGCAATTTTCGAGTTGTTAAATTAATATTTATGTTTGTATTAGTTTTATCAATTAATTGGGAAAAATGTGTTAAAAACATGTTTTATTTTACTAAATATTAAAAGTTTTCTAATATAAAATCCATACTTATTCTGCTAAAACTTATATTTACGAATTTATATTTTAATGATTATTTTTCCGCATTATTAAATGTTAGATGAAATTTCGAAAAATTGACAAATAGCATAACTTTTTTTATTTGTTTTCCTATTTTCCTTTAGTTAATTAAAAAAAAAATAAAGAAAATTTTGTACTGTGTATTACGTTTTTCTAAAAGATTATGGAAGAAAGATGAAGAAATGATTAATGAAATTAAGCAGAAACTAAACTAAATCTAAATGATTAAATTGCAGTCAAACTTTTGTATATCTAGTAATCGAATTATTTACTTAGCTTTTAAGCATTAACGATTCAATCTTCTTCAGCCTTTTCAATTTGCTCTTGAAAACAGTTTTAACTTCAAAGAATTTGAAAGTCAAATTCCTCTTTTAAACATATAATTATTTTTTCTCAAATGAGTATATTTATAAGAGTTGTATAGTTGATGTCATTTTAAGTTGTGTATACATTTTTTAATGCTATTCATCACAATCATCGTAGATATGAATAAGCCTTTGAAATTACTATTTATGTCTGTATTAATTTTATTCATTTAATTAGAAAAAATACATTAAAAACGTGCTTTATGTTAATAAATATTAAAATTTTTCAAATAAAAAATGTATCCTTACTCTGTTACACTTCATATTTACGCAAAAATCATCATGATTATTTTCCCACATTATTAAAAGTTTAATGAAATTTTAAAAGGCTGACAAAATGCATTAAATTTTTGTTTGTTTTCCTCTTCATGGAATTTGTTTATTATTTCATCATTATGGAAGATGCTTTCAAAGACGATTAACAATAAACAATTGAATTATTTCTACATTTCACGTTTACAAAATTGAAGCTTAGACTGTTTAAATGACTTCATCATCTGCAACAAGAGATTAAAGACAGCGTATAACAAGCATTGGAATCCAGGAAAACAGTTTAAGTTTTAGATGTCAAAATCAGTGAAATTGTTCTATAAATGAACAAGAGAGAGATGTAGTACGTATTTTACGTGCAATTCATAAGGAAGTCATGTCATCAAAAAATTAAGCTTTAAAGAAGTGCTCGAATACATGTTTTGAAACATAATAATATACATTAAGAAACAAAGACTTTATGGTCAATGAAGCAGAACTAAGTTAAAGTAGAGATGCTTTGATTACTTTGAAAGAATCCACACATATATGCTGCTTAGTCATTAGTATGTCAAAGGGCTTCTGTTTTCATTCTTGCAGTATACTGAAACTTTTCGTGGGTGATAAATATTGGACATTTAAGGGTGTATTGCAATCCAAACTGCTTATTTTCTGATTTATTTTAAAATTCATTTTTACTTTCAAACACATCAAACTTGCAAATTCTCTTATATAGAAACTACACAATGTGCCGTACTTGTCGATTTTTTGACAAATTCAGAAAATATTGCAAAATATGCTGTCAAAGTTTGCGTTTTAATTCAATTTTTCCGAAGTGAGAGATCTAGGAATGAAAAAAAACCAAATGATCATACTGAGAAAACAATTGTTGATAAATCAAATTCTAGTTATTTGAGCGAAAAATGAAATCACACGGCCTCTTATTACATCTCTTCAAAAATCATCTGAGAAAAGTTTCTTGTTTTTACTTTAAAAAATGACTCTAAAAATGTCTCAGAAAATTTCGAGTTGATGAGGGTGGAAAATATTTTTTCGAATACACCGTTGAGGGGGTCCGGGACACACTTAAATATAATTTTTATTTATTAATTTAAAATATTGAATTTTCTTTGTGATGGTTAACCATATCATTTGTAAACAAAATTGCACGATAAAACTTCTCATTTTTTAAAAATTAAAATTAAAAATTTATTTAAAATCGTCATAACTCGAAATATTATTTGTAGAATATTATTATTTTTTTATTTAATTAAACAGAAATGTATAAGCTTTAATTTTGATTCAGAATTTTTAAAAATATTAAATTAAATAGAAATTAAAAATATTTAAAGTAAAAATTAAAAAAAAAATGATGTAACTTAAAAAAAAATATTTTCAAAATTAAATATTTTTTGTTTCAAATTTGCTGAGTCAAAATTAAAGTAATTGAACAAGACATGTTCCAAGTTTGAACTATTTAGCTTTATAGCAGTTTAAATAGGAGAAATGGTGAAAAAACCCATCATGGAGAAAAATGTATTTTATAAGAAGTCGTTCAGATGACAACCATTGCTTCAAAGATAGATTTTGAAAACAAACCAAAACGGGAAAAAAAAATTCTGTTTTAATTAAGATAAATACATGGCTTAAACGTCATTTTAAGGGTGTTCTTAAATCCAAAAGGGCCACTTTGTGACATATGCTTTAATTTATTTTTGTTCGGAAATGCATGAAAATAGCAGGTGTTGTTATTCAGAAACTGTCTAATTGCACTCAATTTTCTGTTTTTTAAAAAATACAATAGATTTTTCATAACAAGCCTTCAAAGTTGACGTTTTTGGGCACGTTTCCCGACGAAAGTAGAAAAACAGGTCGAAAAGCGGGAGAAAAACGGGTGATCACGTGATCGAAATAGTTTAAAACTAGATAGGTAATTTAACTATCATAAAATGGAAAATTAACTTCGATTCGAAATCGCTTCCATAGTCAGGCGTTGCAATTTTATGTGTTTCCGTTAAAAAGTGAATTGGTAAATGTGTCAAAGAGTTTTATGCTTGTTGACCGGAGCAGTTGAGAACAGCCTTAAGCAGAAAAAAACAAAAAGATTTTTAGTGTCATACATTTTTTTTTTTTTTTTTCAAAATTTTTGTGTTCCGGACCCCCTTAAATAAGAATAGATGTTCTCGGTATTAATATAATTTATACTATACAGCAAAAACACACCCGGGAGTAAAGTTGACGTCATATGGACAGTAACAACACCTGAGTCCCATTAAGTTTCGTTTATGCGGTAGTCTTTTTAATTTCTAAGCAATGCAAAATTTTAATTTTTACATCGTCAATTAAGGAAAAAATTAGACCGGAAGGCGGCAACACAGACAATCACCTGATCGAGTTCACTGATGAAAATCTAGGATTAATTAAATCTTGATTCGCATATTAAAACGCAATCGGTCAGCCAAAACCTAACTTTTGCGATTGTAGACATACCATTGTACTTTTCTGCACCCAAAGTATGAAAACATGGTAGGTTGGGGGCATGAAAACATAATGGTAAACCTATAAGTCAACCGTTAAAATCGGGTTATTGCGTGTTGTCCACCAATACATGATTTGGCAGACGGATAGAGTTTTAATATGCAAATCGAGATTTAACTAATCCTAGATTTTGATCCGTGAACTTGATGATATTTTCCACCATATCTTGGCGGAAAACATCTAAAAACCCAATTTTGGCGGTTGTAAGATTTACCACTGTGCTTTCCTGCACCCAAAAGTATAAAAATATGGAAGATTGGGAGCAGGAAAATATAATGGTAAACCTATGAATTAACAGTTAAAATCGGGTTTTTAGGTGTTTTCCACCACGATATGACTTGGCAGACCGATTGCGTTTTAATATGCGAATCGAGATTTAACGAATCCTAGATTTTCATCCCTGAAATCGATGAGGTGATTGTCTGTGCGGCCGCCCCCCTGGTCTTAATGTCTTTGAAGTGCAATTTGTTTAAAAAATGTTCAATATTTCAATTTACCGATTTTTATGTTTTTAATACTGGTTTTTAGGCATAAATATTTTTCAATTTTCTGTTGCGTGTAGTCCGATACGAAATTTAACTATTTGCACTTAAAACAAAATAAATGGTGTACTATTTATTTCCGGCTAATATAACATAACAAAATTAAAGTTGCATCAATAAACAAATAAAATAATAAAACAACATAAATAAAAGCACAAATTTAACAAACATGTAATCGTTTCACCGCTGATATTATCGGAATCAAAGTGGTTCCTGTATCTAGCAAAATTTTTTATTGACACGAAATTAATTAAATTTGCACTATATTTCTACAATAAAGAAAATAAAAAAAATTGCAAACAAAATATTTATAAGAGAACTTCCTAATTTGTTTTTTTACAACTTTGAAACTCTGCATTATTATGTTTATTTATGCTTACTAGCAATTTTTACTTTTTATGGTTTAATGTTTGTAGAAAAAGAGAAAAAAGAAAAAGAAATGTACCAAAAAATGTAAATAATTTTTTTCAAACAACGAACTGTCCAGTACATTTCTACAGTCATTTGCGGTAAAAATCCACCACAAAGTTTATTTTTTTTTTTGAAATAGTAGTTTTAAAATCTTTTGGTAAAAATTTTTGGATGACAAATGCTAGACTCTGTTGATAATATTAACTTTGTTATACTAACTATACCCTTTTATCTATTTATAAATGTATTGTGGTGCGTTTAATGTCAAAAATCTAGATTTGTGGCTCGTAAGGGAAAAAAAAAAAAAAAAAAAAAAAAAGACCGAGTATACGGTTAGTTTAAAGCAAAATAGACGAAGCAAAAAAATCGTTTTAGCACATTTTTAACTATCGTATTTCTAAGAAATTTCGTTAAAATATAGTCGAAATATCTAAATTCATTTTAAGCAATTGAGTTCTTATTTAGAAGCTGCCCTGCTAATGAGGTTTGTATACGCTATATACGTGATATTCAGCTGTTCAATTCTTCGTTAGGGCAGCACCATTACAGCTTGTGTGCAAACATTTGTGTCAAATTAAGATAAATTATTCTGTTGTTTATTAAAGTTTAAGCATATATTTGCAGTAAATTTATTTATTTATTCCGTTTATATTATTATTTATCTATTTATTTTTAGCTGCCCAAACAATCGCAAGTCTCAGTATTCTTTATTAAAATTCAAACAAAGCCATTCGCCTAAATTCAAAAATTACATATTAAAAAGATGAAGCTCTTAACTGACAAATGATGATAATGATGATAATGATAGTTATGATAATAACAATAACAAAAACACTCGATATTTTTGGCTCGTTTTTCGACCCTCATACATGTAGGGCAAAGGTGTGGCGATGCTAGATTGGATTACTCCTTGCTTCAGTCAACGCTCCCGGCTTTATAATGTCGTCAAAGTGAAAAATGAATAAAAGAAATTACGCCATTTAATATTCAGATTGCATTTGATTTTTTGATGTGACACCGAAAAGGTGTTCCGTCCTGTTGTTTACAGGTAACGACCTAAATATATCCCGATTCGCTTGAAGAACTGTAAAATCGAAGAAAGTTCATTTTCATTAATACAGTAAGCATTTGATAATGAAAGTAGACAGAAGAAGTCAGATGAATTAATGTCTTGTATTTAGAGATATTTCAAAGATAAACTTATTTATTCTCTTGAAATCTGAATTTAAATCAATTCTTCAAATACACATTCATTGCTTTTGTACAAGTAAAGTGAACCAAAGATGACAGAAACTTCTCTTTTTATGAAATTGTTAGTTTAGTGGAATTGAAATTTAGTTTTACAAATAGGGATCTAAAGTTACTAGTCACCATAAAATATCAATTTAATTATCAATAATCTAAGTTTACGCAACAATAAATTTAAGGGTTTTAAACAAGGGAATGACGCACAAATTCTTAAAAAATTTTTATTGTGAAAAATTTAAGTTAAATAATTATGAAAATTACTCACTGTCTTGACAGCATTTTGCAAACTCAGGTGAAAATAACATTTATTTTATGAGAAAATAAGCATCAGTGCTGCTATTTATTGGTTTTGTTTCGAAGCAAGAAACATTCAGCAATTATAAATTGAAGTCGAAATGTAAAAAAAATCAAACAGTTTAATTTTTATGAGAGAAAGAATAAAGGTCCATATTTGTACATCTCATGTTTGGAGGGGTTTTAACTATAGTTTTTAAAGAAAGAATCGTTTCTTATTAAAAATCGAATGGAGGATTAGTGTTGTAGTTATAAAAATATAGAGGATATTTGTTACTGGTAATAATGACATAGAATATTCTTTGGAGGAAAGAAGGAAGGGATGAAGGGTTGGGGTCTACTCACTAGAGGTCTGCACGGGCCGGACCGTAGGAAAGTTATTTCGGCCCGGCCCGTTGCAAAACTCAAAAGTTCGGCCCGGGCCCGGCCCGGCCCGTACAAAAATCAGCGAAAACAGGCCCGGCCCGGCCCGTTTTGGCCCGTTAAAATTTCTACGATTTCTAAAAAATTCATATTTTTATCATATAACTAAGATTCCTTTAAAGAATACTGCATACATATCTATGGAATGATTTTACAGTACATTTTACAGCAAATACACATTAACAACGTTAATGATTACTTAGATTCTTAGGCTTTTAACATTCGAATAAAGATTCATTAAAAAATTATATGGCTTAGAATAAAAGAAAAAAGAAAGAAAGCTAAAAACATCGTTAATTTTGAAGCTGTTTAATAAAAGAAGATTTATAAATATATTTCTATATCATTTTATTATAGATTTCAAATCTAAATTCATTCTTAAATTCAAAGAAACTCCTTTCTGATACATTTCTAAATTCATTTTTTTTCTCAAAAACGCATAAGAATAGCAGATATTTTTATTCAGAAACTATATAATCGAATGGCGTTATCCTTTTTTTGATACAAGCAATTTAAGAATACTGCAAACAAATAAAATACTGTCATAATTAGCGTTTTGAATAGAATTTTTGGAAGCAATAGCAAGGGAAGGGAGAAAAACCTGCAATCATTTGAGAAACTATTATATCTCAACAAGGTTATACAAGTATTTTATTTACCAAAAATGAAAAACGCTATTCGATTCCAAATCCCTTCAATAGTTAGGCTTATCACTTTTATACTTTTACAATTTAAAATTAATCAGAAAATGTGTCAAACTTTCGCACTATTGAGAAATTAATTTAAAAATCATCAAGAAGTATATATCCAAAGACTAAGCTAACATAAGTTCTTTATCGCTGTTAATTTTACAAATTATGTTTTCTGCCAATAATTAAGTCTAGTACCGGTCCGGCCAGTCTATATGTAGAAAAATAATGCAAGCGTGATTTCGGACCGGCATGAGTCAGTTAAAAAAATATCAAAACGGGTTACACATAATGTAATTCTCCGATGCCGATACACTGTGCATTTTTATATTGATGCTGTCAAACAAGTATGGCCACATTTATACTTATTCTCGTTAAAACCATTTTCGTTGAAAATAGCTCATATTTTATCGTTTCTGCTTAAATCTTCAGAACGGGCCGGCAGGCCCGAAAATTTTTTTTTCGGCCCGCCCGGTCCGTCTGGCCCGTTCAATTTTTTTGCCGGCCCGGCCCGTTTATGTTGTTTGTCGGCCCGGCCCGGCCCGTGGTCCGGGCCGGGTACGGGCCACGGGCCAGGCCCGGGCCCGTGCAGACCTCTACTACTCACCTCTCCATGGGAATATTAAAATTAACGGTTCTTAGCTATATTTTGAAACTGTAAAATTGAGATTTTAGACCAAATTTTTTTTTCTCTTAAAAGAATAGTTTGAAACTTTTTCGAAAATTTGATATTAGTTTTCGAATAACAAAATTCTCCTGCTTCTTGTAATAATTTTTTTCTTCCTGTAAGGGTTTAATTTCTTCCGGCCATCATTGCTTTTTCCATAACAAATTTTATAGGTAATTTCACGAATATGCGAAGTTTTAAAAAGAATATCAGAAGATACATGCCATACACCACCGTATATTCTTTAGTACAATCTCGCTTATAATAATATTTTAAGAGTTAATGTCGTTGATTTCTGTAATGACTAAGGATTGAGAATACTGTGAACATTTTTTTCTGTTTAAATTAAGTGTCAGAGCGGGGTTTTTTTATTTTCAATGAACAGAAAAAGTGGTGTCATTTAGGGTAAAAATTTTGCAATCATGGAAAAAAAAAAGTATTAACATTTGTCGTGTTTGTGGTGTAGATAAGGATTATGAATGATTCTTCGTTAGTATCTGTTATTTCAATGCCTTGAAAAGAGTTATATGCATTGAACTTAATGAACCGAATCCCTATTATAGAAACGAAACAGGTCATAACACAATTTCCACTAAATAAAGAAAATTTAGTTCATTAAATTTCAATGCCGTATCCTTTTATTATCTTTAAATTTCAATGCCCATTTCCCCTACTTTACCGGTTTTTATGTGTTTTACTGTTAAAACTGGTCATCTGTTTCAAGCATTTCTGTAATTTTAAAACATTTTGCTAATTCCTAATGTGTGTGTCATTGCTTTTATTATTCTTTTAAACACAAAGTTGAATAGTGTAAAACCTTAAACACACCCCAACAATAACAGATCATACACATTACCAATATTTTTAATAACATAAACAAGAAAAAATATTTGCGATGTAATGTGTATGGCTTATCCACATAAAAAAGGAAATATACCAATTCATTTACTATGCCATTTCAGTTATTGATTTCCTCTCATGTTCTTAGGCTGAGTTTTATTCCGCTGAGCACATGTGGATACAACCTTATGTGCACAATGCATGTCCACTCCTCAAATAAACGCGTCACTTTTTTTTCATTACTCATAGATGTTTTCGAACACGTTGCCACTGGCAACGTTCATGGATCGCAGTCATTATGATGGCAGAATATATTTGAGAATTCCATTAATAGGTTCCATAGATACTTTAAAAATTCAGGTGAATTGCTTTTTAATAAATCTCATGGCTGCTAGAAAAATATATTCTGTAGAAATTAATTTCAATGAAAATTCATTTACTTATCTTTATCCAAAGTAGAAAAATTTCCTATCATTATTAGTTTTTGTTTTAACAACTACATTTTAAACTGGAATTATTTACAGGTTTCTAAGCTTTCTCTTTTTAAAAATTAATTAAGACTTTTTTTATGAAAAAAAATTCTAATGCTAAGTCGGATATGTTATTTTCAAATATCTCGCTTGAATTTTAATATTTTTGAATGATTTGTTTTCGCATAGGTTAGATGAAAATGATTTACAACCGGGACTAAATTTTATTTTTTCGATTTTGGCGTCATATATATATATATATGACGTATATATATATACGTCATATATATATATATATATATATATATATATATATATATATATATATATATATATATATATATATATATATATATATAATACCATTAAAAGTAGACAAGATTCACCAATGGATTTTATCAATAAAACAATAAACCAAAACGAAGAATTAGAATTGAATTGAATTATAATAAAATAAAAAAATAGTGTAACGAGTAATTCTGAAAAAAAAAAAAAAAAAAAATAAAATGAATGCAAATGGAATTTGTAGCCCCAAAAAGCAGAATCATCAGGCCCCAAATGTTCTGGAACTACAAATAAAGTGTGCGGTTTCATCCACGTATTAGCCATGAAATAGCAAAATAATACGTATTTGGGGCTACCAGCACACAAAAAACAAATTATTAAACAGGGAACAAAGATATTTTACAAAAAAGAAGTTGAAAGTAAGTAAAAATAATACTTATCCATAACAAACAAAAAAGATAAAGCTGAATGGAAATATAATTGAACCGGAGAAAATAATAATCGACATTAACATAAAATTAAATTAATAAAATAA
The DNA here is from genome assembly GCA_964019185.1 of Maratus speculifer. Classification (NCBI taxonomy): domain Eukaryota; kingdom Metazoa; phylum Arthropoda; class Arachnida; order Araneae; family Salticidae; genus Maratus; species Maratus speculifer. The sequence continues at coordinate 441,432,239 of OZ025289.1, read as the reverse complement.
TTAAAATTAGAATTAAGAGATAACATTCATATTAACATATAACTTAAAATACCATTTTGTTACTTTAATCAGCAACATTTATTAGCTATTTAACTATAGATATAACTAGACAAATATCCATATATTGGTGTCAATTAAACAGTTTAAAAATTATGTTAAAATAAATAACCCACTCTCAATTATATATATATATATATATATATATACATATTTTTTTATTTAAATAATTAACCTTTGCGTTTTTATCCAGACAACACCACCCTCCTCCGTACTCTAACATCTACCCACCCAACCAACCTATATATATTTTTTTTATTACTTTTTAACATTTTTAATTTTTTATTATTATTTTTATGTTTTATAATTTTTTTATACATTTTTTACGCAAAGAATTAATTATAAGATCATGTAATATCTAATTATAAATTAAAGAATATATGAATTTTTTAGGATAACCATTATTTATAGCATCATATACAAGCTTTTTAATATTAGTATTAATTAAATGGGAAGAACATAGACATTTTATTCTATATAAATGGTTAAGTATTATATTACGATATACAGAATTATGAAGACATGATTTAAAATTAGTAAAGGTATTAACTTTAAAATTAAATTCTTTCCTTTTGTCATAAATATCAGTTATAAATTTGTTCTCTTTTAATATAATTTTAATATCTAAGAAATTGATTGTATTATTAAAAAGTAGGTTCTAAATTAGAAGGATAATCAATAGGGAATTGAGATATACAGGTGTTATCAGTATCGATTAAAATTACATCATCTATATATCGATATAAATGTATTTTATTATTTAAATGATGACGTTCATAGTAATATAAATATAAGTCAGATAATACACTAGATGTACTACCACCTTCTGGTATACCAACATTTTGAATATATATATTGTTATCATGCATAATAAAATTATTATAGATAATGAAATTGGTTAAGGTATGAAAATAATCAGAATCGATATTATGTGATATATCCATCTCGTGTTGATATTTTTTAAAAAGCTCATTTATGATATTATGTAAATCCGATAAATCGATATTATTAAATAAATCTTTAAAATCATAAGTAGTGATATTTTTTATACATTTAAGATTTTTCATAATATGGACCAGTTAAGGTATGAAAATAATCAGAATCGATATTATGTGATATATCCATCTCGTGTTGATACTTTTTAAAAAGCTCATTTATGATATTATGTAAATCCGATAAATCGATATTATTAAATAAATCTTTAAAATCATAAGTAGTGATATTTTTTATACATTTAAGATTTTTCATAATATGGACCAGTTCATAACTATTTTTTATGCAATGTGTATTATCACTTTTTTTTGTAATATTATATATTTGATTAAGAATTACTAATAGAAGTTTGTTAGCAGCATTATTATAAGTATTGCAACCAATTGTAACAGTTCTGAATTTAACAGGATGCTTATGAAATTTGGGTAAAAGGAGTAGATAAGGATATTTAAAGTTGGTAGGGTTAATGTCTAATAATTTATAGAATCCTTTAATTTTACGATTATTGGCAAGTAAGTTATCATTAATTTTTTGGAATGTGTTATTATTAGATATACTAGATTTAAGCAGTTGATGATAATAAGATTTACAAATAATTGCATAATTATTTGGAGATTTATCAGCATAAGTTATTACAAAGTTTTGTTGTAATTTATTGATTTGCTTAAACAGATGCTGAGTATTTACAAATTCTAGGTGTGAAATATTATATTTTAAGGACCTGGTTAATTTATCGATAACTAATATTTTCCATTGATTAAAATATTCAATGGGTTTATTATAATAAATTGCAAATTTGTAAATAAATATATCTATATCATAGGTAAATTGTTTTATGATAGATTTAATGTTTAATTTGGATGGAATTCTGTACTTAGTCCCATAACCCATAATTCTTCTAAGTTGTAAATCATCTACTAGATTGAGATTACCAGTAATAATATGTCCATGATCTTCATTTATATATTTTTGTAGAGAGGGGTCATTCCATTTACAGGGTAATGTACTAGCATCGAAAGAAGATTTAGAGAAAGAATTATAGTTAAAAATCGTTCTTCCGATAGATATGGGATACTTAAAGGTTTTAGATATATGAATATTATTAACAGGAAATTGACAGTTTTTATCATTTAATATGGAATTAATATTGATTTTATTAAATATTGGATTAGAAAAAGTAATTACCATTTGAGTATTAGTTTGTAAATTTTTAGGTTTTTTTAGTAAATTTATGTTGTAAAGGTTGACACGAGTCATAATGAGATCATAAAAAACATCTGAAAAATGTTTAGAGTAAGTTTTACTGAGAAAAATATTTAAATATTGTACTATATGTTTCTTTTTTATTCCAAAAATATATTTACGTATTAGAAACCAATTGTAATTTTTTAAATAATTACGATGCAGATTATTAATTTGTTGAATTATAATGTTTTTAGGAGTAATACTAGAAGATGAACCTTTTCCTCTTTTGTTACGTGTTGTTTTAGGATTTATAAGATGATTTAAACTATGATAAATGGGAGAATAATCTGTAGTATCATTTATAGATGATAAAACTTTAACAGATCTTTTAAAAACCTCACTATTAAGACCATAAGGATAAATTGTATTATAATATTTCATATATGAAGACTCTAAATAGAGACGCTCAGATTTATTTTTCTGAATTTGTATTATTTCAATAGTAGTATTTTTAAATTTATGTTTATGAAAATGCTGTATTTCAGCTGTAGACTGTATATTTTTTGCTAAATTTTTATCAGAATCTGACCGATGTTGATTCATGCGTATATGAAGAGGACCAGAAGTTTCACCAATATATTTCAAATTGCAAATGTTACACTTTATACTATAAATTACATTAAAAGCCTTACAAAAAATAGAAATATGAGGATCTGATACGATTTGTGACTGAGAAGCAGATGGACAAGTTTTACATCGAATATCAGAACATTTCTGAAAATATAATTGAGGAGGTGGAGCATGTATATGGAAACTGGATGACGATCCAGGAGTAACCCTATTATTGCTCCTGTACCGGGCACTACACTGCAAAGAAGCATTGTGTATCTTGCCAGGATCGAGATTTTTGCTAAGTACTGCCATAATATAAGAGATATTACAAATATAATAAAAAGATAAAAATAGAAAAATTACAATTAAATAATCGAGTATCTTGACTAATATAATTTACTAAAGAAAAGGATCAGAATAATACAACTATAAAATGAAAATAGATACAATATGTACAAAGCTTTAAAGGAGTACTCAAACCTCCACAAAGAAACAATACACGACCATAATACTACAATCCCACACCACATATAATAAGAATCATAGTACTCACAGTACAATAAAGGCAAAATCACAAAATCGACTCATTCAAAAGTGAAATAATCTCCGTACATAATAAACCACCAACTTATCCAATTAACATCTCAGCACAATCCTCACATTGTTACTACATTTCACATAGGCTTAAATAAACATAATTTCGATGTATTTATTTAATATCAAAAAATAATAAATAATGATAATTTTATTGTATTACTTAAATATTAAAAAATAATAAATAATGAATATTGATGTTGACATTTAATATACCATATATCAAGACAATGAATTAAACATAATAGCAAAATTCACAGTTAAAATATTATAAATATACCATATATAATATTCATGATGAAACGATTTGCAACTCTTAATGTAAATCCTATTAAGTGGTAACGGAAAACTACATTGTAGAAATCTCACAGACAATACACAAAGGTTATGCGGATAGCAGCAATTACCTATGCGCACCATATTTATAAAATTGCTATTAGCAACGGATGTTATATATAAATTATATATAAGATACCACAATAGGAAAAAATTCATTATGACTATTCAAAATGAAAAGATATCAATTAAATATCAAATTGCATACATTCATAATTACACGCGCGGAGCAGCATAATAATTTGAATGCTAATATAATACCATTAAAAGTAGACAAGATTCACCAATGGATTTTATCAATAAAACAATAAACCAAAACGAAGAATTAGAATTGAATTGAATTATAATAAAATAAAAAAAATAGTGTAACGAGTAATTCTGAAAAAATAAATAAATAAAATGAATGCAAATGGATATATATATATATAATACTTTCGGAATCGGTTGAAACCGGCTCTGAAATTAAAACTCTCCTAATGTAAGAAGAATTATAACTAAAATCGAAAAAGCAAAAACTAGCCTGGTTGTAGATCGGTTTCACCTATCCTATGAAAAAAAAATCATTTAAAAATATTAAAATCAAACCACGAAATTTCAAAATAACGACCCCATAGACTTAAAATTAGAATTTTTCTTTCTACTCGTAACTGAAGTAAACTCTTATGTGAGATACTTTCTTTCTTATATTGGGTCTGTAATGAAATAACAAATCGCCTACAACAAGAAAGATACTTACATCATTTAAGAAATTACAAGAAAATATGCATGTTTTCTTTACTATACTAATATTTTTTAATAATAATAATAAAGACATTTTAATGCATATAACGAATTACGAATTATTTTAACGAATTTTTCCCCCTGGAAATTGTAAAAGACAACAACAGCAGCAACAACAACATAAATAATTTGAGTTATAATTTTGAGTTACGACTTCTTTAATCTAACTCGAACTCAAGCTCGTTTTGCAAAAAGTAAGTCGGGCTCAACTCAAAACTCCAGAAAGTGAGTCATACTCACGAATTTCAATTCGTTTTTGCACATTGTTAAAAAATAGCAGCAAAGAGTCCATGTTCAGTCAGTCCACCGATTTTGTTGATAATTTGGTTACTTGACCGTAATTCAAAGCGTTTTCCCACACTCACTGTTAAAATTCTTCAGAAAATTGTCCAGTCATTCGACCGTTTTTAAAAACTACGGAACTTAACCACATTATGTAGCACATACAACCGTATTATTGGCCACACTGTAGTTAGAATAAAGAAAAAGTAAGGTTATATAACCCTTTTTCTATAAAAGCGGTCAGATGACTCGACATTTTGATAGTTTCCTGCAAATTTTTAACTGTGCTGTTACAAATCAGCAGCAGACTGTCCAATGGAATTTCACAATATTATGTAGCATATATGGCCAAATTATTGGCCACTCTGTAGTTAGAATAAAGATAAATTAAGATTATATATAATTTTAATTTATCTTATTTCTATAAAAGCGATCGAATGACTGGACACTGGATGGTTTCCTGCAAAATTTTAACAGTGCTGTTAAAACTCAGCAGCAAATTGTCCAATCATTTGACCGTTTTTAAAAACTACGAAACTTAACCATATTATGTCGCATATATGACCATATTATTGGCCACACTGTGGTTAGAATAAAGATAAATGAGGGTTACATAGTCACAACTGTTGAGGGTGGAAAAAACATTTTTTTCAAATACACCCTTAACAGTAAACTCTATAAGATTGTTCATTATTTTTACGTTTATAAATTATTTATTAGAAATAGTTTCCTAATATGGTCAAGCAACTTTTATTTAGACAAACAGGCGAATGACTGGACAGTTCGATGCAGATTTTGAACAACATTGTCAAATATTTGCAGAAAATTGTCCAGTCATTCGACCGCTTTTATAGATAACGGTTATGTAAGTTACATAACCGTTATCTATTTCGGGTCTGGTTTTATATTTATAGTATATGTCTTTTAATAGAATATTATTATACACCAGAACCCTAGTGTGAATTTTTGTTTTTTAAAATAAAAGCGGAGGTCAAACTGGCAACCTTGGTATAATACGACGTTTTTTCGGCGACCAAAAACAACAGGCAAATATAAAAAATAAACAGAAAACAAAAATTAATATATTTATGAAAATTTGATTAAAACAAGTGAAAAGAGATAGAACCTAGTAAAAATATACAAAAAAGACTAATTTCGAAACAACTTCAAAACGGAAAACTTACAAAAACAATGATGATAAATAGTAAAAGATTACTTTATTTCAAAACACTTGTCATGCTTAAAACAATGTGAATGTTATTGCTCAAGCTAGATGAAAAACGTATTATTAAATCTTTTATCCATTAAGACTGTCTGTGTTTTTCCCTTCTTCAATAAAAGATGAGAACTTGTTTTTCAATTTACAAATTCTTTCAGATTAGATTGAAATTTCAGAAATTCACTTTTATTTTTCTCGTTCTACAAGCAAATTGAAATTGCGTATACGAGAAATATCTCTTTTTATTTTTAAAAAAGTTAAAATAACAGTTTTTCTTAAAAAAAACTTAATAAACACAAAGTGGAACAGGAAAATATAAACATATTATAATTTAAAATTTGTCTTAAGTATACCGCCAAAAGAATTTCTAAGATTATTTTAGAATAAAGTTTTGAATAAGACAAAAGGTGACCTATTTTTCACTTGCAGTTGTTTTAATCCGCCACTTCTGTTTGACAAAATAAATTATTTCTCTGAAGATTGTATTTTTCTTTATAAGGAAATGTGGAATGGAAATTACATTTTTCGCAATTTTTGATTTGTTTCTGTAGAAAGTAATATTGAACCCATCAGTATGGATCATATTTTATTATTATTGCACTTTCTGATGCAACAAAAATTGATCGTTACTATGCATTCCACCGATAGGAATTTTCTTTCGATCTTATATAAAACGTTCAGAATCAAAGTGGACTAAGTCTAAAAAATGTTATTCCGAGACATTTATTTGTACGTAAATTAAAAAGCCATACCTCTTATACTCAAGCTTTTTTATATCGCGTGCCGCAACACACGTAGTAAAAAACGAGTAATTGGATGAATGTTTGACACAGAAAAAATTCTACCAAAAGTTTTTACACCACCAGTGTTGAATCCAGGGGGTGGTCCGGGGGGGGGGAATGTTCCCCCCGGGCGACCCCCTGGATTTAGCACTAATTTTAACCAAATTTGAGATTTTGGGTTTTCAATGGTCAAAAAGTGCCATCCCCCCCCACCAGAACTCTGTACCCCCCCTGGAGCCAAAGAAGTCCCTCCCGGGAAAAAAATGTCTGAATTCAACACTGTACACCACTATTTCTAAACAAAAAACTTTTGGTAGTTTTTTTTCTTTTTAATAGCTAATGTCGTAGAAATAGGCCGCGAAGTTTGTTGTTTGGAAATAGAGGGTATACATATCTTCTGGTGTCAATTTTTCCGTTGCAACTATTTAACCCAAAAAATATACACTGTTAAAAATTTGAAACTTTTGCTGCATCGTCACTCCACCGCTTTTATAGATAACGTTTATTTCACTGTATTATGGAGCATTCTTATTGCTCAAAAAAGAGATATTCTATACAAGCGGTGGAGTGACAATGCAGCAAATGTTAACAGTGTATTCGAAAAAATGATTTTCTACCTTCAACAGCTCGAAATTTTCCGATACATTTTCGGACTAATTTTTAAAAGTAGAAACATGAAACTTGCTGGGGTGATTTTTGAAGACATGTGTAAGGTGCCATGTGATGTCATTTTTCGCTAAATTAATTAGAATTTGATTTATAAACAATTATTTTCTCAGTTCGATCATTTTTTTCGTTCCCAGATCCTCAGGTTTGGAAATTTCTGTTTAATTGGCAACTCTGACAACATATTTTGCGACATTTTCTTCATTTACCAAGAATCGACGAAGACGGCACATTATGTAATTTCTAAATAAGAGATTTTGAAAGTTTGTTCCATTTGAGAGGAAAAATGAATTTAAAAATAAATCTGAAAATAAGTAGATTTGATCGGAATACACCCTTAATAATGTATATTAGCTATACAGAGTATTGAGAAATTCAATTGTCAAATTCAGAAGATTGTAAGCATCAAGAGGATGAAAAATTGCCTTAGAATATGGGGTCATAAACCACTTATTTAGCCACAAATACAAGGTGTTTCATCCTAATTAGATTTGGGTTGACAATAATAATTTTCAGAAAAATTAAACCATTGCAATGAAAATTCAACGATATGTATCTTGTTTTGTGTAAAATGTTATATTACAAGGAAATGTTTTGGTAAAACAGAACGTTAAAGCAATTGATGATACCGTAAGAATTGGTCATTCGCAGTCCAAAATGAGGGGCGTCAAGTGCATACTGCTGGCGTGCATAATGGGAACTTCTAGCACTCTTTTTTTTAATATTATCACATTCATAACATTTGTATTGTTGTATATAGAAATATGCATGTGATATTTTGATATAAAAGTTCTTTCTTGAATGGGAAGAATCGATATATTTATATTCATTATTGTTAAATTCTGCACTTTTAGAATTTTCAATTTATTAAAAGTGAACAAAATGTTATTTTGTCCGGAACAGTTTTTTCATTGGTGGAAAAAAATGGATAAGCCGTATATGTGTGAGAATTATTCATTTCATCTTATTACACAGCATATGCATGAAGGTACTGTGTTAAATCTGTGCTCAAAAGTCTTACTTGGATCCTGTGAATCACTGTATCGTAAGTATTTCCAGCATTTTACCTCTTTCAGCTAAAGTTCCAGTTACGTGTATGATTAACTTAATGATTCCGCTTCCAATAAGAATTGGATACTGAGTTTAGACAAATTATTAAAGACAAACATATAATGAGCATAACTCATGCGTCACTAAGTTGTTCAAATATAAATTATAGTAGATTACATATTTCAAAAGATTAATAACCGGTGTTGTAACATACGTAATGCGAAGTCGTTTAGATAACTTATGATTATTTCTCCCGAGTAATTGCTTATTTCGCGCGAAACCATAAATTTTTCCGCGCGAATTGCTCCAACACAATGCGCATCATTCAAGTGCATTTATTTTTCTAAGCGAAACTCTATTCGCCGTTTAAGTTGGCGTAATATTTTGGAAGTGGGTCATGCAAATTAAATTTTCGCATCTTCGCAGAGACACAATTGTCAATATTTCACCTGAGTGACCTCGGCGATACTGTAGTGGTTTTCTTTCTTTCTTTCTTTCTTTCTTTTTCATTTTTTTTTTTTTTTTTTTTTTTTTTTTTGTGAACAGTTTTTATTTACAGTGAACAGTTTTATGCTATTGTATCTAGATACTGTATAACTTATTTATAGTTGTAGAAATGTTTGTATAAATACATATATCCATGCATAAAGTTTTTTTTTTTTTCTTTTCATTTACTTAAAACTTTCAATTTTGAGATTTGTTCAATTAGTTGTTTTCTCATAAGTTTTATGATATAAAGTATTATACCGGAGATGCGAAAATAAATTTATAAGATTGTGATAATTTTTATTCCTAAACAGTAATCGATCATAAATTATTTCTCCAAATGAAGCCCTATACAATTAAATGACCTTGATTGTAAGACTGCCAAGTGTTTATATTATTACGATCTCATTCATCTAGCATTCATAATAGTCATATTTTTTGGAATTCAATTTTCGTTCTATTAAAAAAAATATTGCGATTTATTTATGAATAAATTTTAAATTTCGATTAAATTATTGAATTTTAAATTTCGCTTAAATTTTTTTTCTTTTTTAGAAATTTAAAATTTTGATTATATTTCCGAAATTTTTTTTTAAATGTCGGATTTTCAAAAAATTTGGAATTTTGGATTTATATTTAAATAATTTGCTTTAATCATTTTAATTTTGATTAAAAAAATAACTTCTTTTTATAATCTATATTATAAAAGCCAAACGTATCTGTGCGTAACGCATACGTCATTTTGCGCATGACAACACTTTCAAATTTTAAATGAAATATCAGTATTGCAATTATTGCTACAAAACATTTTTTAATTTCTAAATACCGCACATTTTCAATTTATACACCATCGTGTAGGGAAAAAAATGTACTTTTAAATGAAATTTGTTTGAAAGCTGTATCTTAATTAGTTTTTGAAATATTAATTTTTTTTGTAGCTTTTAATACCGCTTTTCTAATTGTGGCAACAGGAGTACTCCATTTCTATTAAAAGCAAAGGAAAAAACGGAAAAAATTGATTGCTGTATCTTTATGTTGCCATTTTTTCATTAAAAGGGAAAAAATTGAAATTTAAATATCTTCTGTCATAAAACCCGGTGAATTTTGATTTCATTTTTCAAAATTTACACGTAAAAGAATATCAACAGTTTAATATCTGTTTCAGCTAATATCATTGAGGTTTCAAGTTTTGAATCAAAATGTTCAAATTAAAATGCCAATTTCTTTTGAAAAGGTCAATACAAATGCGAAATGTACATTTGTAAATTTTGATACGGTGAAAATGATGCCGGGTTTAGATTTCACCGGAAAAAATTCTATGATTGAGTCAAAGTTAAATAAATTTTACTTTACTAGCACATAATACTAGCATAAGAACCTTAATTGATAACTTTATCATAATAACATATCTTTATTATTTTTTACTTCTTACATATACGATTCAAGTTTAATTTTAACAATTTCTTCAACTGCGTTTTATAGAAACAGTATTTTGTTAATTTGACGATAAATATCGTTTGTTTAAGAGTTAGACATACCAATATAAAATACATTTTTTTTACTATAATTAATTTGTAGGTTTATTGTAAGTCAATGAAACAGTTCTTTCTTAAAAAATTTTCTTTCGTCAAAATTTGACGGGTTCTGCCTTGTTAGTATTAAAATTAAATTTATTGGTGTTTCTATCTATGAAAGAATATAATAATTATAAATAACAATTTGGATTTATTGATTAAAGGATAAATCGATTTGAAAGAAATATTTAACGAAACCCTTTGTGCGATTTGCTATTCCACTTACCTACGTGTCTAAATTATCTCTTACTTATGCTCTTACTTAACATAAATTTTTCAATATAAGTTAAGAAATAAATCTAGATTGTTATAATTATAAAGTTTTTTGTGAAACGCAGGGAAATTAATTTAACCCTTTCGGATCTGGTGTACTATTAATAGTAGGGTAACATCCCCAGTAATTGACACATTAAGAATTTGTCTTTAAACTTACTTCAATTTTCATTACAAAGAAAAAAGATATTTACTTGCAAATATTTTTAAATCAAAGAATGCATATCTGGGCATCTATTTTGCCCACTAAAAGCAAAAAATTGAAAAAGTATTTTTATAAAAATATATTTATAAAAAGTTGCTGAAATCACCAGTAATTGGCACATAGAGCACCAATGTATGACACCTTGTGATCCAGTAATTGGCACAAGCTTATATTTAAAAAAAAAACTTTACATTTTGCATTGGGTTTAATCGCTTTAAATGAATTTACTGTAGATGAAGATGCTATATTTCAGGTTTTTGAGAGTAAGAAATCAGCATATTAGTCCGAAATGTGAACACTTTAAAACAATACAATATACTTATATTGATACCCAGTAATTGTCGTGCTGTCCCCAGTAATTGTCATATGAAGCTTTTATGGATTCCAATTACTGATAATATTTCATATTTTCAAATAAAAACAAATGATAAACAAAGTTAGTCTATAACTTTAAAAGTACTTCCAAAATAAGTGGTTTAATCGCAAATTCCTTGCGAATTACTTGTAATTGGAATACGTGCCAATTACTTGGAACTAGCAAAGTTGAAGCATCATTAATTGGCATCTATCATTAATTCAGAAATCCAAATATTTGTGTCGAAAATACTTTTACACAATTAAAGTTACTCTTTTTATCTAAACAAAATTGTTGTCAAATTAAAATTTAAAATATATTATAATCATATAATAATGAATTGAAAAGGATGCCTTCCATAAACCAAAGAAGAAGCATTTGCAACAAAAATGGCTAATTTCATACAAGCCATAATTGTTTCTCTTTCCTAGGCACTATTGTCATATAGTATCATAAATCAATGTTATAATCTTTAACGTAAATGAGCCTAGAACTGGTATATGGTCTTGCATTTTTAAAAGACTGGATATAAATCTTATTTTAGGACATGTTTGTAGGATGTGCCAATCACTGGTGCATGCCAATTACTGGGGATGTTACCCTACATGTCTTTTCACCGGGTACTTTTTTGTCTTAACAATTACCCAATTACTTAATCACTTTCGACATTTATGGAAACGATAATATGGCTATGCTTTTCTTATTACGATATCATTTATATGTCGACATATGGTAATAATAATAATAATAATAATAATAATAATAATAATAATAAAAGTTTATTTAATTCTCTTTGCAACGATGACAATTCCTTTATTTTATACACAAATTTCATTCTTTAAATTTAAAATATAAGTTACTTTTTCGAACCCATCAAATGTGATAAAACGCAAAAAACAGTAAAAATTTTTTGTAATACTCTCTCAAATACTGTTGTAATACGTCATTTTCAAATTTCCTCGAAAACTCTTCCTTAGCTTATTATCATATAAATATGAATTGATTATTGCACAAAATAAGTACGTTCGTTAGATTTCAGACAATGAGATGATGTTTAAGAGTGTTATCAACTGCTCTGCTCAATAAGCGCAAAACGTTTTGAGACATTAACCAATTCATTTTTTAAAGGAAAAATATAAAATTGGACAGTCTGGCTGTCTAAGCACTTTCGAATCGTTCTCAGTTTTCCATTTTATGATAATTAAATTACTTACCGAGTTATAAGGTATTTTGATCACGCGATTTTCTACCTTTTGTTGACTGATTTTTCTGCTTTCGTCGGAAAATGCGGTTCAAAACATCATTTTTGGCTGCTTTTTCTATAATATCAATTGCGTTTGCACAAAAACAGAAAAATGAGTGCGATTAGATAGTTTCTGAATAACAACATCTGCTAGTTTCATGCATTTCCGAACAAAAATGAATTAAAACTTATGCCATAAAGTTGCCCTTTTTGATTTAAGAATACCCTTAAACCTTCAGTAAGTCTATTTCGATAGCTACGATTAACGTTATTAAAATAAAGTTAATTTTCTTCTCAAAACGGAAAAAATTCAGATCCGAGAAAGTTAAGTTTCAGAAACTAGTACTGCTTTAGAGCTTTTATTTTACAGAATTTTAAAATACTTTCAAAAATAAGCATTATTTTCCTCTATAAACATTATCCTACAGGCATTCGAAAGGAAAATAAAGGAATATTTTTTAAGTATGCAAAAAATATTTCCCCATATCATCTTTCCTCGAATAATAGTAATGCAAAGCAAGAGTAATAAAACACGAAATTTAACATAAATGTTTTGTTATTTAAAATGAATTTCCTTAAAATTCTTCCTTCATGCTATCATTTAATACAGTTAAAGGTAGTGTAGCTGGTTTTAGGGGAATAAATGAATATATACTACCTAAAATGAGAATTTTAAGACTTATCGTTATCTATAATTATTTTTATTGCATTATTTATTGCTGCTAATCAGAGATACTTTTAACACTTCTGTCAGCGCATTTTACGCATTAAAAATATAAATATGCTTCAAAAATTAGATCATGCGTAAATTTAAAATATGTTTGTTTAAATCTTAAAAAAGGAAGAGAAAACGTTTTAAGGTGTTTAAAATAACTGATTGCTTCTTTATTATCTGCAAAAATATGTAATATCAGATCAAGAATGATCTTTATCATTTCTAACTTTCAATATTTATTAGAAACTTGCTCTATTTTCTTATATAAGGAAGATCTTTAAGGTATCCTAACATCTTTAGAACGTAATCTTTTATCGAAATTTCGATTTTTAATTTTTGCAATAATATTAAAACTGAATCTTCTATCTGTAGAAATCTGTTTGAATTTTGTCTGTATCTAAAATAGAATCCGAGTTATAGCAGTTTAAAATTACAACTATTACAGCTTTTGAAATCTGTTTTAAAGTTATTTTTAGGTTTTCCTCAAAATAATGTTTTTCAGATTTTTACTATAAGCAAAACATCCTAAAACAAAAAAATTATTCATGAAATACCACGGAATTTTCTGTACTTCTTTTACAACTATTTTTTGAGTGAACAGACTACACTCATGATAATATATTAAATAGTTATATATTTACATTGGTATATAAACGACAAACTTGAGACAAATTTTGCAAAATTTTCATTACATTAGTATTTTGACTGCCATATTATCTGATATATAGACGAGATTATAATATATTATGTATATAGTCTTCTGGAGAAAGTTATTCTGTTTATTATGTAATTTACCAAACGTCAATACATTGTTTTATTTTTGAGCTATTACGTTTTGCAGAAATATCAATTTTTGGCATAATTTTGACTATTTTCTGTATAAAAAACTATTTCTGGTTAATTGCTAGAATTTTTATATATTTTTTTACAGTTTTAAAGTAAATGTTATTATAAAAAATGAATAACAAAAGAAAGAAAAGATCATTTTTTAAAGTGTACGGATACCTTAAGGATAATTCTTCCATTTTGCGAAAGATTGTAAGGTGTGCGATTTTGTTTCATATCATGAACTTTGGTATTATAGTATAAACAATTATATAATTAAAAATGGTCATTTCTTGTTCAGGGGTGACATTTCAGAGTTTTCTTTGAGGGCAGTGGCATAGCCATGGGTGCGGTTCAGTAGGAAGGGGAAAGATACTGTACTCTCTCCCATCAAAACAAAAATTAGTGGAATATTCCGTTTTAAGTAGGTTTTTTGTCTTAGCAGGTATAATTTCAACAATGTACTTCCGGCAGTGCCGGGAGGAAAAAGTAGTTTTCTTATACCTTATTTATTTATTTATTTATTTTAAATTAAGTTATATTATTCAAACATACGAAGCCCAAATTATTTGAACCCGTTTATGTAAAATTGAATACTAGCTTTTGTTAATATTGAATATTAATGGAAATTTTTAGAAATTAGTCATCTTTTACTCAAGCTGGTTTTATTTTAAGTGATTTATAGAGTCACCAAATTCCACGATATCATGAAGTGTATGCCATTTTAAAACAACATGATGGATAAAACAAACCAATGAGCTTGGTCGAAATCTTAATTTATGTGAACATGCACACTCCCATCAAAATCGATTAATATATAATAGTGCTGTTACGGGCAAATTGATTTTTTTTTAAAAAGGTCACCCAAGGTCCGGAAGTGCTTTCCTTCGGACGGCTGCAATAGATAACTTTTTACTTTTTGTAATGAAAACTACCTAAAAAAAGATCACCCAAATTAGAAATTCAAACTGCTAGATCTCAGGCGTTCTTTAGGAAAAACAAAGCAAAAAAATTGAGGAATTCATTATTAAGATCAAGCACTTTAGAAAGAACCTTTTTTTTTAATTTCTAATTTTTTGTTTGTACATCATTATACATTGAAAAGTTTTTTGACAAATATAGATGGCCGCCATTTTGAAACAAGATGTCGGATGAAGTTGGCTACTGAACTCGGTCAAGGTCATTGGTGTGTACTATGTACACACGGAGTTATATCAAAATCAGTTTATAGATATGCGCATTATAGCGTGAAAAATTTAGGACCGCTTCGAAATGTCAATCACACCGGAAATTGAAAGTGTGCTATAACTCAGCCACTGAAAGTGCGTGCTATAACTCAGCCATTTTTCAAGATATAGATGAAACAAAAAATTCTCTGGAATCTTTGTATGAAGGTCAAACGCACAAAAGAAAAATCTTTTACAATTTCTTACTTTTTTGCATCTAATTTCAAATTTTAAATTTTTTCAAAAAATTTAAATGGCCGCCAAGTGTTATAACTCAGTCATTTTTTAAGATATAGACAAAATAAAAAGTGTTCTGGAATCGTTGTTTTAAGTTCTACACACAAAATAAAAGTATTTTTCAACTTTTAACTTTTTCTATTTTAATTTTAAATTTTAATTTTTTTTCAAAAGAATTAAATGGCTGCCATTTTGAAACAAGATAGCTGATGGAACTGGCTAACGAACTCGGTCCAGACCTCATTATGCACTATGTACACACCAAGTTACATCCAAATCGATTGATAAATATGCGTGTTATCACGTGACAAAAATCAGATCGTTTCAAAATGTCAGCTGCACTAGAAATTCAAAGTGCTATAACTCAGTCATTTTTTAAGATATAGACAAAAGAAAATGTGTTCTGGAATCGTTCTTTTAAGTTCTAATACACAAAATAAAAATATTTTTCAACTTTTTATTTTTTCGATTTCAATTTTAAAGTTTAAATTAAAAAAATTTAAATGGCCGCCATTTTGAAACAAGATGGCGGATGATGCTGGCCAACAAACTCGGTCGAGATATTTGTATGCATTATGTACATACCAAATTTCATTCAAATCGGTTCATAAATGCGATAGTTACAGCATGACAAAAATCATAAATATATATAGATACTAGCGGCCTTCGCCCGCTACGCTGGTCGGTTTATCTAAAGAAATCTTGAAGAAGTAGTTAGATAAGGTTCAGACATACATTAAAAAAAAAAAAAAGCAAGTCGATCATTCAAAAAACGTTGGGAAATATCAAATATTTACTGTAATTTTTTAAGAAAAACAAAGTTTCGAAAAAAAAAAAATTAAATCGAAAAAAAAATTACACTGACATATTAATGCAAGGAAATTTTCCCAGAGAGAAAATTCGCCTTGAATACAATATTTCAAATTCTTTTAATTGCTTATAGGCGTTAATGCCAACATAGTGAAAAAAAATTCCATGCTGGGAATCGAACCCGGGCCATCAGTATGGCGCACTGACGTTCTACCGACTAAACCACATGGAACGACAGCCAGCTTGAAACTTTCTCATACTTAAGTAGACTGGCGAAAACATAACGATAGCGCGTTTTAAAATCGCACAGTGACATCTATTGGATTTTATATGTACTAAAAAACGTTATGTACTAAAAAACGTGAGCAGCGCACCTAATAGTTTCTTTTGTTTCTTTTTGTTACTTTTTTGTCTGTTGTCCGATTTTGATGAAACAAAGCCTATACACTGCCCGGGAGTGTGCATTCTTCATTAGTGAAAACCGCATAAAAATCCATTCAGTAGTTACGAAGATAACCTCGAACAAACAGACAGACAGACAGACAGACAGACAGACAAAAAATTCAAAAAAAATTTTTTTGTGTTTCATTGGTTTTCTTTTATCGCCCTGACTCCATTTTTGTCAATTATCTTCAATGTACAGACACACCGGGTCCTACTGTTTTATTATATGTATAGATAAGGTACCCTGGGGTAATAACGCCACGTTAAGGTTCTACCAATTTTCACGGCTTAGTTTTAGATTGTATTTTTCAAACAAATATAGGATCTGATACAGCAACTCATTGACTATCTATATAAAATAAAATAATTTAACAGATATGTATTCATAAAATGTAATGGCGTTTTTTCTTGACCAATGCTATTTGGCGTTATTACCCACCTATATGGGTAATAACGCCATGCAAACAAAACTATGAAATAAGATGGAATAATTGCGTGTAGATAGCCCAATTCTAAAAATACAAACTCTACAAACTTAGAAATTGACAAATTGCATTCTAAGCTATTGAAAATGTTCAATTTTTTGTGAAAGTGTAAGAAAAATAAAGGTGTGGTGTGGGAGGGGGGGGGGATGAGGCAAAAGAATATCAGACCGTGAGCTTCTTTTTGCTTAAAAAGGACCGCTTAAATAGAAATATGAGAAACATTGCACAGTTTTAACTGTGTTTATTTGAATCAGTATTTAGGATGTAGCTCGGCCACTGTAGGGAATCAACCGGGGTATTAATGTAAAGGATTGGAGTTATTACCCCGGTATAGTTATTGCGCAGTGCATTTTAAATTACAAATTATCTCGAGAAGATATCCAAAATCTTCAACAACATTTTAAAAGTACATGAAATGCACTACAAATTTATGTAATTAACAAAGTATTTCCGGATAAAAAGATAGTCTTCACATCACAACACGTATCTCGCAAATTTTAGATCAAGCGTTAATTTTAGTTGTTTGTAAAAACAATAAGACCTAAAAATGAAACAAATTAACTTGAAGCTGATTTTTGCGATCTATATGACTCAAAACCCTTCTGCGCAGAGCACATGGGTGTCATTTACCTGATTATTTCATAATTATGCAAAATATAAGCACTTGGCGTTATTACCCCGCCTGGCGTTATTACCCCGCCTGGCGTTATTACCCCAGGGTACCTTATATGCTACAGGCCAAACCCGATTTTAGGCCAAACTAGATTGGCCTAGGCCAAACCGGTCTATCCTAACGCCCATCGGATATACTAGTTTTTCCTAGGCCAAACCGGTCTATCCTAACGCCCATCGAATAAATTAATTTTTCCTAGGACAAATCGGTTTATCTTAACGCCCATCGGATAAACTAGTTTTTCCTAGGCTAAACTAGTCTATCCTAAGGCTCATAGGACAAACTAGTATCTCCTAGCCCAAACTAGTTTGTCCTAACTTTTATAGGAATAACTAGTTTAGCCTGCTGTTTATTGGTCTGAACTAATTTGTCGTAGGCCGATCTAGTTAATCCTAGGCCAATTCAATTTGGCGTGATTTTATTGAATTCAATGACCGCCCCGCGGCCAACATTCTGGTTTGCCCTAGGCTGATCTAGTTTATCCTAGGCCAATGTAATTTTACATGTTTTCAGCTCACAGGCGTCAAAGCCTGAGAAATAATGGGCTCGCAGGTTCTGTAGGTATATGTATGCAAGCATGTATGTACGCATGTTTATACGTATGCACGTAACGCGATAACTCTTGATAGAAATAACCGATTTGCTCGAAATTTTGGATGTAGGTTTATTCTGATAAGGTACTTTTCTGATTAGTTTTGGGAATTCATTGGATAAGAATAAAAAGGGGTGAACGGGAGGCTAATCCACCACCGTTGATTTAGAGAAATGGACTTTTCATGCAGAATTATCAGTTTTCATTTAAAATTTTAGATACAGGATCATTCTGACAAGGTGCCTCCGTGATTAGTTTTGGATATCTATTGTTTAAGCGTAAAAGAAAGGGCAATGTAGGTAATACCCCATAATTTTGATTAATAGTTTTGACGCAGAATTTACGGATTTGCTTCAAATTTTGGATATAGATTCTTTCTGACAAGACAATTACCTGAAATTTTTGGGGGTTTAATGGTTAGGTATGAAGTGAAAAATTAAAGACTGCCCTCTTACCAAAGAAAAATTAGTTTATCTTATGGGTATTTATATAAACAAGTTTGGCATAGAAAAATCTACTTTATCCAATTGGCGTTAAAAAAATAGTTTGGTCTAGGCTAATCTAATTTGACTCAAATTCGGGTTTTACAGTAAAAATATATCTTTCACTAGAATAAGTATAAATGTGTGTCAAGAGTCATTGCTTGTAACATCAATACAGAAATTTAACATGTTTACCGTACAGACATGATGAATTGGACATGGTGTTTGCCTTTTTTTTCTGCATACTCGTGCCGTGGTGAGATCAGACTTGCATTTGTTATTATTATTATTATTGTATATTCGTGCCGGATCGCAGCTGAGCATAATTTGGAATCGAACAGAGTTTTCCATTTTTGAGAAATTATTTACCTGTCGACATATAAGCTATTCTTGACAGGGCGTCAAGTTTTTCTTTTCCGTGAAGTCGTAACCGGAAATTCGAATCAAAAATACCTTTAATAGCATTTTCTCAAAGATACATCGCTTTTAAGAAAAAATGTTTAACGCCATTCGATTACATATTTTCTGATTTAGAATGCCTTTTAATCTTATGCATTTCCGAAAAGAAATGAGTTCATAAATGTGTTAGGATGTAGCGCTTTTGGATTTGAAAAAAGCCTTAAAGAATGATAGAGAAATATATTCACAAATCTACTTTTTACTAAACAAATTCAAAAGTTATGATGTTTATAGCTCTCCCTTTTTCTTTTGTTCTAAACTACATTAATTATTTAATGAATCCCTATTTGAATATTGAAAAGGTCTAAGAATCTAAAAATCAATAATATATTGTATATTTTGCATTCTGCGAGCACATCGTAATTTAAAAATGCATTATAAATTTATCCAATAAATATGTTTGCAGTATTTTTTAAAGGAATCTTAATTGTATGTGAAGTAAAATCTGATTTTTTTTTGCAAAAATTGAATAGGGCCAAATCGAGCCGGACTGAGTCTCTTTTCACTGATACAGGCAGAGCTCGGGCTGAACTTTCAATTTTTACAACGGGTCAAGGCAAAATAATTTTTCTTCTGGAAGGGTGGGGCCCGGGCCTCAAAATTCCGGCCCGTGCAAATCTCTAAGAGTACTCTACTACCCTTCGAATAAAATACATTATACAGGGGTAACGGCAAAACCACTTTGCACAATGTTAGCAATGGAGTAGTAGTCGGGATCAATATTAAAAAGAATATTGCACAGTTAAACTGATGGCTTTGCATTTACAGGCTGTTTACATTAATTTTGTATTACAGCCTTATTTTTTCCATAGAATAACACCCTCGAAAAATAAAGTAAGAAGTATTCCTTTTTCCAATTTCCCCCAATTATACTTAATCACTGAACCCCCAAAACTAATCACCAGGTACGCTTTATAAAATTGAACAATTATCTTAAATTTGAAGCAAATCAGATAATTCTGCCCCCCCCCCCAAAAAAAACATTTATCTCATTTAAGGAGGATAATCCCCCAATCCTCCTTTTATACTTTATCATTAAACCCTCAAAACTATTCAGGGATTCGCCTTATATAAAAAAAAAAAACTATATTAAAAATTTACGGCAAATTGGATAAATCTGCTAACATCCTACTTATCTAATTTAAGGAAGGTGATAAATCGTCCACTATCCCATTATACTTACCTCCTCCCCCCCCAAAAAAAAAAAAAAATTAACTAACGAAGCGCCTGATCAAAATGAATTCATGTCCAAAATTTTAAGCAAATTAAATAATTCTGTATTATAACTAATTTATTCAATTTAAGGAAATAAATAAGTTGTACATTTCTCCTTTATACTTAACCAAAGAACCACCAAAATTAATCAGTTAAACGCTCCATCAGAATGAACAAATCTAAGATTTGCAGCAAATCGGTTAATTCTGTATGAAAAGCCCATATGCCAAAATTAGGCGGGAGCCTCCCGTTCTTCCCTTTGTTCTTAACCAATTAACCCCTAAAACTAATAAGGGAAGCATCTTACCAAAATGAATCTATTTCTAAAATTTGAAGCAAATCAATAAATTCTGCGCTAAGAAAACATTTACATAAATTATGGGGCGTTACCCCTATTCCCCCCCCTCCTTTTATACTTAAACAATGAACACCCACAACTAATCATGGAGGCGCCTCATCAGAATGCTCCTATATTTAAAATTTGATGGTAATAATGCATGCAAACCTATTTATTTAAATTAAGGTAAGGGGCGAATCAGCCTCTCGTTCTTACCCCCCCCCCCTTATTCTTCTCCAGTGACCTCCCAAAATTATTTAGAAAACCCCCTCATAAGAACAAACCTATATTGAAAGTTTGATGCAAATTGGGTATTTTTATCAATATTTATTGCGTTGCGTACTTACGTACATACATAGATACAGAACCCACGGTCACATTAGTTCTCACGCTTTTGTAGCCTGATGAGATAAATCACGTCAAATTATATTATTTCTATCAATAGTTATCGAGTTACATACATACGTACGTAAATATATGCGTATGTACATGCGTACGTACAGAACCTGCGAGCCCATTATTTCTCATGCTTTGACGCCTGTGAGCTAAAAACACGTAAAATTACATTGGCCTAGGATAAACTACACTGCTCAAAACAATTAAAGGATATTGCAGTTTTAGGTGGATTTTGTATCTGGGAAACTTTTTAGCTGATTGATACATGTTCGACAGACATAGTAAGTTATATGAGAATAAATTACACATGTTTGGCAGAAAAAAAATGCATTTTATTGCGCATTTGTGTACAAAAGGAAAAAAACACAATTTGTGCATATGAGAAAAAAAGAATAAGAAAAGGTGTTTTCTTCAAAGAAAATCATTTTCAGTAGGGGGTATGGTTTCCACGGGCGGCCAGCAACGTTGAACACCTTTCAGGCATGGACTCAATGAGGTTATTAATGACGAGTTGGGGTATTCTGCCCCACTCTTCCAGAAGAGCTCTTTCCAGTTCTTGGAGAGTTTCTGGGGGTTGTTGGCGGCCAGAAACTCGTCTTCCTAGAGCGTCCCAAACGTGCTCGATTGGATTCATGTCTGGAGAACACGCTGGCCATTCCATTCGAACGATTCCTTCCTCGAAAAGGAAATCCTCCACCAGGTTTGCACGATGTGGCCTGCAGTTATCGTCCATTAAAATGAAGTTATCTCCGATTGCTGCAGCGTAAGGGACTACAATAGGACTGAGGATCTCATCCCTATATCGGCGACCAATCACAGCTCCATCTCGAATGATGTAGAGGTCAGTGCGCCCGTCACTGGAGATGCCATCATGCACCAACACTCCTCCACCGCCAAATCTGACACTTTCGTGCACGAACGCAGGATTATTCCTACTGCCACGGTCCCTCCAGATGAAAATACGCCTATTATCCGGATGCACAGAAAAACGGGACTCGTCAGAAAACAGAATATTGCTCCATTCACTTCTCCTCTAGTTGACATGCTCGGTTGCCCACTCCCTGCGGTCGCGACGATGTTTTGATGTTAATCTAACACACACCATCGGTTGGCGAGCATATAGACCTACAGCATGAAACCGGTTTCGAACAGTCTGAGTTGAAATCGTGGTGCCTGTAGCCGAGCGAAGGTGTTGTTGGAGAAGAGTAGCGTTCATGTTTCGGTGTCTCCGAGCTGTTAACGCTAAATACCGATCTTCATTGGGCGTTGTTGCCCGTCTACGACCTTGCCCTGGTCTTCGGCCTGCACATCCACTCTCCAAAAAACGGTTCCAGATCCTGGAAATGACACTTTCTGACACTCCAATGGCTTGCGCTACTTCGGCTTGAGTTTGGCCCCCTTCTAACCTACCAACAATTCTCCAAGCTTATGAATCTGTCAAATGACTTCGCTGAGACATCGTACTCATCGAAACAAAGCAATCACTGAATGCCGATCATCCTTGTCTTCATTCTCTTTTATCCAGTTGAAAGTCAAATTTCATTCGCTGCCGCTGAAGCGACGTTTTTGATGTCGAACTCAAAATTTGCATACTCCACGGTTTGAAAACCAGAAAAATTTGCATTTGTGATTCTCTTCTTCTATTTTCGGCAAAAAAATTTCGCATATATCATTATTTTATATAAAAATTCAAATATCCTTTAATTGTTTTGAGCAGTGTAGATCAGCCTAGGACAAAACAAAATGTTGGCTCATCACACAAATTGTAGATCGGCCTAGGACAAACTAATTCAGACGAATAAACAGCAGGCTAAACTAGTTTATACTATAAAAGTCAGGCCAAACTAGTTTGGCCTAGGAAATACTAATTTGTCCTATGGGCCTTAAGATAGACTAGTTTGGCCTAGGAAAAACTAGTTTATCCGATGGGCGTTAGGATAAACCGGTTTGGCCTAGGATTAACTAGTTTATCCGATGGGTGTTAGGATAGACCGGTTTAGCCTAGGAAAAATTAGTTTATCCGATGGGCGTTAGGATAGACCGGTTTGGCCTAAAATCGGGTTTGGCCAGTAACATATATATATATATATATATATATATATGTATATATATATATATATATATTATATGTCCACATTTGAACGGAGGGTGGTTTTGGGGTCTGGGGGGTCATGATCGGTGAAAATATACCAAAATTTTCCGGAAGTGCTTTCCTCCGGACGGCTGCAATAGGTAGCTTTTTACTTTTTGAAATGAAAGCTACCTAAAAAAAGATCACCCAAATTAGAAATTAAAACTGCTAGATCTCAGGCGTTTTTTAGATAAAGACAAAGCAAAAAATATTCCGGAATTCATTATTAAGATCTAACACTTTAGAAAGAACCTTTTTTAAATTTCTAATTTTTTGTTTGTACATCATTATATATTTAAAAGTTTTTTGACAAACATAGATGGCCGCCATTTTGAAACAAGATGTCGGATGAAGTTGGGTAGTGAACTCTGTCAAGACATTGGTGAGTACTATGTACACACGGAGTTATATCAAAATCAGTTTATAGATATGTGCATTATAGCGTGACAAATTTAGGACCGCTTCAAAATGTCAACCTCACTGGAAATTGAAAGTACTATAACTCAACGATTTTTCAAGATATAGATGAAACAAAAAATTCCCTGGAATCTTTGTATGAAGATCAAACGCACAAAAGAAAAATATTTTACAATTTCTTACTTTTTTGCACCTAATTTCAAATTTTAAATTTTTTCAAAAAATTTAAATGGCCGCCATTTTGAAACAAGATGGCGGATGGAACTGGCCAATGAACTCGGTCTATACATCGGTATGTACTATGTACACACCAAGTTGCATCCAAATCGATTCAAAAATACGCCTGTTATCACGTGACAAATATCAGATAGTTTCAAAATGTGAGCAACTCTAGAAATTAAAAGTGCTATAACTCAGCTATTTTTTAAAAATACAGAAGAAACAAAGAATGCTCTGAAATCTTTGTATCAAGATCAAATGCATAAAAGAAAAATCTTTTTCAATTTCTCACTTTTTTGTACCTAATTTCAAATTTTAAGTTTTCAAAAAATTTCAATGGCTGCCATTTTGAAACAAGATGGCTGATGGAACTGGCTAATGAAGTCGGTTCTGACCTCATTATGCATTATGTACACACCAAGTTACATCCAAATAGATTCATAAATATGTGTGTTATCACGTGACAAAAATCAGATCGTTTCAAAATGTCAGCTGTACTTGAAATTCAAAGTGCTATAACTCAGTCATTTTTTAAGATATAGACAAAATAAAAAGTGTTCTGGAATCGTTGTTTTAAGTTCTAACACACAAAATAAAAATATTTTTCAACTTTTAATTTTTTCGATTTCAAATTTAAATTTCAAATTAAAAAAATTTAAATGGCCGCCATATTGAAACAAGATGGCGGATGATGCTGGCCAATGAACTCGGTAGAGACATTTGTATGTATTATGTACATACCAAGTTTAATTCAAATCGGTTCATAAGTACGACAGTTACAGCATGAAAAAATAACCGAGGGTGGTTTTGGGGTTTTGGGGTCTGGGGGTCATGATAGGTGAAAATATACCAAAATTTTCCGGAAGTGCTTTCAAAATGGACGTCCCCGGACGGCTGCAATAGGTAGCTTTTTACTTTTTCTAATGAAAGTGACCTAATAGTGACTAACATTTTTGCCGTTAAGACAGGATTGCGTCGTAGACAGTTTCCCTTTTTACAAGTATTATGAAAAGCTGTTAAAACATCCTTTCTATAGTATACCTCTGAAGAATATAGGTATATTACTTGCGAAATTTGCAAATTGGGGTTGGAAAAAATAGATAAATTGGCAAATTAGAAAAAATTTGATAATTATTAGTTTGTGTGCCTAAAGTGTTTACGTGTTACACATGTTTCTATGGTAATAAAAACTGACAAGCTATTTTAGGTTTTGAGTAATAATAATAAAAAAAAAATGATTCTGACCTGTGATGGCAGATAAATTTTCTAAAATATGAAATTCCTTGGGGAGGAGGGGTATAGCTCCTCCAGCCCCTCTCAAATGGCGCTCCTGTTCTTGTTATATTACGTGAACTTCGTAGACACAACATACGGTTAAATTTGTTAAGAAGTAAAATTTAATAGCTTTTCTCTGCACTCCCTTCTTTTACCCACTTAATCCGTCATTTAAAATTCAGTTTTTTATTTCTCTTATCGTCGCTTGCTATTTTCAATCTTGCCTTTCCTAAAGAGAGAGAGAGAGAGAGAAAAATTAACTAAAAAGGAACGAAAAATCATGCGTACGACATAGATAATGAAACACTTTCCAACACATTTATAATACTATAACAAAATTTCACAGTTTATTAATAATTTATTATAATTCTTTTGAGTGTATCTGTAAATAAATCATAAATGCTACACACTTCATTTTCAATACCCATAGTAATACCCAGTGATATACAGTAAAACCCCTTAAAGCGACCACGTTCCAATCAAAATTAGTAGCTTCGAGAGGTGATCTCTTAATGAAGGTCATGTTTAAATTTAGATTTTGATTGTTGAAAAAAAGTAACAATTAATGTTACTAAAATTTATTTTTCACTTTAGAAAAAACTATAAAAATGTAATTACCAAAACAAAAGTTAATTACATAAGTTAATTACTGCAGAGCAAAAATGAATACATTGACGTTTGCTTTAAATTTACGATTTTACTTTTAACACCTTTTCTTTCCAGGTACTTTCAAAGTTCAGTAAATAAATTAAAGCTTTTGGACAGGAATAAATAATGACGATTTCATTACTTTACCTATTTTTTTAGAGTTTCCTGACAGAATTTGACAAGAGAGTTTATAGACCACCATTCATAATTTGTCATCAGTGTGAAATTCATTGCCTAAAAAGGCACAAGAGGGATTAAACACATAAAAATTACTGGAATATAAAAATATCTAAACTCAATTTAGAAGTTTGATGAGTAACAGCGCTCTCTGGAATCATTTTTCGAATCAAAGCTTCTTCAAGCAGCCAGTTAAAAATGGAATGTGTTTAATTTTCTTCAAATAAATTGGTCTCTGATGGAGGGAGTTCAACTGAGATGGTCTCTCAATGGAGGTAAAACTACTACTAAACCTATGGAAATAATTTTCGTTTGGTCGTTCAGGGAGGTGGTCACACTGTATATCCATTTCGTAGCAATCGAAGTACATTTACACGAGTTAGATAACGGACAGGTAGACGAGCACACAACCGAAATAATAAACACTTTTCAACTATGTTGGAAAATCCAAATGAAAAAAATAAATAAATAAATAAAAGATCAACGAATATTTTAACTTTAAAAAAATAATTTTTGCTGCTAAAAATTCTAGATTTTATATTCATGTGATTCGAATCCTTCGAAAAAGAAAAACGTGGAAAGAACCCTCATAAAATATAATGAGTGAAGAATATATTTAAAAAGCACATGCTATTTAGAGATAAGCTGCAAGAATATTATTTCTCAGTAGATTTTTAAGACAACGAGCTGGAAAAATGCGAGACAATTTCAGTATATAAGAACTGCCATAATGTAGAAATGAAATATATGTTATAAAGAAATGCATACTATTCTTTTTATGTTAAATTAACCCTGAAATGTTAATAGTTTTCATGTTTTATGGTATACTTTTTCTTATAATTTTATATGTTATACTTTTATTTATAAGATATAAAGAGATACTTAAAAAAAAACTAACAAGAGTGATAAAATGCACATTTTAATATTAAGTATATTGTCATTTAAATTTATTGTCTTTTAAAGTTGTTCTTAAATTACTTAAATTCTTAAGGGCAATTTTATGGCAATATAGGTTTTAATTTATTTTTCTTCGGAAATACATGGAAAATAGCATGCGTTGTTGTTCAAAAACAATCTAATCGCATTAATTTTCCCGTTTTTTTTTTTTTTTTTTTTTTTTTTTTTTTTTTTTTTAACACAATAGATTTTTTTAGAAAATAATGCCAAAATGGGCATATTGAACTGAATTTCCACACAAAAGAAGATTAACCACTTAAACTGTGGTGAAAAACGTGTTTATCATGTGATCGAAATCGATTATAACTCAATGGGTAATTTATTGATTTAAAAAAAAAAAAAAAAAAAAAAAAAAAAAAAAAAAAAATGGAAAATGCACTTCTATGATCAGGTTTTGCAATTTTATATATTTTCGTTTAAAATTGAATTTGTAAATGTATCAAAAATTATGCGCTTGTCAAGTAGATAAAGATCCGAATGACGTTGTTTTTTAACACAGTTAAAGGACCGTTACTTGGTTTTAGGGGAATAAATGAATACATCCTGTTTACAACAATCTTAAAGGACATCAAAAAGGTTTCAAACGACGAAAAAAAATTATTTATTATTATTTTTTATACGTTTGAACAATTAAAAATTTCGTACA
Organism: Maratus speculifer; assembly: GCA_964019185.1. Taxonomy (NCBI): domain Eukaryota; kingdom Metazoa; phylum Arthropoda; class Arachnida; order Araneae; family Salticidae; genus Maratus; species Maratus speculifer. The sequence continues at coordinate 441,404,181 of OZ025289.1, read as the reverse complement.
GTTGGTCTAATAAGAAAAGTTTTAAAATAAAATTATAGGAGTCGGAAATATTGTGCTGCTCAGACAGGCAGCACAAGAAGCAAAACTTAACTTTTGAGGATTAACTTTTTTAGAGGCAAAATTTAAAACTCAATTATCCCAAACGGCATTACTAAAATAACTTTTAAACAAATTGTTGAATTTATATCTTTCTTTCTTTCTTTTTTTAAAATAAAAAATATATTAAATTTTCTGCGAACTATACCTGAAAAATAAATAATTTTTTTTCCAATTTTTAATAATATGTATATCAAGTTTTAAGGATTTTTAATTTTTAGTATAATTTTCTTAATTTTATTCTTTTTAGATATAGTGGAGAGACAATGTAATAATCTGTACAAACAAGAAAAAACGACTCACAAACATAGAATCTGGATTTCAAAATGATAGCTTTGTCGTACAATATTAAAACTTTTGCTATTGTGTTTTACAATTAAACAAATATTTCATATTGCTATGAAAAATAAACAAATGAATGGTAAATGAAATAATCTAAATGAATTACAGGCTTCCTGAGCTGCGATATAATCTTTTTGGTTACCTTGAATTTTATCTTCATCTGCAATTTTTTTTTCAGAAATATGTATCATTTCACGCTGCTAACTATTCGAGATTCTGTATTTACGTGATTCGAATTCTATAAGAGGAAAGACAATTATTATGATAATTTGTACGGTGAAGGAAAAGAAAAAAACACAGAAGGTGGGAGGGCTAAGGACTAAATAATATTTCAGAAAGATATACCCACTGCATATACAAACAGTATCATGTTATCATGTTATCATTTGATCTATGATGCATGAACTATTTTTAAATGGATTAAAAACATACCCAACTCTTAAAATAAATTTAAAAGAGATTATTAACATTTTCGCTACTGGATGGCCTTGATCAAGGACATACATTTTATAATTTTTTTTTAAAGAAGTTAATTTAATTTAAAATAATCTTGCAAATTTTGTGTCTGTTTTTAATCATTTGCCTGTCAAAAGCACATATATTTAGAAATCAAACCAACAAATAAGAAAAATTTTTTGAAGACAAAATTACCCGAGAATTTTTTTAATCAAAATGAAGCTCTTGTAAGCTTTTTTAAAATCATCTAATTTTGAAATAATTATATATAATTTTGATTTTTCGCGATAATATACAGTTATGATTTTCATTTTTTATCATTAGTATTATTATAATTTTAATGTAATTGTAATCTGATAAAATTCGACATCAGAAGCAGCTAAATATACATATTTTTTATTTTGTTACCTAAATTAGAAACAGACTGTGATAGTTCTAAGTTATTATAATTTTGTTACACAATTTTCTTAAAACGCGTGTCCATGACGTTTGACTATTCTATAATAAACAAGTTGGAAATTGCACGTGAAGCGTGGCAAATGAGGTGCGTTCGTACGATAACGTAGTTTTAAAAATATCACTCTCATATATCAATCTCATAAAACTGTAAATAATTACAATTAAAATGCGCACCAAACAATGTTCTCCCTATACCATTATGCAATGGAATACTTTTGTGTGGCCTTGTAAATCAATAACAAATATTCTTTGCACCACAGATTATGCAGAATGTATATTATAATATCTACTTTATAGATGCATATCAATTTTATTACGTTCGAATGAGTGTAACACCATTAAAATGTATTTGAAACATTTTTCCCCATTAACCGTAATGTAGCGGAATACTTTTGATTGTCGCTGTAATTGAACTATGCATCCGATTTTGGTAAAATTTGAAATAACTCGACAAAATTATGTAATAATTATGTATTAAAAATTCAAACGGTTAAAACGCATTTGAAACTTTTTTCCCCATTGACCGTAATGTAACGGAATCCTTTTGATTGTCCCTGTAATTGATCTATGCATCCGATTTTCTTAAAATTTGAAATGACTCGACAAAATTATGTAATAATAATATATTTTAAATTTCAAACGATTTGGTTGGGTAGTTTTTGCGTTGTTATATGCGGACGGACGGACGGACAGACAGACGGACAGACGGACGGACTGAACGACAACAATAGGTGCTACGTATTTACATAATTACGAACGCACCTAAAAATATAATTGTCAGGAATTTATTATTAGATGGTATTTAGTTTTTTTGGGAGCAGTATTAACAATGTGTGAAAATTTATTAATTTTTATTTTAATTTTTTCTCAGCGGTGAAAGAGCTAAAAACAATAATGATGAATTTTCATAAATCTTATATTTAGTACAAAATTACATCACGAACTTCATATGACATTTATAAAGCGTTAAAAAGTAATAGTTATTAAATTTCTAGAGATAATTTAAACTTTGAGAACCAGTGTTGCAAAATTTTTTATTTAGACATTCCAAATTCTCACCAGAAAATTTAAAAAGTTATTTTTGAAAATAGAAAAATCGTTTAAAGTGTATTTTAATGGGATACGCTATTTTAAAGATATTGAAGTTGATACAAATTTGTGAATTTCACTACGATTACGTTTTAACAGGGCATTCATAACATTTTTTTTATTTATTTATAGAGGTTCTCAAAATAATTCCATTTCATTATCGCATATGAAGAAAAATCGTTTGAAGGGTATTTTGACGAGATTGCGCTATTTCAAATATATTGAAACGTATATAATCAATCTTAAATCACTGAATTTCACTGCGATTGCGTTACTACAGGGCATTCATAGCATTTTTTTATTCATTTACAGGGACACATAAAAGAAATAGATTGCAGTCCTGCCCTTGAGTAATAATTGATGGAATGTGCGTTTTAAAATTTGGTATGCGCGTTGCAATTTACCATTTTTTGCATGTTATTTGTTATATATAAATTCTGTTCTTCATATGCACGACAGCACAAAAATACTCCTTATTATAGAGGAAATTAGTGAAGGGGAATTTTCAACTGAGGTACATGCATATCTTAAGAGAACTAAATTTTGGCTTGCATATAGTTAATATATACAGATTTATAGATCATATATAGGGTGCTGCAAAAATTCGAATAATTTTCCGATTGTAGATGAGAACAGCTGAAATTGGATTTTCAAATATGTTATGCGTTTCAAATAAGGGTGAATTAAAAAGATTATTTCAATTTTTTAAACGGTGCAGTTTTGTTAATTATTCTGAATGTGTTGGAAAGTTTTTCATAACTTATGCTTGACACAGGATTTTTTCTTTTTTTTTTCTATAATTTGAGCACTTTTATGTCAATATTGCTAAAATTAACTTCGTAAATTTTCTCATTTAAAAAAGCTGGAGACTTTCGAAAATAGATTTCTTTTAAAGTTAATTTTGTATATTTTATAATTTTGTATTAGAAAATACATAATATTTATGGCAATTATGTCATTTTCTTTTTATTGTAAGTTTTATAAAAGTACCTTTTAGTCAATATTTTTATTTTTTTTTATGTTATGAGCTTTTTAAAATTATTTTTCAAATGTTTAAAAGATGTATTCTAACACCTAAGTAAATATTATTCCAATCGGAGTTGTTGAATCGCAAAAAGTTAATAAAATTTTATATCTTGCTATCATGCATTGTAGGGTAAACAGTTATTTATTTCATCAAAAGGGAAAAAGAATCTATTCCACTTACAACAAGTTCTATTAAGGTATAGCATTTTTTCAATAGTACGTATTATTCATACTGTTAACTATTCCTCATTCTGTATTTACGTGCTTCGAATTCCCTAAGAAGAAAACTATCAAGATAATTTGTGCGTGGGAAAAACATCAGGACGTTAATGCAAAAACTAAATAATATTTCAGAAAGAGATACTACCTCTGTGTCTGCTATTTAGAGATAAGACGCAAGAATCGAGTTTATTAGTAAATGTTTTAGGACAGCGAAAAAAAAAAAAAAAAAAAAAAAAAAAAAAAAGAGTTCATTTTTTGATGAAATTTTACAATAATAAAGATATAAAATTTATCTTATAAAGGAATGTTTTTCACGCTAAAATAATATCAAATATTTTAAAGTACATATAAGATATGCAGAGGAGTTTATGTACTAAAATGAATTCGTGACGTGCAAAAACATAGAAAAACTAAATAATTTAGTATTTTCATAAAGAGTTTTATTTATTTATTTATTTATTTTAAATAAAGGTTTTAAATTGTTCTACGCTAAATTTTTTTTGTTATTAATATGTTTTAAAGTTATTTCTTATCACATTTTGGAATAAAATGATTTATAAAAATTCTTCTCTCTCCCTCTCTATTTTTTCCCTTCAATAAAATAACTAAGAAAAATTTACTGAAAAAAAAAACCCCGCAGAATTTATCATTAGCAGTATAATATTTATAATTCTTAAATTTAAATCAATAGTACTTTAATTTAAACTAATAACAATTCAACATCTAAATTATTATTTTCACATTTATGCAAAGTTACAAGAAAGTACTCTTTAATTTTTTAAATTTTCAAATATTAACATGTATGCAGAATGCATTTTTTTTTCTTTGAGGTCATAGTGACTAAAAGATCCGACAAATATTAAAATTTCTTGAAAATGTAAAATATTTCTCTTAATCGAGAAAAAATTTGGAATTTGTAAACATAACGAAAAAGTTTCATTTTCAAATTTTTAATTACGCAAGAAATGTTAAATAACAATATTTGATTGTGTGGTAAAATTGACAATTAGAATATCATATAATCCACATTATAAATTTATTTAAAAAAAAGTTAAAAATTTTTACTCTTCGTTGTCAAAAGAAAGTTTATTGCATATTATTTCATCGAAAGGAATTAATTATAAACGATTTCTGCTAAAAAAGTTATTTTTAATTTTCAACAACCTTATTTTTATGACAAAATATGCTAATACTGACCAAAGAATATTAAACTAGTTAAATTTATGATCCTTCCTGGACATGAAATCGTATTTTATTTAAAAACATTTTGTACATACTAAAAGTATAATGTTTTTATTAGAAATTCGCGTATTGAAAAAAATGCATTAAGGGAGAGGGGAGGGGCGAAATCAATTTGCATAAACATTATCGCTCAAATGCGCAGATATAAGAGCTATTAAATATTTAAATACATAAAGAGGGGTTTCGGGACACATTAAAAAAATATATATATATTTACTGAATTAAAAATTTGAATTGTTTTGTGATAATTAGCCATATTTTTTGTAAAAAAAAAAAAGAAAAAAAATACATGATAATATGTCTCATTTTTTTTTATTTAAAAATTATTGAAAAAGTGAGATTGTTTAAAGTTGTTATAACTCAAAATATTATTTGTAGAATTTATTTATTTTATTTTATTTTTACATTTGAATAAACGGAAATATCTAAATTTTAATTTTGATTCAGCATTTTTAAAAATATTAATTTAAAAACAATGAAAAATATCTGAAGTAAAATTAAAATAAATAAATAAATAAATAAATAATAAATAATAATGATGTTGCTTAAAAAGTGAAACTTTTTTTTCATATTTGCTGAATCTGAACTAAAATAAAACAATAAAGAAAAGACATGTTCCAAGTTTGAAGCTTTCATCTTTAACCATTCTTGAGTTATAACAATTTAAATCCAAGAAATTGTGAAAAAACTCACCATAATAAAAAACCTATTTTCACCAGAAGCCATTTTCAAGATAACCATTGAATTTGGAAAAAAAAAAAAAAAAAAAAATAATAATATTTTTTCCTCTAATTAAGATAGAAATATGATTTAAATGTCATTTTAAGCATAAAAGAATAGAAAATTTTTTAATCTAGTAAAATATTTTTAGAAAATTTGAAGATATCTGTGTCCTGGACCCTCTTATCAAGCTGAAAGAAAATCTGCTTGAGCGTGTTTTATATATATGCATTCAATTACAGTCACCTTTATGTCAATTAGTCACTTTTATTGTAAGATGGAGCACCATTTCATATTGCTGTGCTTGTGCAACGCCTCCTACGCTCAACATTTGGAGAGGATCGCATTATCAGTCGCCACTTTAATCACGCATGGCCTCCAAGACCTCCCGATTTGACACCCTGTGACCTTTGACTGTAAAGATTTTTGAAGTCAAAAGTGTACCTTGACCAACCTGCATCATTAGTAGCACTGAAAGATGCCATCCGCCAAAATCTGTATCCATGACGCAAAGAATGCTAAGAAATGCTGTGAATGGTGTGATGCCTCTTCTCACAGCTGTAGTTCTGAATGATGGACAGCACATTAGAGGTCTGCACGGGCCCGGGCTTGGCCCGTTGCCCGTACCCGGCCCGGCGGAATCGTTTCAAATTTTCTAACGGGCCGGGCCGGCAGATTTAGAATAGTTTTTTCAACGGGCCGGGCCGATTAAAAAATTTTTCGGGCTTGCCGGCCCGTTCTGAAGATTTGAGCTGGAACGATAAAATATGAACTATTTTCAATGATTTTAACGAGAATAAGTGTAAATGTGCGTCACGAGCCATACTAGTTTGACAGCATCAATATAAAAATGTAATGTGTAGAGATCAGCATCGGAGAATTACATTGTGTGCAACTCGTTTTAATATTTTTTTAGCTGACTCATGCCAGTCCGAGATCAAGCTTGCATTATTTTTCTACATATAGACTGGCCGGACCGGAACTAGACTTAATTGTTCTCAAGATCTGTAGGGCAGAAAACATGATTTGTAAAATTATTAACAGCGATAAAGAACTTATGTTAGCTTGATCTTCGGATGTATACTTCTTGATGGTTTTTAAATTAATTTCTCAATAACGCGAAAGTTTGACACATTTTCTGATTAATTTTAAATTGTAAAAGTATAAAAGTGATAAGCTTAACTATTGAAGGGATTTGGAATCGAAAGCGTTTTTTATTTTTGGTAAATAAAATACTTGTATGACCTTGTTGAGATGTAATAGTTTCTCAAATGATTACAGGTTTTTCTCCCTTCCCATGCTATCGCTTCCAGAAATTCTATTAAAATCGCTAATTATGACAGTATTTTATTTGCTTGTAGTAATTCTCAAACTGCTTGTATCAAAAAATGGATAACGCCACTCGATTATATAGTTTTTGAATAAAGATACCTGCTAATCTTATGCATTTCTGAGAAAAAAGTGAATTTAGAAATGTATCAGAAAAGATCTTCTTTGAATTTAAGAATGAATTTGGATTTAAAACCTTTAATAAAATGGTATAGAAATATTTTTATAAATCTTCTTTTATCAAACATCTTCAAAAGTAACGATGTTTTTAGCTTTCTTTCTTTTTTCTTTTACTCTAAGCCATATTAAATTTTTAATGAATCTTTATTCGAATGTTGAAAGACTAAGAATCTAAGTAATCATTAATGTTGTTAATGTGTTTTTCCTATAAAATATACTGTAAAATCATTCCATAGATACGTATGCACTATGCAGTGTTCTTTAAAGAAATCTTAACTATATGATAAAAATCTGATTTTTTTTTAGAAATCGTAGAAATTGTAACGGGCCAAAACGGGAGCCTGTTTTCACTGTTTTCTGTACGGGCCGGGCCTGGAAATTCCGACCCGTGCAGACCTCTACAGCACATTGAACATTTACTGTAGTACTAATTAACTGTAATTAAGCTGACTTGTAAGTTGTCAACATTTTTTATTTGTAAATCATCTTTTGGTGCAATAAAACACTATAGCATCATCTGTTCGTCGCCAACAGAATTATTCTTTTTTTTCGTTACCACGAAAAACCCGGTTTCTTTAACATTCGTTTGGTGCAAACGAATGTATTGATTCTTTGTATCTTGATTAGTTTTCAAATTGTTCATTTTTAAAGTTCGTCCTGACTTTTGAATTAGCCAGTTCTGTAGTTAACATTGAAGGCTTTATAAAATGAATGTAAACCAGGGTCCGAAACAATTTGTGATTGCGAAGCAAACAGACAACTCTTGCGTCGTTTTTCAAAAAAAAAATTCTAAATAATAATAATGGTGGAGGCGAATAAAATAAGTGAATGGATTTCGATCCAAGAACATCCCTATTAATGTTCCTGTACCGGGCACTACTCTGCGGAGATGCTAAGTGTATTTTGCCAGGAACGATAAATCTACTTAGAACCGCCATATATCAGCATTTCGTCGGAAGATAATTTTCATTCAAAATTTCTTTCAGCCGTACAGCTGCAATTGGTGGTTTCTTTCATTCTGTAATGGAAGCTACCTAAAATCCTGCAAAATACTTATAAAAATGAATTTTTGAAAATATGATGCGCATGCATTTCTATGAGGATAGCTGAAAACTAGGAATTTGCAAATGAATATACGCCACGTGTTATTATTATTATTATTATTTTTTTTTTTTATTATTTTATAACTCTTTTACTAGTATAGATTCAAGGACGCTTTGAAGTTAAATGAGTTGTTCTAGTAAGAATAAAACAAAATGGGGCAAGTCAAAAAGAAGTCATGAAAAGAAATATAAACTTTATTAATCTAAAATATTTTTCTGTACAACATACTGTTCTGCAACTTTTACGTAGAAAACATTTACAAAAGTATAAACAATGTAAGAAACAGAAATAATGTGCATTTAACAACTTATTTGATTCTATATACATAGAAAAAAAAATTACAGCTTTCTCCGATTTCAAAAGAAATATTCATAGACAAAATTTATCATACTACAAAATACCTTCTTTATTACATAACTTGCAACTACTACATACTAAAATAAATTTACCAAAAAAAAAAAAAAAAAAAAAAAAAAAGAATTTGTCATTGTTTATAATAATTAAATGCGGGCAACAACATGAGTTAATTATCTTTATATAACTGTACTTTTAATTCTGCTTCTGTTATTTTCAAGCATATTTCTCAAAATATGTTTTGAAGTGGTGTTTTATTTTGGAGTGACAATTTATGAGCAACTTTAATTCGCTAATAAATAGTAATATGGATTCCTTATTTTTCTTAGATGCATACACAGGTACAGTAATATTAAAAAGAAAATCTGTTAAATAAATCAACTTTTAGAAGTTGTCTTCGCTATGTAAAGTAATTCAGTGGAAGCATATAAAAATGAACGACGCCTGCTTACACGTTTATGGCTGTGAAACTATCAATTGCCTATAAATAATTGTATTTATGATTTTTTTTATGCTTCTAAACATAAAGCTGTTATCAGATTCACGAACTTTACGCACAACAAACTTATTCAGCCGATTTTAACCCCAACTTTTTCCAGTTCAAAGAGAGAAAAAGGTTACAATTGTCTTGGAAAAAGTCGGAGAAAAAAAGAGGAAAACCAGTACTTCTAGTACCAGGCGTTGATATTTATCGCCTATTTGTATCAATCGCTTATCTCTTATTCGTTGAAATGTTCCATGTCGGATGAAAAGTCTCGTCTAGCGGAGACTTTTTTGGAACTGCACAAAAAAAGTTGGAGGACATTGCTTTTTGTTGGCACTGGGTGTTGTGCAGATGTTTCGCGAAAAGTTTGAGGAAATCAAGTGTTGGATCAAAAGTAATTCGAAATATTGGTGAATCTGATAGCAGCTTAAGTGATAACTTTTGGTACTACTAGGTTATCCCGTCGACCAAAAAATTATGGCCAAACTATAAGATTAAATGCCAATAATGGATGATCGTGAATGTCACATTCAATGACATTAAATACAATTCACGTGTTTAAGTTGTCATTAAGTGATTTTTATTTCGACTTTTTATTTGTATTTTTGTTAATATTCTACTAATTAGTTGTTTTTTCGTTATTTAAAATAAAAATTATGTCAATGTGTATAATTTGGCAATTAGTTTGGCGATTCGTATGATTTGGCGAAATTGGTCGACGGGATAACAGAGTAGTACCTAACTTTTAAAGTCATGATTTACTTCTGTGTACCAATTTATGAGGTACTTTAATCCGCTATTAAGGGGACACAATACTTTTGAAAGCATCTCTTCAATTTTGAATAATGTTGTAATATATGTGGTGGCACAATTTTTAATACTAAAAATTAAATGCAATTAAAAAAAGTTGTAAAAAAGCCTATTTTGCTAAAATTTAATTAATTTTGTAATATAAGTGGTGGCACAATTTTTAATACTAAAAATTAAATACAATTAAAAAAAGTTGTAAAAAAGCCTATTTTACTAAAATTTAATTAATTTTGTAATATATGTGGTGGCACAATTTTTAATACTAAAAATTAAATACAATTAAAAAAAGTTGTAAAAAAGCCTATTTTACTAAAATTTATTTTTTTTTAAACTTTTTAAAAATCCGTTCTTCTTTTATAAATATGAATATTTTGGCTCCAATTTTTTTTTCATATTCGTTAGAATACATTACATAAAATTGTGTATGGATTTTTAGATGCATGGGATGCTAAATTAAATAAGAATTTTTTTCTGCCGTGTATATAAAAAAAATGAAAAAAATTTAACAATCTCTGAATTTAAATATTTTTTAAAAAATAACTATAAACTTGAATGTTAAATCAATGGGCAAAAATATTAAATTCCCTGTGGAGAATAAGTAAAATAAACTTCAAACCACTGTCTAAATTAGCAAAAAAGCCTTATTGTTTATCGTGCAAGCAAGTTATAAAAATATGAAGACGGCGAAAAATCAGTTTAAAGTTTTTATTTGCATGGGGTCATTGCGCTGGATCTATTAAAAAAATTTACACCATTTCGCGATATAATTGTCTCATAGGTAATAATGAAATGTCAAAATATTCGTAATTAAAGAAGCTTTTAGTTAATTTAGTTTTCATACAAAATTTAGAAATCAAATATCAATCTTATTTTTCTATTTTAATAATTTCGAAAAATCAATGTATTTGAACAAAATACTTTATTTTTAAGAATACAATTTTTTTTTCAACAGTGACAATTAGGTTTTTTCGTTGTTTCAATGAAATAGTGAACCTTCAATCTTTTTTTCTTTACCTTAATTGGTTGCATCTGATCTTTTTACATTCATAACTACTAGTAACTTCGTTAATCACTGAGTGAATTTTAAGTTGAATTGTCAAGGGAAAAATGATGATATTACTATCCTCATTTTAAAATTGTCAAATTACCTTTGCGGTAATTTTACATAACTATAACTCTAAAAGTATTTTTGCCACATTTAATTATTCTTCAAGTTGTGGTAACACCAGGATTCTACCATACTTATTTAATGTATAGGTTGTGTTTTGGTATAAGATTTGAAAAAAAAAATGATTTTTATACAAAGTAATCTATAATAATAATTTATATATTAAGTAATTATATATAAGTAATTTATATATTAAAAAAATATGTAGAATAAGTCGCAAATGAGTTATAAAATAATTCACCTAAATTAACTTTCTTTAAAAAGAATTAATGACTCATGGAGTGCCTTTTACATTTTAGTTTTTGTCATTTAGAAAACTCGAGCATATTTTTTTTTATTTGGCAAGGCAATCGGAAGAAATATGAGTTAAACAAACATTTAAAAAAGGAATTTTATACTAGTAGTGCACACAAGTTACACTTCTACAATTATATTCATTATAAATAAAATAAAATATTTAAGACGTTCTTATTAGATACCAGAAATAAATATTTATCTAGAAAGGTATTGGTATGTATATATAAATATAGGTTTTTAAGTGTAAAAAGCACTTTTTTAAAAATTCATTCTGCAGTGACTGAAAAAGTGTCTAAAGTAATATAAGTTGTCTATACAAACACTTAGTAACGATGATGTTTATTTCTCGTTCTTTTGTTTATGATCGTCAACTTTAATTAGTCTTCTTTCTTCATACCAATCTTCAAGTGTGTTTTTTTCAAAGGACATTCATTCTTCTTCCTATTTTATAACTGTTTTTAAGAATGTTTGTTCAAAGTACTTTCGTCGCTTTATTTATTTATTCAGATACATTTATATTTAAATGTATTTTTTAAAAGAATCACTTTCATTTTTGCCTCGATCTAGTGTTGCTGAACAATAGTACACCTCTCACATAGAAGCCTTTAACAGTGCTGTCAGTCAGGACGTTTAGTTTGGAAATTGACTCCAAACAAATGGTTGCTATGTTTCATTTCTTATTTAACACAAATCATGGAAAATGTTATCACTATTTATAAAGTATTAAATCACATAACTGTGAGTTATAGATGTGAATTATATCTATAATGTACAAATGAAATAGAAAATACAACGTAGCAACCGTTTGTTTAGAGTCAGTTTCCAAGCAAAACGTCATGACTGACGTCACACTGAAAGCATCTATCAACAGATGGTACTGTCATCTCAAATTCTACAAAACGTGGAATTGTTTATCATTGTTTTTCCTCTAGATCCTTCAATTTTTTATTTATCTATACAAGGTTAATAGTTTTAGCAGTACATATTTTTTTTTTTCATGCATGAGATTCTTGCGGTATCTCCATGTCTGCTTGTATTTCTTCTTGACTCCTTAAATCAATGGCAAATTTTCTGGGAGGAGGCATACCTTTTACGGATTTACTATAGTCCTGAAAAGCTTTTGCGAGTGTCAGTGTAAGTGACCTCGCATTCTGTCTGCTATCGCACACGAAGGCATGGCACAGGAAAGGATGTTTGTCCAGCATGTTGCCACCGTCTCTAACCACAATCATGGCAAACACTCTTGTGTACACCAAGTCTTGAACACCGTAAGAAATAGATTCTATTGGATAAAGACCAGGTTCGAAATTTTGATTTTGGTTTTGTGGCATCGCAGATAGCCGCACACCTTTACCGGAAACTTCTAGTCGTAAGTAGGGCAGCGTGACTCCAGGTTGCAAAGCTCTCGCTGCTGCAACTAACTCGTCTACTGGATGCCTTGTGTGTTTGATGCCCCACAGACCCTTGGCGTCGCGACATCCTAAGTATTTGACGACGTAGGTTTGTGGTAAGGTAATATCTCCAGTTTGTCCTGTAATGTAAAATAAAAATAAAATTAATCACAAATGAATTGAAATAGACAAAAAAGCACTGAAATAACACCAACAGTAATAACAAAATAATATTTTGATCTGCTTAACATAGAGTAGAAAAACTTGCAGCACAGACGCCAATTAAAAAAAAAAAAAAAAAATCTGATAAGACCATAGTTAATTATGAACGTTTCAGAAGTCAGTCAAAGAGTCAGGGCAAACTTCCTATTATTTATTTACTTTTCAAAAGGGGGAAAAATCCCCTTTTGGTCGTATTTGGGGGGGGGGGGGCATGCGCTCTTTTTCGGTCGTAATCGGTGTCTATTCTCGCAAGCAAACAAGAGTTTACTATTTTAGAATAGAATTGTTCGCCATATTTAATGCCAGAAACAGCAATAAGGCAAGACAAACGAACCTTTTAGAAAATTTGAGGGCAAATGACTTTGGCGAAAAGGTAGATGATCAAACATCTCTAAATTTCGCAGAATTTCGGTGTTTGAAGACACTTTGTTCACACAGTAATTTGATTTAAAAAACTTATTAAATTTTAAATAGCTGGTAAAGTCGTGACATAAAATTACTAAACTCAGTAATAGATTTAAAGCGTTATAAATTTTAAAGTTCAGAAAGCTTTAAATTTGAGTCCCGTTATAAAATTTATTAAATCCGTCACATTAATTTAAACCCGAGTTATGCTAAGTATTACAGTTATGTGTGGTAGGTATGCTCTGTTTACTGAAAAAAGTTTGCAATAAAGAATGTGGAAGTAGTAATATTCTAATTCTATGGGTTTTTGTAAATGTAATCATACAGCTGATAACTGTTACGATTTTTGGCCATCATTATTTTTTAAAAGTTTTCGTCGATCTTACTCAATTGAAAATATATCTGCAATAAAATAAGTCTCATTTTTCCGTTTTTAGATACTGGTTGCCACAAATCGAGCAATTTTCTACTATATGAGTTACACCACAAATACTTATGGAACTAGCCAACAGAAAACTAATTTATAATTATAACAAATTGGAACATATAGTTAATGATGCAGCTTTATAGTAAGAATATCCCCATGTAATGAAATAAAAATAAAACCGATAATAAATGAAGCGTAAATAATAATAATAATAATAATAATAATAATAATAAACAGTGAAATCCTAAGAATTAATTTTGATAACTATATTTATCTCAATAGTAATCATTAAGTATTACGTATTTGGACTGAAGTGCAACTCTTATTCACTGAAATAAATTTACGAAAAAGAATTTGGAGCTAATAGTACGGAGGTAATTTATAAGTATTTCAGATAAACGAAATTATTATTGATTTAATTGCTTTTTTTAATTACAATTACTAATATGTACAGTTTCAGAAATAAAATGTAAAGTTTTCCGGGTAATTGTATCTCTTCTTTTTTAGAAGGTTTATATACACACGACACATAAAACTGAAAACACAAATCTTCATTTCAACATTTTTTTTCCCTCTTCAGAATCAGGTGATTGACTTCAAATATAATTAACTTTTAATTTTTAACGCATAAATATAAATATTTCTGCTATAACTAAATATTTGTGGCAGAACAAAATTCATATTGTTATAGGTAACTCTTATTAAACCTTCTAATGAATAACACAAAATACCACAAAGAAATTTTGATGCATAAAATTTTTTATGCCAAAAGAATTTTATAAATTATGGTTGAAAATACATTTTACGGAAACTATAATGACAGCACTACTGTTCATAACCACCTTTAGAATTAAAAATATGTTTTTAATTTCTTAAGACATTACTGAGTGCAGTTCAATTTCAAATTTAACTATGAAACAAAAAAAATGCCACCATGTTTTTTTTTTTTTTTTTTTTTTTTAAGATTTTGGTATAGTAGTTGATTATACTTCCGCATATACCCTCCATTATACCTCTGTTTTAAAACAATAAATGGCACCATAAGCTTGTTTAAAAATTATTAAATTTAATATTTGTGTACAAAACACCCCACTCACCCGTTTTTGTATTTTAACACGTGACCTTCACTTAGTACAACAGAAATATTTAACAAAAATCATAAAAATATCATATTAGAAGGAGAAACAACGTGTCATAAATAATGCATCAATTACCAGTCATATCGACAGTAACGTTCACGGCTAGAATGCACTCTATAGATTTATTTAAAAAACAGAAGGTATACGGAATTTCTTAGTAAATTCTAGAAAGTATACTTCATATACTTTCGTATACCCTCCACTATACCCCTGGATTAAAACAATATTTGTCACCATAAGCTTGTTTTAAAATTTATTAAATTTCATATTTATGTATAAAACACCCTCCCACCTATTTTTGCATTTTAACGCATGGCCTTGATGAAGTATAACAGAAATATGCAACAAAACGCATAAAAGTATCATATTTGAAGGACAAACAGCGTGACATAAATAATGCATCAATTACCAGCCATATCGACAGGTCTGGGCTTATTGGTAATTGATTTGAAACCACACTATTACAGAAAAGAAGACGACGCCCGAGTTGCAAAGAGTCAAGGACTACGTCTGATAACCCACAAGTCATAATCATTACAAATGAAGTTCTAATGTAAAACTGGTAGAATTGGCCCACTTACTTATTAAATAAAAAAAAACATCTTTCTCAAATTTTGTCTGCAAATTTTGATAAACGATACTGATAACAAATAAACAAAGTATTTGAATGTAACCTTGAGTGTTAATCCCCATTCTTTTTCAAGGATATAATCAACGCCATTGTGAACTAATTTAACAAGATTTTTCTTTTTTTTTCTTACTTTTGATTTGAATGCGAAGATGTTTTCAAACAGTTTAAAAGTATACTGGTGGACAATTGCTTAGACTGCTTAGGTGGTTAGATTGCTTAGGTGGACAATCACTATCAACAATAACAGTGACAGAATCAAAGTCATGTGAAAAATGAATGTGCGAGAAGCAGTAAGAAGTATTGTGCTATAGAAAATTTCTAATTTCAGCACGTGTTGGTTACGTGATAGCACTAACCAAAAAAAAAAAAAAAAAATTAAAGATGTTGCGCGCAGTGACAGTTGTTGAAAATAAAATTTGACGAACAACTTGAATCAAACCCACCTTGAATCTTTGTGACTGTTTTATTTTTAGAGGAAAATCTTTCCAAACGAACCTGAGGTTAAAGGTCCGACTGACTTCGGCAGCATACTGAAATATTATTATTATTTTAATCTTTAAAAAAGTGTAACTTGTCTTATCTGAAGGGCACGCGGCTATAGAGCCAGATGAAACTTAAACTTTTTATCATTGTTCGCTTTGTCATAAGGAATGATTTGGCATTCTATATAATAATAATAATAATAATAATAATAATAATAATAATAATAATAATATATTTTACAAAGAAAAGGTAAGGATTTATATTATAAATAACTATTTTGCTTATAAGACGTCAGTTTAATAATAAAACATTTAAAATATATTAAAAATTGACATGTTTCAACTCGCTTTCATTGAGTCATCTTCAGAATGTAAATAGAAAATTACAAATACAATGAACATGAAAAACTGAAATAAATAATTACTGACTTCAAGTTAAATATGATGTATATATGTATGATAGATACATACGATATCAAAATATCGAGGACGTTATATTTAATTTGACTTCAATAATTATTTATTTCAGTTTTTCTCGTTCATTATAATTGTAATTTTCTATTTACATTCTGAAGATGATTCAATGAAAATGATTTTTGAATCATTCCATGATAACTTAGATAAACTTAACATTTAGAAAAAATAACTGCAGTAATTTTAGTAATATAACACTAAAAATTATTCAAATATAAAATTAACATGATTTGTCAATGATACAGCTTGATTAAGCGTCAATTTGGATGAAAATTACCTAAAAAATGATAATGAAAATTACATTTTATATGATACATTATATTCCTTTTTCTGTAATGTCAGTTACCATAGTAAAAATAGCTGCCAAAATTTAAAAAAATAGCACTAAAATTAGGTAATTTTCATCTAAATTGAACTTTGAATAAGTTTAATTAGCGAACTATGTCAAATTTACATTTTGAATAATCTTTTTTTGTGTGTTATATTACTAACATTACTGAAAATAGTTCTAAATGTAACGTAATTTGCCATGGAATGACCCTTAAAATATTTAAATTTTTAATATATTTTAAATGTTTTATTATTAAAGCGACATCTAATAAGCAGAATAGTTATTTATAATATAAGGTTTTACCTTTTCGTTGTAAAATATACATTTTTATTATTATGATATAGTTTTTAATGGACGTATTCAAGACTTACTGTTTTTATATTTCACATTGATTTGGCGTTCTTCTATTAGCGAAAGTTATTCTTTCCGTTCCAGAAAATAAATTCCATCTCTTTACTTTCTGTATAACTAAAAGACATACACACGTACACGCATACACAAAAAAAATCCATATTTTGATTTTTTTAGGTCATAAATTTTGGCAAAAATGCAGTTTAAAAAAATGTAAATTATAGAAAGATTTTGGCAAAAATTTTTAAGAACAAGAAATTGGCAGATAAGTTTAGCGAAAATAATTTATAAAGAAGGACTTTGAAAATGTCGCCATTTGTGCGATGAAACACGTGCAGATCTAAATAAGCGTATTTTTATCACTATTAGCATTTTTAGATTAGTTAAAGAAACATTGTCATATTTTATAGTGTGTGCAATGCGATTATCTGGCATCACAATAACATTTTATCATAGTCATGTATTTAGTATTTTTTAGAATAGCAACAATATGTTCTTTTCCTTGAAATGAAATTAAAACTAAAAATTTAAAAACAAATAACGAAAACATTAGATATGTTATACCTTACAGTTATTTTATCTTGCACTACTCAGTTTCATTTTCAACTTCTAACTTAAAATTTTGTAATTAAACTTAAAGATAAGAAACATATAAGATTTATAGAAAATTAACATTCATTAATCTTTTCAAAACAAGTTTTATTTTCTATTCTAGATATTTAAACCTTGAAGCTTAACGACTCAAATGCTTGAGTAATTCTAAGAATTATTTTACACTTTGATAAATGATTTTTATTCTCGCTTCACGAATCATCAATCATCAGAAATTCGAATTTTATCTCTGGTATAATGTTGAAAAAAAAAATTAATTGAAGATGATGATTCATAATTTTATTATCTTTTAAAGATTGTATTATGATTTGTAACGAAATATTCAAGCAGGTTTTAGTTTAAGAAGATTAAACGCAATGCAATGTCAATGTGTATGACTGTTTGAATGTAGGTTAATGAAATTGAGAAACATAAGTTTAAGTATTATAAAGTTTATTAAGTATTAACCGTTTATCTTCCGACGAACGAAATCTAACGACGAACGAAAATATACAAAAAGTTCTTCTGAGTTTCCCACGATTCCTCAAGCATTCTTTATCTTTAGAAATCTCAGAAATCAATCTAGTGTCGAGATTTAAGAGTCACCCAACTTCCGAATATCAGTGACAGCAAAAGAAACTTTGTCTTACTGTAAATCGAAAACATTTGATGTTCAGTACCAAACCATAAACATTTATTTTATTTTTCATTAATCGCAATATTTCGATGATGCAGAGTTACAGTGTATTTCTCAAAACATAAATTTCTCGTGAATAAAGTTATGCTCTGCTGCACTATTAATAACTCAAAAAGTTATCGTCTGATAATATTCTGTTATGAATCCCCGAAACATAAATATGTATCTTTTCCATCATCTTATTCTATGCTGAATAAAATTTGAATATTCTCTGTGGATTAACATTTAGTGGAAATTACATGGTTAAAATGCCTTAAATTTTTTAAAAAAATCCCTCTTTTTTTGCGTTTTACAAACAAAATTGATGCCAAATGTTATCATCCAAAATATTCAAAAACACTCAAACAATTTTCATCTAATTTTGAAAACATAATTAAGGGGGTAATTTTCTTGTTTCACTTGTTTTGTCTAAAAAAGTAGCTTAGCCGAGCTTTTCTAATTTATTAAACCTCAGCTTTAATTAATTTTCCTGGTGAATGGGGCATTTCCATAATTCCCAAGCAAATTCTCGTCTGCTTTCCGCATATCTTTTATAAAGATTAACCTGCTGGAAGCTAGAATAAATAAATATGTATTGTTAGTCAAATGACGTCAGCTGAATTAGTTAAATGAATGACAGAGAAATCGCGTGCTGAGTTGTTCCCAAGATAAAAAAGATTAATTGTGATAAATGGTGGGGAATGTGCATAAAATAAACCTTTTGGAGGCATTCATTACAAGGGACAGAGTAAGTGATTATAAGATACATCCAAAAACACAGATTTAAGCTGGGTTAATTATTAGGTAACGTTTGTAATTATGTAAATACCTAACACCGATAGTCATCGTTCAGCCCGTCCGTCCGCCTGTCAGTATATAACAGAGCAAAAACTGCCCTATTTAATCGTTTGAAATTTAAAATGTGTAATTGTTGCATAATTTTGTCGAGGCATTTTCAAGTTTTATGAAAATCGGATGTATAGTTCAATTACAGGGACAATCAAAAATATTATGTTGCATTTCGGCCAAAGGGGAAAAATAGTTTCGAATGTATTTTAGTGATGATACACTCTTTCGAAAATTGAAAAGCATTTATGAAGTATATACTAAAATATACATTCTGTACAATCTGTGGTGCGACGAATATTTGTTATTAATTTACAGGTCTACAAAAAAAAAAAAAAAAAAAAATCCACTTCCTAATGGTATAGGGGGAAACATTGTTTAGGGCGTGTTTTAATAACATTAAACTATTTCACATTTTATGAAGTTGATATACACTTGTAGCTGAGGTTTACTAGAATTTACTTCCTGTATAATAAAAAGTTGGTAGTATTTACAGGGATACACAAAAGATTTCGGATACTCTATTATATCCGAAGTACTGTATACTACTACACCAATATCTGAATATTTTTAAAACTTCGTTGTAATGCGAACGCACCTCATTTGCTATGCTTGAAGTGCAATTATCAACTTGTTTTTTAACGCAAAGAAAATCCATGCAAAATGTCATCTTTTGAAATTCAAAAACACTTAAACAATTTTCATCTAATTTAGAAAACATAATTAAGGGGCAATTTTCTTGTTTCACTTGTTCTGTCTAAAAAAATAGCTTAGTGAAACTTTTCTAATTTATTAAACCTCAGCTTTAATTAATTGTTCTGGTGAATGGGGCATTTCCATAATTCCCTCGTCTGCTTTCCGCATATCTTTTATAAAGACCAACCTGCTGGAAGCTAGAATAAATAAATATGTATTGTTAGTCAAATGACGTCAGCTGAATTAGTTAAATAAATGACAGAGAAATGGCGTGCTGAGTTGTTCCCAAGATAAAAAAGATTAATTGTGATAAATGGTGGTGAATGTGCATAAAATAAAACGTATGGAAGCATTCATAACAAGGGATAGAGTATGTGATCATAAGATACATCCAAAAAGGCAGATTTAAACTCGGTTATTTATATTTAGAAGTATTAGACAGAGAAAAGGGATTTAAAATTGAAGGATTTTAAACTTATTGAATATGTGATCATGCGATATATTTATTCGTAAAATTTTTGATGAATTTTTATATCTGCAAAACAAAAATAATTAACCTTATCTCTTTCCCGATGTATCCTATATACTGTAAAAATAATTTAAGAAAAATGTGTAACGTTACTAAACATTTTCTGTAAAACTGGGATTCCTAGAGCTTTTTATGCGACGGTGATGTTGATGTCCTTTAAATTTTAACATTTATGAACAATGCCCCCTAATCTCTATTTCTTAAAATAATGTGTGTCAAATCAATCATAACTGTGTCTATGCTGTGATAGATTATCGAACACCTAGGTTTCTTTTTTTTAAAACAACATCAGTTTCGTTAAACTTCACTGGCTTTTTATTGAAATACTGCAAATCCTTTTATTAAGCAGTCATTTTTTTTTAAACATTACTCTGTAAAAGAAAAATCTATAAAGTTATTAAAAATTTTCCAGGAACTTTTTATATAACGGTAATAGAAAAATTTCGCGTAACAGAATCGGTTACATGAATTTTAGCTGTTACCTTTACATAAAAAGTTCTAGGAATTCCAGTTACCTTAGAAAAAGTTTTGTAACTTTACAGATTTTTCTTTTCCAGTGTAGGATACATCTTTAAAAGTTTTTTTTCACGTGTAAAAATAATGTTAAAAAGAGAGAATTTAGAATGAATGGAGTCTAACAGATAGCAAAACGATACAAAATAGCAATTTGTTTCAGATAGCGTTTTTTTTTTTAGCGAAATATGTGTTATATTAAATTGTTTGCAGCAGACATGTACGAAATGTACAAAAATGAAAACGTAAAATAACTTCTGTATGCTGAAATATCATTTGTTAAGTCCATTAGTAATAAAAAATTACTAAATATATAATTATTTCATTATTTTATTGTTTTTCAAGACAAAAAATATTAACACATTTACAAATTCATTTTTTAACGGAAAAATATAAAATTGCAAAGTCTGACCATGGAAGCGATTTGGAATCTAGTCCACTTTTCTATTTTTTGATCAATGAATTATTTATTGAGTTATAAGTTTTTTGATAAAGTGACAACGTTTTTTCCATTCCAGTTTGACTATTTTTTTTCTTCTCTCGTGTGGAAAAGTCGATTCAAAACGCCCACTTTCATACTATTTTTTGAAAATTCTAATGTGTTTGCAAAAAAGGGAAAATGAGTGCCATTAGATAGTTTCTGAACATCACCTGCTAGTTTCATGAGTTTCTGAGCAAAAATAAATTAAAACTTGTGTCATAAAGTTGCCCTTTTTCATTGAAGAACAGCCATAACATAATTCTATTATTCTTTAGTTTATTTTGTTACCAAATTCTTTTGTATGTCCCTGCAAATTAACGATAATTTCTATACACTACATATTCTATAATACGAAACATGCATAACACCACATATGTCAATTTTAATATGTTTAAAATAGTGCCGCAAATGATTTTTCTCAATTGAATGTAATAGAATTATTTTGAATGGCTCTAGATGAACCGTAAATGCTATGTAGATAATTTTCAATACCGAATATGCCATAGTAAACCCCAATAATATATATATCAGTTTCATGGCAATCGGGCTATATATGCGGGAGTTAGAACACGAACAGACAAACAAAGTTCTTAAATATTTTTCAACTATCTTGGAAAGTGTTAAAAACGATTTTCACTGTACATCGAGCAGTGTTGTCAATTTTTCGGACATCTATGTACATTCCGGGTATATGGGTTACACTGCCTGGTTTTAAGTGATTATAAATGATGATTTCGCAGTAACAGCGTTAATAATTACGTTTGATTGAACGTTTAATTATTGTAATAGACGTTCTACTAACAAATGATATTAGTAACTATTTAAAAAAAAAGCACTATATTTAAGCTTTTCTCATATTTTTTAACTGTTATTGCTACACAGTTCATTTTCAACACCGGACATATCATACTAAATCTCAATAACATGTATCAGGTTCATGGCAATCGAACTATATTTACGGAATTAGAGAACGGATAGACAGACATATGAAATTCATAAACAAATTGCTAAAAATGATTTTCGCCAACAATTGTACATCGAACAATGTTGACAATGTTTCGGGCATCTTCATTCTGGGTTGCACTGCCTGGTTTTAAATGATTAAAAATAATGGTAATGATTACATTTAATTGAGCGTTTAATTATTGTCATATATATTTCACTAATAATTGATAATCTTAACTTTTAAATAAATAAATTAAAAAAAACTTTACTTAAACTTTTCTCATAATTTTCTAACTGTTACGCCACTGATAACATATGATTCTTGTAAAACATAAACTGCTAATATGAAGAAAACGATACTAAAAGAAGCTTTTCGTCATGCTACTAAGCATCCAGAAATAAAAAAGAATCGATCTCACTCTAAGAATGATGGATACGAATTTCATCTGCGGTTATAAGGTAAAGAAAACTTCGGCATGCAGAGAGCGTATCTGCTTTAATTAGAATTAAAGATTTCTCGTTACTTCCGTAAAATCTGTCTAATTACGTAAAAGGATTTAGTAATTACGGAATAATTTGTATCAAGAGGGATATTACTATCATCAACATGCTTCGTTAATATGATATTTATTTATTTATTTTAATGAAATTGAACATCTACCGAGTTTAGAAACATTCAAAATTTTTAGAAAGGAAAAAGGATCGATAAAAATTTGTTAACAGCTACTTACTATGGCAAACATAATATTTCTAATTATTTTTTAATTATGTATTAAATCTTTATCTATTATTGTTTAACATTTAATTTCACTGCATTTCTTAAGGGTGTTCTTAAATCAAAAAGGGCAACTTTGTGACACATGCATTAATTTATTTTTGCTCGGAAATGCATGAAAATAGCAGGTATTGTTATTCAGAAACTGTCTAATTGCACTCATTCTTTTGTTTTTTAAAAAGCACAATAGATTTTTCATAACAAGCCTTCAAAGTTGACACTTTTGAGCATATTTTCCGATGAAAGTAGAAAAACCGGTCGAAAAGGAAAAGAAAAGCGGGTGATTGCGTCATCGAAATAGCTTATAACTCGATAAGTAATTTAATTATCATAAAATGGAAAAATAAGTTCAATTCGAAATCGCTTTCATAGTCAGGCATTAAAATTTTATAACTTTCTGTTAAAAAATGAATTTGTAAATGTGTCAAAACGTTTTTCGCTTGTTGAGCGGATCAGTTAAGAACACCCTTAAATAGATTTGTGCGTGCGTGTCCAAATTAGGCTACTTTTACATTTTCACGTTTTATTTTATTTTTTTTTTTTTCGTGCAGAACAAACGAAAATATCATTTTGAGTTTGATACATCATATTTATATCAATATTCTACAGATTTATAAAACATTAAAATTAATACTTCAAATCAATCATATAAAAAAATATTATGTAAATATATTTTGCTTTCTAGGTGCGTTCGTAATTATGAAAATACGTAACACCTATAGAAATCTAATATGAAAAAACACTACAATAAATGTTTGTAACATAATTTAATAGCGCCCGTTTAAAACCATCTTTTAAAATGACTAAAAACTCGTGGTACATTATGTTGATCGGGTAATACATTTTCTTAATTTCTTCAAGGTAAACTTGATGCTAGAACCAGAACAGCTTAAATGGCTGCTATTAAATCTTTGTAATTCTTTTGACTAGATAAGATAAAGAGAGTTGAAATACTATTGTCCTCTCAAACATTACTTTATTTAAGTATGCATGTTACTTTTATTCTGATTCTACAAAATCTAGAGAGGCCAGATTTTTGGAACAGATGTAAATGTAGTCTACTGCCAAAGCTGTATTTTTTTTTTAAATAGAGTACATAAACATGAAATAAACTAAGTTAAGAATCTTTTTTCAGAATATCTCATAAAAAACCAATCAATTAAGCATTTTTTGTATGTATTTCTCGTACGTTTAACAAATATGAGGCTCAATTTATATCTTACCATTTTTCAGCAACTACACAGACGATTCTCAGCGATTAATTTGCGGTCACATGATTCGATCTATTCAGAAAATCAAAATTCAGAGAGAATCTCTTTGTAGAAATATCAATTGATTGATGTATAAATAGAAATGCCATTGGTTCTCATTGTACTATGGCATGTGCATTCTGCGAATCAGCTTATGATCAAGATTGTCTTTTAGACATAGCAGAAAATGTTTTGTTTATATTTCGTTAGTATTATACATAACATCTCTGTAGTGTTTATCTACAAGTGTTTCAAATTAATTCACGCAGTGCTGTGCAATAATACCGACAAAAAAAATCTTTTTTTTTTTTCATTTGCAATGAAGTTTACACTAAATATATTTGTAATTTTTATACATTAAAATGATTTATTAATATATCTATTCTGGTTAGAGTTAATGGAAATAGTAGCGAGTGAGCTAAGCGATGTGTGATTGCGCAGTGGTCTCAATAATTAATTGAGTTGCAATTCACTGGGATTAGCAAGCGTTAGCGAACAGGGTGCTATTAGTATAGAAAGTCCTGCAACAAAATGACACAATTAGTAACTTCTAAAAATCTATAAGTAAAAGTTTTCTGTAAATGAAAAATTGAAACAGTTAATTATTTTTCTATTAGGCGAAAGGGATTCCATGCCTCGAACCTCCCTGTTTAATAGTCTCAGACACACGATCATAAAAACATAAATATAACTAAAAATTTTCTTCTATCAGGTATATTGGGCCTTCACCTATCCCTTTATTTTTCTAATGAAGGGAAAAAAGAAGAAAAACTTATAGTTCTTTTTCTTAGCGTTTAAGTATTCCTAATCACTTAAGAAAAATACATTTTTATTATACTTTCGAAAATCATCATAAATAAAAAAATAAAGTTTACTTAATTAAATTTGAAAGTTTGGGCAAAGATAGCTCTCTTAGCTCCCCCCTCCTACTCCTTTGAGGACGTCCTTGATAGGCTATTATTATATGACATGTCTAAAAAAGCAATTATGAAACACAATAGGTCGTAATTTTGTGATATGGTTTTTCTGTAATAACTCACAAGTCACATGATTCTCAGGCAAAAATGCTGTCATTTTTTGTAAATATTTTCGAGACGAACTACTTTTAGAGCTGTTACATTATACAGTATTTACATATGAAAGTCTTTTCCTCTCTCATGCAAATTTTACTTGGAAAATAAGTCATCGAAATAAGTGTCAAGAAGCATTTGCTTTTGTTTACATCGAGATTTTCTCATCATGTGAGTGAAGCAATTAAATTATTCTGTAGAAATTAAAGCTGGTGATTAAAAAGTGATATTTAACTCATGAAATAATGCAGGAGAGGGAAGGGGAGAATCTCTTGTTGAAGAGTGTATTTAACATCTTTTTCAGCGATAATATTTTTAGTTAATAACAGTTTTGAATGCATTCAGTCATTGTTAATATGAATTGAAGATGTACTTCTTTGGATACTCAAGTGTTTTTAAAATAATTTATTAAAGATTTTTAATATTGAAATAGAATAAGAAAAAGAATGTTTTCTTTTAAAAGGAAACACTCAAGTAAACACTAATGATTGATTTTTTTCCCTAATTCCGAATAAAATTAATTGAGAAAATAATGAAAACAAAATTCTTTTATTAGTTCTTTTTCCTTCTTTTAATAATAATTAATTACCTTTAAAAAAAAAATAATAGTGTTGTGTTATTTTAAGTATAGAATTGCGAATTTTTTTTAGCTGTTCTTGTTAATGAGTATAAAAATAAGTTACTTATAATTTATGTATTTAAATGCATTTACTTATTAATAAAAGTTATTCTTTGCGTATTAGATCACTATGTCTACAGATGAGCGTTATTAGTTATTTTTAATTTTCATAATGTTTTAACTTTTGAATTAATTTTTAATAATTCATTCATAGATTTTTATATTGAAAGGATAAATATAAATGTGAATTTTGAATCACTTAAGAATAACATATTTTTATTATATTTTCGAAAATAATCATAAATAAAAAGAAAAATTTATTTAATAAAATAAAAAATTTGGGCAAAGACAATTATCCTCTCTTCGCTCCCCCCCGTCCACCTTTGAGGACGTCCATAATAGGTTATTATATGAAAAATAAAAATAAAGATACCTGAAAAGACAATTATGAAACACAAAAGGTCGTAATTTTGTGACATGGTTTTTCCATAATAACTCGCAAATCACGCCATTCTCATACAAAAACGCTGTCATTTTGGTAAATATTTTCGAGAAGAACTACTTTTAGAGTTGTCACATTATACAGTATTTATATAAAAGTCTTTCCCTTTCTCATGCAAATTTTGCATTTGCTTTTGCTTACATCGAGATCTTCTCATCACGTGAGTGAATATAATTAAATTATATTGTAGAAGTTTGATAAGCAGGTGATTAAAATTTGATATTTAACTCGTGAAATAGTGGGGACAAAAATCTCCTGTTAAAGAGTGTATTAAACATCTTTTTGAGCAATAATATTTTTAGTTGATAACAGAATGCATTCAACCGTTGTTTAAATGCATTGAAGATTTACTTCTTTGCACACACAAGTATTCTTATATTTTATAAAAGATTTTTAATACTTAAATAAAATAAGAAAAAGAAATGTTTCCTTTTAAAATGGAGCAGTCAAGTAAACATTAATAAATTATTTTTTCCTTAATTTCGAATAAAATGAACTAAGAAAATAATGAAGATAAACAATTTATTTCATTTGTTCTCTGTTAAAGAAAAAATATCCTTCCTACAGAAAAATAATACTGTTGTGTTATTCTGTGCATAGAATTCGGAAATTTTTATGAGATGTTCTTGTTGATATGCATAAAAAATAAATTATTTATAATATATGAATTAAAATAAATTTACTTATTAATAAAAATTATTTTTTACATGTTAGATCATTGTGTGTATTGATCAGCGTTATCGTTATTCATTTTTAATTTTCATAATATTTTAACTTTTAAATAAATTTTTATTAATTCAATCATGGATTAATATTTTAATCGAATAGATGGAAATGTGCATTTTGAGGCACTTAAGGATAATATATTTTTATTATACTATCGAAAATCATCATAAAAAATAAATTTATTTAACAAATCTGAAAATTTAGGCCAAGACAATTGTTCTCCCTTAGCTCCCTTCCTCCTTTGATGACGTCCATGATAGGCTATTATATATGACAAATAAAGATGCCTAAAAAAGCAATTATGAAACACAAAAGGTCGTAATTTTGTGACGTGGTTTTTCTTTAATAACTCATAACTCACGTGATTCTCGTATAAAAACGCTGTCATTTTTGTAAATATTTTCGAGAATAACTACTTTTAGAGCTGTCACGTTATACAGTATTTACTTATAAAAGTCTTTTTTTTTTTCATGCAAATTTTACTTGGAAAATAAGTCATCGGAATAAGTGTCGAGAAGCATTTGCTTTTGTTTACATCGAGATCTTCTCATCATGTGGGAGAACATAATTAAATTATTCTGGATAAGTTTGAAAATCAGATGATTAAAATTTGATATTTAGCTCGTGAAGAGGAAGGGGGGAAATCTCTTTTTAAAGACTGTATTTAAAATCTTTTTCAGGAATAATATTTTTAGTTAATAACAGTTTTGAATGCATTCAGCCTTTGTTGAAATGAATTGAAAATATATTTCTTTGCACACTCAAGTGCTCTTAAAATAATTTATTATAAATTTTTAATGTTTAAATAAAATAAGAAAAAGAATGTTTTCTTTTAAATTGGCACATTCAAGTAAAAACTAATGATTGATTTTTTTCTTAATTTCGAATAAAATGAACGGAGGAAATAGTGAAAAAAAAATAATTTCTTTTATTAGTTCTTTCTTAACGAAAAAAAAAAAAAATAGCTATCTTTCCTTCGGAAAAATAATAATGTTGTGTTGTTTTAAGAATACAATTTAAAAAAATTTATGGGATGTTCTTGTTGATATGCATAAAAATAAGCTATTTATATGGATTAAAATACATTCATTTATTAATAAAAATTAGTATTAGATTATTATTAGTATTAGATACTTTGCGTATTAGATCACTATGTGTACAGATGAGCGTTATTGTTTTACATTTTTAATTTTCATAACATTTTAACTTTTTATTTAATTTTTAATTATTCAGTCTTAGATTAATATCTCAAGAGAATAAATGGAAATGCCTATTTTGAATCACTTAAGGATAATATATTTTTATTATTCTATCGAAAATTATCATAAAAAAAATTATTTAATATAACTGAAAATTTGGGCAAAGATAATTGTTCTCTCTCTTAGCTCCCTTCCTCCTTTGAGGACGTCCACGATAGGCTATTATTATATGATAAATAAAGATGCCTGAAAAGGTAATAATGAAACACAAAAGGTAGTAATTTTGTGACATGGTTTTTTTTCTGTGATAACTCTCAAGTCACGTGATTCTCATACAAAATCGCTGTCATTTTTGTAAATATTTTCGAGAAAAACTACTTTTAGAGCTGTCACATTATGCAGTATTTACTTATCAAAGTCTTTTACTTTCTCATGCAAATTTTACTTGGAAAATAAGTCATTGGAATAAGTGTCAAGAAGCATTTGCTTTTGTTTACACCGAGATCGTTTAATCACGTGAGTGAAGATAATTAAATTATTCCGAAGTTCGAAAAGCAGGTGATTAAAATTTGATATTTAACTCGTGAAATAGAAGGGGAAAAATCTCTTGTTAAAGACTGTATTTAAAATCTTTCTCAGCAAATTTTTTTTAGTTAATAACAGTCTTGAATGCATTCAACCGTTGTTGAAATGAATTGAAGATGTACTTCTTTGCACACTCAAGTATTCTTAAAATAATTTATTAAAGATTTTGTAATACTTAAGGGTGTATTTGAAAAAATGATTTTCCACCTTCAACACCTCGAAATTTTCCGATACAATTTTGGACATATTTTTAAAAGTAGAAGCATGAAACTTGCTGAGGGGATTTTTGAAGTGACGTACAAGGTGCCATGTGATGTAATTTTTCGCTTAATTAATTAGAATTTGATTTATAAGCAATTATTTTCTCAGCGTGACCCTTTTTTTCGTTCGCAGACCTCAAGCTTCGGAAAATTTGGTCCAAAACGCCATTTTTGACAGCATTTTTTGCAGCATTTTCTGCATTTATCAAGGAATTGATAATCATGGCACCTTGTATAGTTTCTAAGTAAGAGAATTCGAAAGTTTGGTGCATTTGAGAGCAAAAATGAATCTAAAAATAAATCTGAAAAAGGCAGTTTGGATCGGAATACACCCTTAAATAAAATAAGAAAAAAAATGTTTCCTTTTAAAATTAAACAACTCAAGTAAACACTAATAATATATTTTTCCTTAATTCCGAATAAAATAAACTGAGAAAAAAATGAAGAAAAACAAATTCTTTTATTTGTTCTCTTTTAAAGAAAAGAAATATCCTCCCTACAGAAAAATATCACTGTTGTGTTATTTTATGCATAGAATTTGAAAATTTTTATGATATGTTCTTGTTGATATATATAAAAAATAAATTATTTATAACATATGAATTTAAATGCATTTACTCATTACTAAAAATTATTTTTTACATATTAGATCACTGTGTGTATTGATCAGCGTTATTGTTATTCAATTTTAATTTTCATAATATTTTAACTTTTTAAGTAATTATTAAAAGTTTGGTCTTAAATTAATATTTTGAGGGGATAAATGGAAATGTGCACTGCTAAAATAAACAGTGCATATTTTGATTGGAAAAGTTTAGGAAATGTAAAAAATCTTTTCACAAATCTTTCGTGTTATGAGCCGGAAAGGGCATACGTAAAAATTCCGTTTCAAATACGAAAAAGTAAACAAGCAGCGCAGTTAATAGGAACGCGATTAATAGGAAATTATTAATCCTTTTTGCGTGAATTTTTCGTGTTATGAGCGGAAAAAGAAATAAACAAAAACTCCGTTTTTAATACAAAAAATATCAGGCAGAATAGTTACTGGGCCACCTCTGTGATTTGCCGAAAATGCAGCTTTAACCATCAGAACAAGAAGTCCCAAGCAATGTCGTTTCAAAAGGTATGTATGAATTCTTTTTTTTTTTAGCATTTTTAATACGTATATAAAATTTTACTTTGTAAGAAATACAAATTCATTTAATATAAAATATGACATTCATAAACCTACGTTGTAAAATTATTCAGAAAAAAATTGCATTAAATAAAAAAAAAAAAATGTATAAGCCAATTGTTTAGAGAAGAATCGAACGACATTTCTCCAGGAATTTACAGAAAAAGATACATTAATTCATACAAATATTGGGTATTTTGTACAAAATATTACTAGTTAAGTATCAAACATGACCTATTCCGACCTCTGTTTTGTAAAACCGTTTTAAAAAACAACAATAGAACCATCTCTTCTGCTATGAGTCATCTACCAAAACAGAATTTCATTTTCTTGCTCTGTCAAGCGTAGCGCCGTCAGTTAAACTGATTAGGTTGTTTGGAAATAAAAAAAGGATATGTTTTCCACTTTATGTTAGATGTAAATATCTTAAAACAAAGACTGTAAGAGAGAAATGTTTTCCTCGTAAATAAGACACATATAATCACAAAAGAAAAAAAAAAAGAAAAAGAAGAGGAAAATTTAAAATTCTGAAACTGGATGCGTATACAAATCGATGCTTTTTAAAAGGAAATTAGTATCGTGTATATTAACCCTTTCAAGACCAGCATCTTTTAGACTAATTTTATTTTTTTTAGCGCCCCTTTTGATAATTATTTGACTTAAATTTATAAATTGCGAAAATGTTGTGATTTAATTAAACCAATTTTACTTTTTTTTTACGGATATCAAACTTAAGCGTTGTAAGCACTTTTTGAGTGTGCATACATGCACCTATAGTACCGAAAGAGTTAAGAGGGCACAAAATCTTGAAATTTTCTGAAACAATAAAATAATAGCTTCTTTCAATGTACCAAACAACACGCAATTAAGATTTTTTTCTTTTTGCCTAAAGTACACATTCTTCGCTAATATTACATAGAAAAATAAATGTTCTCTATATAAAATTAATATTTAAATTTGAAATTTGAAAATTTATCTCAGTAATGCTTGAATTAAAATCATTCGCGCAGTGCGCAGGTAAAAACTCTAAATTATTCAAATAGGAAACAACTTAAAGAAAATAGACTCATAACGCATCTACTTTTAAATTAAATTTAAATATATACAAAAGGTTTAGTTTAAAATGTAATTTTAGAACAAAATATAAAAATATGCCCCCAACCCCCCAAAAAATGCATTTTTCCCAAGTGCAATAATAATAATAATAATAATAATAATAATAATAATAATAATAATAATAATAAATAAATAGATTGTGTGATTTATTTTAGGCCTTTTTCCGTCTGTCTGTCACAGAATCCGTACACAAAAACTGTATAAGTCAGAAATTTCAAATTTCGTATACTTACAGTTGCACGCCTCGTGTCAAACTAAAAGTCATAAAATTTTGAAAAAGTCTATTATTTTAATCGAATCTATTTCATCAAATGTGATCCGTTCATTTTAGCGACTTCAATTTTAAAAGAAAATCTTTATTGCAACGGTTTTTGTGTAGACTTCATAACTTGGAGATAATAGTGTCTTGCTAGAAAAAAAGGAGATTTTGAGTTCGAGCATCGGTGCTGGAACTTGAAATTATCATAATTGAAATCAATCTTGAAATTATCAAAATGAGTTTATAAAAAAATTCGCATTTTTTGCCAATTTAAGGGTTTATGTAATTTTTTATCACTGGCATTCATAATATTTTTTGGAATTCATTTTCTTTCCGTTACAAAATCTATTAAGATTTATTAATGACTGAGCATCTCAAATTTCGTTAAACGGCTTGAGTTACAATGATTTTAATCCGAGAAATTATGAAAAAACCCATCATGAAGAAAAACATTATTACAAGAAAACATTTCATGACAAACATTGATTGAAAACTAGATTTTGAAAACAAACCAAAACGAAAAATTAATATTTACTCTTCTAATTAAGTGAGAAACATGATATAAAGTCATTTTAAGCATAAAAAAACAGAGAAACAGAGAAATATTTAATGCAATAAAACTGTTTTTATAAAATTTGAAGATTTTTATGTTCCGGACCCTCTTAAGTAACTTACAATTTTAATTTGTATTTGATTTGTTTTTATATTTCATGCAAATAATAAAGTGTAAATCAAAGACATTATTAGCAAAAACAGTATAAAACAAAAGAAGGATAAAACATAATTAAAAGTACAATTATAGAATAGTTGGTTTATCGCTGAAATAAAAACGCCCCATTTCGCAAAAAACAATTTTGTGTTTTTCATTTAATTTCTCTCAACAATTTAGACAAATGTATTTCTTTAAAAAACAAGGGAAAATATGGCAATTATTTTAATGAAAATTTTTACAGGGCAAAGAAAAAAAAAAGTGTTTTTAAATTAAGTAATAAAACTAAATTGCCTTCATTACAAAAATATATTAAAGTAAAAAAACTTCCTTCATTGTTATTTTATGTAATATTTTGACTTAATGTTTATTTTAACTTCTTTATTTAAATTAATTTTTTGGCAACAAGAAAATTTAGCTGTCAGAAAAAGAGATTTAACTTAAAAGAGATGCTCAAGAATGCAGATATTTCTTATTCGAAACTTCTTCATTGAATAAACATGAAGTGTAATTAAAATTCACGTGTAATATATTTCCAACGAAGCTAAATCTTGAGTATCCAGAATGATAATTAAGGTTTAATTAAAATAGAACAGTTAATGTTTTCATTAATGCTTTTCTCCGGAATCGAAATTTGCTTAAATTTCAAGTAGTTTATATAAACTTATTTAAAAAAAAGAAACAAAAATAAATCTTCGAATAATTTGAATCGATTGAGAGATACGATATTTGTTATTTTAAAACTTACGCACATAAAATTTTTAATGTGACACTTTTGATAACTTTTATAAATTTATTGTAGACATTCAAAGATGTATTTAAAAGAATTTGTTCGTCTCATTGTGCCTATATGTTCTGAAAAAGATAATATTGTTGTTTGCTTTTAGGATTTCGGAAAAGTATTTGTATAAGAGCTCTGTAGCAAACTAATACTGGTTATATTTATCGAATTGTGATCGAGGATTCAATATTGAGCCAATTTTTATTTATGCTAAATACTTTTGATGAATTAAGTCGACTTATCATAGGATTAACTTAAGTAAAAAAAAAAAAAATAATAAATGAAGTAAATTTACAGCAAAAAGCTTTCACATCATTTTTTAAAACTTTTGTTGCATATAATCCTCTTTCACGATAAGTTCACCATTATCGTACATGCAGTGCATAGATTCTCTAAAAAATACGCCTCGATTTATGATTTAAAATTAATGAAAAAATCTATCCATATATTTTTAATTCTTAAGCAAATTTAAAATGAATAAAACTTTTAAAATATCCCTCAACAATTTTGTACAAGTGGAACTACCTGTAAGACATGGTGACGTCACTGCAACGTTGTTGTAAAGTCACATTGTGACTTTGTGACCATGAATTGTTGATGTGACGTCACGTGACGTCGATGTGAAGTCACACTGACTAAAATGTGAAGTCGTTATGGCCATTTTAGAGCTTTTTTGTGACATCACATTGTGACCACTTTGTGACGTCACAATGTGACCAATTTGTGGAAAGTGTATCATTTGCGACTACTTTGAGATTAACATTGTGACGAAACTGTGACAAAAGCGACGATATTTAAATTGCTAGAAACATGTTTTTTAAAGGAAATTACATGTTTTGAAGAATATTTGTAAATTTTTAAAAGATTTAATAAAATCACATTTCAGTCACAATGTGACGTCACTGAGTGGTGGCATTTTCGTCACAGATGTGATGTGACCAAAGTGACTCACAGTGACGTCATTGTGACGTCACTGTGACCATGCATGCTATGAGGGTAATATTTAATAAGCTTTGCATTTTGACTTTTAAAATTTTAAACAATTTTTAAATAATTTACAATTTTGATTTGCATTTCATTTGTCTTTATATTTCATGCAAATTTTAAAGTATAAATCAAATTAAAACAGCTTTATTAAAACATTATTAACAAAAACACTACAAAACAAGTAAAGTATAAAAATAAATTAAAAGTAAAATTGTAGAATCGTTAGTTTATCGTTAAAATAAAAAATACCATATTTTGCAATTTTGCAAATCCCATTTAATTTCTCTCAACAATTTAGACGAATGTACTTATTTAAAAAACAAGGGGAAATAATGTCAATTATTTTAATGAAAATATTTACAGCGCTAAGAAAAAAAATGTTTTTAAATCAAGTAACAAAACTAAATTGCCTTCTTTACAAAAGTATTTTAATGTAAAGAAAAATTCCTTCGCTTTTATTTTATGCAATATTTTGACTTAATGTTTCTTTTAACTTCTTTATTTTATTTTATTTTATTTTTTTTTTTTTTGGCAATAAGAAAATTTAATTGTCAGACAATGAGATTTAACTTAAAAGATATTTTCAAAAATGCAGAGAATTCTTAATCGAAGCTTCTTCATTAGAATAAACATGAAGTGTAATTAAAATTCATGTGTAATATATTTCCAACGAAGCTAAGTCTTGAGTATGCAGAATGATAATTAAGGTTTAATTAAAACAGAACAGTTAATGTTTTCATTAATGCTTTTCTCCGGAATCGAAATTTGCTTAAATTTCAAGTAGTTTATATAAACTTATTTAAAAAAGAAGAATCAAAAATAAATCTTCGAATAATTTGAATCGATTGAGAGATATCGATATTTGCTGTTTTAAAATTTACGCACATAAAATTTTTAATGTGACATTTTTGATAACTTTTATAAATTTATTGTAGACATTCAAAGATGTATTTAAAAGAATTTGTTCGTCTCAAGGTGCCTAATATATGCTGAAGAAAATACTATTGTATTTTGCTTTTAGGATTTCGTAAAAGTATCTGTATAAGAAAGAGCTCTATAGCAAACTAATAAGGGTTATATTTGTCGAACTGTGATCAAGAATCCAATATTAAGGCAATATCTATTCATGCTAAATGCTTTTTATGAATTAGTTGATTAATCATAGGATTAACTTAATTTTAAAAAAATGTACATTTACAGCAAACAGATTTCACATCATTTTTTTTTTTTTAATTTAATATTTGCTACGTATCATCTTTCAAGGTAAATTCACCCTTATAGCACATTTATTGAAAAATTATTAAAAAATATCATAAAATTATTGAAATAATCCATACATATATTTTTATTTCTTAAGGAAATTTAAAATGAATAAAGCTCTTAAAATATTCCTTTAAAATTTTGTACAAGTGGAATTAATATTTAGTAAGCTTAGCATTTTTAGTTAATTTTTTTAATTTTAACATCCCTTAAATAACTAACAATTTTGTTTTGCATTTGATTTTCCTTTATATTTTGTGCAAATATTAAAGTATAAATCAAATTAAAATACCTTTATTAAAACATTATTGGCAAAAACAGTATAAAACAAATAAAGTATAAAAGAAATTAAAGGTAATATTGTAAAATAGTTAGTTTTTCGCTAAAATAAAAAACACCGCTCTTTGCAAAAAACAATTTTGTGTTTTCCATTTAATTTCTCGCAACAATTTAGACGAATGTATTTCTTTCAAAAACAAGGGAAAAGAATGTCAATTATTTTAACGAAAATTTTTACAGCGCAAAGGAAAAAAAAGTATTTTTAAATTAAGTAACAAAACTAAATTGCCTTCATTACGAAAATATATTAAGGTAAAGAAAAATTTCTTCTCTGTTATTTTATGCAATATTTTGACTTAATGTTTCTTTTAACTTCTTTATTTAAATGAATTTTTTGGCAACAAGAAAATTTAGTTGTAAGACAATGAGGCTTGACTTAAAAGAGATGTACCAGAATGCTGAGATTTCTTAATCGAAACTTCTTCATTAGAATAAACATGAAGTGTAATTAAAATTCTCGTGTAATACATTCCCAATGAAGCTAAGTTTTGAGTATGCAGAATGATAATTAAGGTTTACTTAAAACGGAACAGTTAATGTTTTCATTAATGCTTTTCTCCGGGGTGGAAATCTGCTTAAATTTCAAGTAATATACATAAACTTGTTTAAAAAAGAAGAAACAAAAATGAATCTTTGAGTAATTTTAATCGATTGAGAGATATCGATTTTATTACTTTAAAATTTACGCAAACAAAATCCTTAATATGACATTTTTTATAACTTTTATAAATTTATTGTAGAGATTAAAACATGTATTTAAAAGAATTTGTTCGTCACATTGTGCCTAAATACGCTGAAAAAGATAATGTTGTACTTTGCTTTTAGGATTTTGAAAAAGTGTTTGTGTAAGAAAAAGCTTTGTAGCAAACTATTAATCAGTCGATTTGGGATAGAGGATCGAATATTGAGTCAATATTCATTCATGCTAAATACTTTTGATGAATTATGTTGATTAATCATAGGATTAATTTTAGAAATATTTGTAATAAATGACTCCATTACAGAAATATTGGATTTACAAAAGAAAAACTTGCCATATGATGCAATATGCAACGTTGTACCAATATTGAATATATTTCGAAAATATTTGAAATGAAATGTCACTATTACATGAATATTCCCTTTACGTTGAAGATATTTGCCATGCAACATTAATATTGCAAAAATATTGGTAATAAAAAGGCATTTGTCATATTGCTAACACTACTGTTATATTGAAAAAAAAAAAAAAAAAAAAAAAAAACATAAAACCTAACGGTAGTACTAAGGGCGGCGCCAGAGGGGGGGGGCGGGGGGGCATATGCTCCCCCCGTCGGGCATACCTGGCCCCCCCATCGGGGCCAAAATTCGATGTTGTCGGGGAAAATATTTTGACTTTTGAAATTCGTCCCCGTCAAATTGGGTCAACATATAGAGTTTTTTTTTTTTTTTTAAGTCAAATTGACTAAACTAGTTCTTTTGGGTGCGAGTCGGTTTCTGACTGAATTTTGATTCTTGCAGACTGAGTTCAGATAAACCCGATCTTTCAAAAAAAAAAAAAAAAAAAAAAAAAAATCTAATTTTCAAAAATAAAAATCTATATAGATGCCTTCACAGGATGATACATGAATAACGCTGTACATGTATATTTTTTAATAAAAAAGATAAAATTTATACTAAAGTTTTGTCGGGGCTATCTTGGATGCCAAGTAGAATGCTGCATCGGGTCGGGCAATCTAAACCTGATACGACTCGCAATCTGGATCTTATCGGGTTGAGTCTAATCTTTTGTCGTTGTGGGTCGGATTCCAGTTGGGTTAACTTTAATTGTTTCAGGTTCGGGTTGGATGTTGACATTTATGGTTTTTGATTCAAGATCGATCTCTCAAAAGAATACAAAATTTATTTTATGTTGAAAAAATAAAAATATTGAATGTTAGTGAATTTATATATTGATTTTTTACTTAAAAGTTTAAACTGATATTGGAGATATAGTTGTAGATATATTTCTACATAATTGCATTACAGTATGGATATATTTTTTCATCAGTTACGGTCTTTGGGTCTTACGGATGGGGTCTAGTTGAGGTTGAAATATTTCGGGTCCAGATCGAAATGTGGAGATGTCGGGCTCAGATTGCGTTTCGGGTAGAATCCTGCATCACCTTGGGAAATTAGACCCAACTCGACTGGCGATTTGAGTCGGATCTGGCCAAAATTAATATATTTTCGGAGAGGTTCGGATTGACTTCTATTTTTGAGTCGGTTTAGTTTTAATTGTTTTAACGTATGGGTTCGATTCTACTTCATTTTTCAAAAGAATCGCCAAAACATATTTTAAATCATAAAATTATATTATTTGAATGTCAATGAGTGCATATATAGATACAGTAATTTTTCTAATAAAATATATAATTGATATTGGAGATATTATTCTAAACTATTTTTCCCTTATTGCTTTACAAGTTGGAATTTTCTTTTTCAATTTTCTCTTGCATTTCGAGTTGGGATCAGGCTCAAATTGAATACTTTTAGGTCGAAGTTTGTCGAGTTCGGGTCATTTACTTTTTAAAAACTGGTTCAGTTTGAATGGATATAGGATTAATTAGTTCAGATCGGGTATAACCCAAGCCGCGGAGGACTCTATGCTCGCAAAATAATCCGTGAATTCAACTATTTTTTCCCTTGATTATATTCCATTAAAATAGAAACATTTGCTTTAAATTTTGCTTTCATGCACTTTAATTGTGTTATTTCTACTCCTCCCCTCCCACAAAAATACTTAAAAATCACCAATTACCCGAAACACTCATAGCTAAAGCAATATATTCGTAAATTTACATGGGTGTTATGTCAGCTATGCTGCTTAGTACCTTTTCGTATTAGAAACGGAATTTATATAAAACCGTTTTATCTAAATATACGTAAGAAACAAAAATCAAAGATCAAAATTTTCGAAAAATGTCCAATCAGAAGGCAGAAATTGCTTAAAATAATAGAAAAGTCTCTTCAAATCACAGGGATATTTCGACATTGACACGACGGACTCGGAGCGAGAAATTTTGGATATATTTTTAATTGCGGGTCACTTTTCGCTGATATTAAAATAACTCACTTTCAGATTTCCAACTATTTTACAAATTTTCACTTCATTTACATTTATCTTTTGTTTTTAATTTGGGAATTTCGTATTTAAGTTTTTGTTTCAGATTTAAATTTTGTATTTTATCAAAGTTTGAAACATCGCACTTTCTGCATTCGATCGATATTCACTCTAAAGCAAAATGGAAATTGTAGATGTTTTTCCGATTGTTTTTATTATTACTACTACAGCTAAAAAAAATCTGTTTTAATTTACACATTTTCTCGGAAATACAGAAAATTCATCAATCTAATCTATTGCTGAAACTACCTGAAATCCTCCAATATCTAAAGTTGCATTTTTGTTGAATCAAAAGACTGCTCAGTTTACTGAGCATCAACACTTTGCACTAGATTTTTCTATTCAAAACTGATTTTTTTACGTATCTCTATTTTCTATCAAAATAATGAAAAGTTCGTCAACCGAATCTCAAAATTTTTTGAAATTCTACAATGAAAACATCAAAATTTCTTCAAGTAATAGAAAAATCCATTCCAATAACATGTGCGTTCCGATTGCCTGTATATTTTCTCAAAAGTGACAAAAATAGAAAAGAATGAAAAAAATAAAACGCGGTATCTATAAAATAATATAATTCAAAAATTATAGTTCGACTAACTAATTTCACTCCGGCAAATATATTCAATTCAAATAAAGAAAACTAATATTTAGCATAGAAACGCGTTCATATGGAACGAAAAAAGATATGAAGAAATTTCAAGTTTTGGTTCTTAGTAAATATGCTGTTTCTTTATACTTGTATTCTTACTTAGATTTCAGACTAGGATGTTTAAATCGCAGATAACAGCTGCGATTCACTATAAGGAAATACAAAACTTCTGTTTTGACTAGTTTTCAAATGTGCAAGTTAATATAAAACAAACTTTTCGACAATTGGAATAAAGAGCTTGATGAATAATGTTGTTTAGTTTCAGCAGACATATTCTTGCTGACTGGTTGTAAAAATAACATTTATATATCTCAATGTTGCTATGAGAATTACCAAAAAACACCTGTATTGTGATAGACCGGAAGGATATTTCAGAGATACATAGATGCAGTACTCCATTTTCATCAATTGTCTATTGACCACAGATACAAGGAGTTATTTTTTTCCTGATCTAGTACTTTTATTTTAATATATAGATATAAGATTTTTTAAATTATTATTCATCTGTTTAATGCATTTTTTATACAAAATTTACACAATTAATCAGACAGTAACCGTAAAAGCAATGCTACAATGAAGTTTTAAAGAAAAAATGGAATTTATGACATTGTAAATTTTGCATTATAATTATCATTTCTACTAGTTATGAATATTTTATGAGTTCCTTCTTTTTATGAAGATAGCAACTTTAATTTATCTCTGCTGTATATAAAAAGTTTCAAGACTTTTATAAGGGTAAGTCCAAATGATTTCTTATTTATTTGCGTTTATATGTGATTTGATATTTTTAACCGACTGTTTTAATTTTAAAATTGCTTTATACGCAGAATTCGCACTTTTATTGATAATAATAATTTAACTAATGTTTATAGAAGTTTATCGCTTATATTTTTGCATTCAGCAATAAATACAGTAGAATTTTGATTATTCGGACCTGTCGAGATCTAGGCCGATCCGGTTAATGAAAAATACGGAAAATAGGACAACTTTAAAAAACGCATATAGCAATGTTTTTAGGTAACTTCCCTTCACATTTTTTCCAGTTTAAGACTGGCAATTGTGGTAATGCATATTTTAGCACATTGAAAATGACGCATTTAGAAAGTTTTTTATTTTATTTACTTATTTATTTTTAATAAAATTTAAATTTTATTTTCTGCAGAATTGGTACAAAGTTAAACATAGAAGTACTCATAGAAACTTCATGATTTCCGATATAACTATGTCTAAAATATTAACGCACAAAATTTAATCCAATTTCATACTTTTTTTAGAACTTCAAATAAATTAATGCAGGTAAAATTTGTCATGCATCACTCAGGAGTGGTTTTGTTATGCTTTATTTTTAATAATTACTGTAACATGCACGCATCACTTTTTTTTTTTCCAAAAATCAAAATGATCATATTTACAAATCAAATTAAAATGAAATAAGTACCACGTAAAAGGTGACCTTTCTAAATAATTTTCTGTTTTATAATACATTTATTTAATCGTTAAAAATCTAAAGTTGGCAAGTGTGCCGTGAGACTGTGAGAGCTAATTTCTCAAAAAGTTAAACACAGAATTTTATCAAACTTCATCATATTCAGTTAATATGAATGACATTTTGGTGTATATCGCCCTAAAGATGGTGTTTTTTATGCTGTGTTTTTTTTTCCGATTTCTTTTTTTTATCTCTGAAGCTATTGAATATAGAATTGCACAAAACATTTTACACAAAAAAAAAAAAAAAAAAAAAAAAAAAAAAAAAGAAAGAAAGAAAGAAAAAAAAAAAAAAAGAGCAATATTGTTTACTTTGGCTTCGAACACTCAATAGGCTGCGCTAGATTCCTTATCATATCCAGAATCAATTGACGTGGATTAGCGAGCGTGGTTTGCCATAGAGGTCTGCACGGGCCG
Source organism: Maratus speculifer (assembly GCA_964019185.1). NCBI lineage: Eukaryota > Metazoa > Arthropoda > Arachnida > Araneae > Salticidae > Maratus > Maratus speculifer. The sequence goes on along the minus strand of OZ025289.1, from coordinate 441,362,369 downwards.
AAATTTCCAGGCCCGAGCCCGGCCCGAAAGTTAAAATTTCGGCCCGACTCGAGTGAATTTCTACAGAACATTGATCTTTACTCTTACGGAAGAGTTCTGATCAAATAAACTTATATTAGTCTCTGTTTTTTTTTTGTTTTTTTCATGTTTGTAATCTCCATTTATGCAGAAGTGCCGTGCTGCGATATTTACGTTTTTAATGAACCTTTGTTTGTTGCATATAAATGTTTCAGTTATCATTAATAATATTAATCATATTCCATGTAATGGAGACAAAAAAAATCTAAAAAATGGTATATGGTAAAAGTAAAATTTCCTAATACGGAATCTCTTTAGAAGAAAAAAAATAATTATATATATAAAACCCCTCCGTGTATAACAATTCCGGGGCCAACCTAACCACGAGAAAAAGAAACTCATTCACCAATGAAAACGTTTCATAGTCGTAATGGAGCGTTCTCATTGGTCAGATTTACAGTGGGAGTTGTAAATAACGTCACTACATTTTACTTCGCTTTGAAATCTTTCCACTATTTCAAAAAGTACACTGTTAAAAATTTGACCCATTTGCTGCAGCGGCACTCCACAGCTTTTATAGAATATCTCTTTCATGACCAATGAAAATGCTCCATAACACAGTAAAGTAACCGTTTTCTATAAAAGTGGTGGAGTGACGATGTAGCAAATGAGTCAAAAATTTTACAGTGTATATTTAATTAAAACTTTTTATTAAAGGAAAGCGAATGTGCGTTTTAAATGCAATATTGTTAACATTTTTATATTCAGGATGCTTTAAATTCTTTTTTCTTTACAGCCGTGAATGACTCTTGAGAATTTCAAATCTATAAAAAACATTGTGAAACGTTACCTCCGATTTTAAAGGCAATCTATTTTCTGACCAATGAAAAAGTTCCATAGTCGTAATGGAGCGTTCTCAATGGTCAGATTTACAGTGCGAGCAGTAAGTGACGTCACTACATTTTACTTCGCTTTGAAATCTTTTCACGATTTCAAAAACACTATTTAATTAAAAGGTTTTATTTAAGCAAACCGCGGGTGCGTTTTAAATTTCATTTTAATCCCCACTCCCATCTACCAGATAGTTTTGCTATAGATTTAAATGCAGATTTCTGTTGAAATTTTCTTTCTTTCTTTCTTTTTCTTTTTCTTTTTTTTTTCTTTTTTTTGTTAGATTTTTTCCTTTTCCAAGTTTAATCGCTGTATTTATCAAAATTATTTCAGCCTAAAGTGGCTATGATTGACCACAATTGTTGTAATTTTTTATCACCCTTTAAAAATGCGAACACGTCATTTTGACGGGCTATCTTCTAGTAATAAATACTTCCCTTCTTAACAGATGTAAATATTTAGTATATTTTTTTCTCGTGTATTGTTGTATTCATTTTGCATGGATGAACAGTTTAAAAGAAACTTGCAGTTTTTTGTTTAAAAGAAAATTCTGTCATAATCATGTTTTTTTTTTTTTTTTTTTTTTTTTGTTTAATTCTATTTTAAAACGCCTAGTAATCTACGATACTTTAGAAGGAATAAATTCTAATGTTCAGTTGTAGAATAATGATGGCTTAAAAGTATATGTCTTTTATGCAAAAATTTTTGGACAAAGCCAAATTTTACTTATTTATGAAGAGTCGAGAAAAGTATTTTAATATAGGAAGATTCAATAGGAACTGATTATTTTGGTCCGTAAAACTAGGAAGAATGAAATCAGTCTCGGCTTCGTACGAAAAAAAAAGTTAGGCCCGGCCCGATACTCCAGCAAAAAAATTAAGGCCTGAGCCCGGCCCGAAAAAATTAGTGACTAGGCCCGGCCCGAAAAGATTAGTGACTAGGCCCGGCCCGAAAAGATTAGTGACTAAGCCCGGCCCGGCCCGAGTCTTCAGAAGTAAGGCCCGAGCCCGGCCCGGCCCGAATGAAATTATTGAAAATCGGCCCGAGCCCGGCCCGCGGGCTGGACCGGGCGCGGGCTTCGGGCCGAGGCTTGCTCCGTGCAGACCTCTAGTTTGCCATATCATTTATTCCTAGTGAATAACTCAAATTTAAGGAAAGAAAATTTCATCGAGCTCCAGCTTCTGGATAAACCTCGATAGAGGTCTGCATTGGCTGGGTCCGGGCTTATTTTCTTTTATGACACTGGGGCCGGTCCATGCCTGGTTTTCATTCATTTCATGGTTTAACTAACTTTTTCGATACCGAGCTGGGATTGACTTCCTTCTTCCTAGAGCTGCACGAGTCGAAATTTTTAGTACCGGTTTCAATCCAGCCTCTATGAAAATCGCCCTCACGGAACGACTTGGGACGACAAAAGTCAGTGAAATTTGGCTCGGTCTAAACATTTTTATGAAAAAGTATGCATTTTTACAAGTTTAACATCCCATTATTCTATAATTAAATTTTAGAATTCATTATTTTTATAGAATAATAGATTTTTAGGCAATAAAATTTAAATACAGTAAAACTTGTGAAATAAAACCTGCATGTGACATAAAAAAAGTACTTTCAATTTCAGAACCTTTTCCGAAAGCGAAAGTATCTTTTTTTAAAAAAATCTGCAACCGAAATCAAAAAATTGAAACATAGCCATATTAAAGAGCAAGCTCAGCTGTCCTATGTAAGAAAAAAAAATGTTTAAAAATTAAAACGAGAAATTTGAAAATAATCTGTGTTTAACAAGACGGAGCGGGTGTTTTCAAGTGAGTGTTGAGTCCCCTTAAACGCAAAATATGTTGATTCAAAATTAATACCATAGCTCTCTCTCTCTTTTTTTTTTCTTTGTTATTATGCGATTTCATCTTGGAAGATTTTATTGTGTGGCATTTTTTTTTAATTTTCAAGTCTCCAATACATGATATAAGGATTAACGATAACTGAATGATAATTGAAAAATTTACATGCAAATGGACATTCATTCAAAATAAATACCGTAATTTCGGGTGTATAAGCCGCAGATCAAACAATTCTTTTTTCGACCCAGAATTTTTTAAGAAACAAATATAACTAGTTAGATCGCCGTAAATATTTGTCTTCAATCACTAAATAAGATTTCTGGGTCTAAAAAGAATTGTTTCATCCGCGGCTTATACACCCGAAATTACGGTAATTATTGCCCGCCTAGAACACTTCTTAAAATGACTGTTTTTTATCAGAATTCCTCGTCCAAACATTTTATAGCCATATCGAAATAAACATTCACGTTTTGTAGAAATAGAGTTGGGCGGGCCGAGATTTTAACCCCCCTTTTTTTTTCTTGTCAAGCTATAATCAGGCCGACTTTTTAAATTTTATGTCGACCGGACCATTAATCTATTTAGTACAAACCGGATTGGGCCTGGGCCTAAAATTTTTGCCCACGCAGTTTTTTAGCCGCAGGACCCATACGCGGGGACCTCTAATATATATTATTAACTTGGCCCCCCTGTCGGGGATACAGTGCCCCCCCGTCGGGCAAACTCTGGCGCCGCCCTTGGGTAGTACAATATTTCATGTTGATCCTTCGGACTCCGGTGCATCTTACACAAATTTTATTTGATTAGCACCACTTTTTAAAAAGAACTTTCCTTGAAGTAGACAATTTCGAAAATTCTCTGATTAAATAAGGAAAATTATATTTTCCTTTATTACTGGTGCCAAAAACAAATTTTGGAAGGAAAGATGATGGCTCCGCAGCGGAGACAACGAAGTGCCGAGGGTTAATACGAGGGCAATTCGGAAAGTAACCTCCGTTTATGAATTTAAAAAAATCTAATGAAAGGAAACATATTTTGTTACTTACGTATGAAAGACATGTTCTTCAGCTACTTCTCAACATAATTGCCGTATTAATCAAAACAATTATCATAATGATAAATCAGCTTTGAAATTCCATCGTCACAGATTTCTGCCGCCGGCCTATTCAACTGCGCTTATTTTAAAATTCAACTCGCACCACTCTTTCATTCCAAAGAATTTTAACATATTTTTCTATATAGTTTGCTGATAAATGTACTACCAAATATGTTTTAAAAAATAGTGGGTCAAGTAAAATATTACGAGAGCAATTCGAAATTTGTCAATATGAATAAAAGAATGTGTTAAAATTTTTTGGATTGAAAGAGTGGTGCGAGATGAATTTAAAAATAATAGCAGTTGAACAGGCCGGCGGCAGAAGTCTGTGACGATGGAATTTCAAAGCTGATTTACAGTTATGATAATTGTTTTAATTAATATGGCCATTATGTTGAGAAGTAGCTGAAGAACGTGTCTTTCATACTTAAGTAATAAAACATGTTTCCTTTCATTAGTTTTTTTTTTTTTAATTCATAAACGGAGGTTACTTTCCGAATTGCCCTCGTATTTACCAATATCAGCAAAGTATAATTAAAATTTATACAGGGCATGATTTTTCGATAGACATAATTAGTTCACCCTTCGGTTAGAATAATTCATTGGGTAGGGCAAACTGATTTCATCCGATTTCGGAGCCGGAATTGAAACTTTTATTTTGCTGTTGATGCAGAGTCGGGCCAGGTCTAGTTGACTTCAATTGTTTCGGCATTTCTCTCGGTTTAGGGATGACACGATTTTTCAAAAGAGCCCAGAATATTTTATTTAGATTCTTCTAGGATATTTTTTTAGTTTAAAAACTATACGTTTGAACTATAATGTGTATATATGTATGTAATAATAAAAAAATTCGCTTTAATTCTAAATTAATTATTTCCAAATTCTTTTAGTGTTTAAGTTTTCCCTTTTCTTTTTATAATATTTAACGTATTATTTATATTCCATACCTTTAATCTATGCCTGCTTCATTTTATTTTATTCCAAAAAAATTTAATCTATCAAAGAAAACTTTTCCCCTAAAATCCCATCACTTAATTTTATTCTTTTATTAGTTGCATAATATCCTTTTTATTTACGTTAAAAAAAATATTTGATTACCCACAATTCCCTTCTAGTGACGCTAGGGGTGATTGCTTCATTTATTCCTCCGAGGGTTTGAAAAAACTTTTTTTTTTTTTTCTTATCGCGGAGTAAAACTTCGCATTGGTTAAAATCACTTTTTCTAATGAATTAATTGGCAACTTAGAAGTGGGCGTAAAATCCTGTATAATATAGCGTTGCTCGAATATAACCTTTTTACATTAGGTTTGGAGCAGTTTTTTCTACGTTTTTCTAGTGCCGAAAAATCCCTGTCACTTGGCGGAGTTCAAGTCTTTTAATATGGTGATTCTCTCTATTTTTTAAGATCATCGTTATGTTTTTCTATGGCGTTGATACTGATATCGAATCGTCGCATCATCTGGTGGAATCGTTTCCTTATCATCTGAATCATAAATAAAGGTATTTAATGGAAATCAGACGTCTTGGGTGATTTTAATGGGAAATTCTCATGAATTTCATTTTATTTCCTAGCAGCATATACCACGCCTGATGGTTTGCAAATTAAATGTTCTACTATTTAGTGATGGTTAAAAATAGTACGTTAGGTACTGGCTGTTGCATTATGCATTGCTTTGGAGAAGAAAATATTATATATATGTTATATTTTTTAATGCCAAGGATAAAATTGTAGACCCTTTTTCCCAACTGTGTTCATGTTGAAGTGTATAGAATTTAGTGTAAAGTTTCAAGTTGACGTATTATTATTTTTATTTAATTATTATTATTTATTTATTTTTTATAAGGTTTGGCTCGACAACGGGAATATATGGGATAGATAATTTTCAGATTCGTATCGAATATAACTAGACTCTTGTAAGATTGTACATTGTTTTCCACTAAACATTAAATCCCATATTTAAATTTTCTTTCCTTCCAAAATTCCAAGTCAATTTACTATTTTAACAGACAAACAACGTATATCATGTTTTTCTCTGTTTTCCGATTTATCTCCCAAGTGTTTGTGTATGCTGTACTGTATCAGCTAGTAATATTTAATCTATAGTAAAATTAAGCGAGGGGGAAAAGGGTGGGGGGGGAGAAGGGGATGGAATACAAATTTTGAAGTGGAAATATTAAAGTCTCTTTTTTGGAAAAATAATATAAAAACTTAGAGTTATAGTTGATTTATTTTCGCACTTCATGCGAATATTATTCAAGACTTAAAATCAAAACAAACCATTTATTTTAAAAATGTTCATTTATTAAATTTTCTGAGTTGTTTATTATAAAAATAGCACAATTTTCAAAATAATTATTTTGTGTTTCTACATTTGAGTTCTCTCAACAAATTAGATGAAAATATTCTTCCAGAAGGATGAAAAATAAATGATAATTATTTAAATAGAAATCTTACAGCGGCGAAAGAAAAAACAAAACCCTTTAAAGTAGGTAATAAAACTAAGTTGACTTAATTAAGATGGGATATTAAGGTAAAGAAACGTTCATACTTTTTCATTTTACGCAATGTTTGGACTTAATGTTCTCTTTAAACTTCCTTATTTAGATTAAATTTTTGGCAGCAGGAAAGTTTAGTTGTTAAGATAACAGATTTGTGTTGAAAGAAATGTACAGGAATGGAGAAATTTTTTGATTAGAATAAACATCAGAAGCAATTAAAATTCAGGTGTAGTAGTACATTTCAAGTTAAGTTAAATCTTGAGTAATCAGCATTAAAATTAGGGCTTAATCAAAATAGAACAGTTACTAATACTTAAATTTTAGTAGAATAGAATTACACAGTAGAAATTAGTGCTTAAATTTCAAATAATTTGTCTCACATTTATAATTGAAAAAAAAAATGCAAGCATAAAACACTTGTCAGATAAATTTTAATTGGAATGTATTATATATATATAATTTAAAACATTATTAAAAAAAATTCTTTTTCTGACGCTGTTTTTCGGAAACGCTTTCAAGTTATTTTTATTAATATTCTTTTACAAACTGAAACATTGATTTTTAGGAAGCTATTTATTCTTACCTAAATATTTTCAGCTGCGTAAGTGGATTAATACATGCAAAAGTAACAAAATAACATTAATTTTATTATTAATGTTAGTGTTTTTCATTATCATGTTTTCTATAAAATATGTTTGTTGAAAGTGAAAATGTTTAATTAAGAATTAATAGCATCCAAGACCTTTATTCTAGTGTGACAAAAGTGATTAAAACACAGAAAGGTTGCGCCAGATCTAAGAAATACACAATATGTTTTTTTCAGATGTATTCCTCGACTAAATTTTCATTTTATGGTATAAATCTTCTTTTTGTAATAAATGTCTTTAAAAATGTACTTAAAATCGTATTATTCCTGTACAATGAGAAATTTGTCGACATATTTGATAAATAAATTAATTTTATGAGATATATCTCACAAATACATAACGACTTTCTGTGCTATTCTAAGAGCAGTGACCTTTGGCGTAAATACTACTAAGAAAACTTTTTGGAAATCGTGTGAAAGCAAAATTAAAATTTTGATCTTATAATCTTTAAATTCTATATCTTTGTAATATTCTATATCTTTAAATTTCAAAAAATATAATGATTTCTGAGGTTTTTAAAGACAAGGAAATTTTTTCGGAATCGTTAATAACTCGGAAGAGATCCTTGTATATTTTCGTCGATGATTATATTATATTTTCTTAGAATTAGAAACATTTTTTTGAGCATTAATAAGAAAAATGTAGTTAATTCTTCATATAACTGAAGCAATTAAGGATTATACTGTTATTTTAATGTTTTAAAGCTAGTGTAAACACATATAAACGTAGTGTATCCTTTACTTTGCAGAGATTGGAAAAAGATTGTCTAAATGTAACATAAAGAACATTGCAGGATGTTTAAGAAATTAGAAAGGATATTTTTTTGACAATTGTGGCAGCACCAGATTATCCACATAATCGTCATTCATATCTTTTTCTGTCGAAAAAGCAATAAAAATTCATAAAATTAAAAGTAAAGAATGAGAATTTTATTACTTTACTTCTCCGAGGTTGGAAAAAGGTTTACTATGTATGATATAGAACATTAGGGACCGTATAGAAATTTAAAAGGTGTATTTTTTTTTCAATTATGGCAAGACTATTTTACTCACATAATCGTAAATTCCAATTTTTTAATACTTTTGCAATTTCTTTTGTCTACGGGTTTTCAACAAATAAAAAAATTAAAGCGCATTTCAATAATTTCTTTGGAAATATAAAAATGTTATCTGATATTTTCCCCATGGCTAATTCTTATCACCCCAAAAATTAATCAGAACTTCGAACCGAATGTCATCAACAATAAAAGATGGCATTGTTCTGCAATGGGTGTAAAATATTTTGACATCATAAATTGCATTGCTTTTCATGTGTAAAGATAAATCATCCTGCGTATCTTATGCTACATGAAATGGATTGGAATTCATTAACATTGTATTGTATTATTCATTTCTCCTCATCAAATATATTTGAACTAGGACCATGCTATTGCTTGGATAATTTATTATCTTTACAAAAAGAATAAAATGTTCTGTAATTCTTATTTATATTTGAATGTGAAATTAATCTTACAATATTTATCTTTGTGACGAAGTAAATTATATGGCTTCTGTCTTTTTCTTTTCAGTCGGATTTATTTATTTTGTATAGTCAATTTCTCTTTCATGAATTTTAAATTAATGTAAAACACAACATTATTATTATTATTATTATTATTTTGTATTTGCAACTCCCAGTAAATAATAATACTCGAAGCTGGTATTAATTAACTTCATAATTAAATTAGTTAAAAAAATATTTGCAAATATCTCAGCTACACACATATGCATTTGGTGATATATTTTTTAACTAATAAAGCATGAAATTAGAATTAATTCTCAATTATCGACATTTTTAAATGCGACTTGTAAGGGAAAAAAAGATAAAATAATATTTAAAAATATGTACATATATTTATGGAATGCGATTTGGAGACTCTAATGCAATTTATTTATGGATTTCATTCTGCTAGTTATTTAAATATTTATTATTAATCATTAATATCTATCATAAAGCAAAAGCAAATTCGGGAATAATGCTGATGTCATATTGATGGGGTAACTATCTAACTAATAAATTTCGATTTTAATTAATTTTTTAAACTTTTTAAATATCACACAATTTTAAATTTTACATCGTCGAATAGACGGGAATAAATTACGCTTTCGAATACAATATGCTTGAAAAATGTATCTCAGTTTACTAATTTTGTATGGTTTAAAAATAACATTCAAGTATGAATATTTTAAAATCTGCGTTCAATCTTATTATGAAAGTATTAACCAATTTGTACTTGAAACAGTGTAAATAATTCCGCATTTGTTAATTTCCTTATAGTATTTCTGTGACTAAACAAAATTAAAACTTCACAAATAAATAATTAACGAAAAGATAAGAAAAACTCGAATTTAACAGCCATAAAATTGAACTATTCGCTTAAACACTGTAATATTAATAACCACAAAATTTATGTACACTGTAAAAAATTTGACCCATTTGCTGCAGCGTCTCTCCACCGCGTTTATAGAAACGGTTACTTTATTGTGTTATGGAGCATTCTCATTGGTCATAAAAGAGATATTCTATAAAAGCTATGGAGTGAATCTGCAGCAAATGTATCAAATTTTTAACAGTGTGATAAATATAGAAATCTTTCGCAATTGATCACTGGCCTGCCGCTAATTACGAAAGTGCCCTAGTTGATTGGGCAATCTAAGAAAACATACTAATTGTAAAATATCGAATAGTGATTTCAATTAAAAGTGATTTTCATATACATTACTGTACACCGGACAGTATATCAAGGATTAAGTAAAAATATATATCCGATATACATGCTGAAAGTGAAAACAGTACATTTAAAGACTTATAAATATCTTTTAACAAAAGGATCAACATGTTTCATACACACAGTCGGTAACATTATCAAAATCAATACTGATTTAAAAAAAAAAAAAAAAAAAAAAAAAAAAAAAAAAAAAAAAATCCGTAAAAATTTCTAAAATGATGTTGATAAACAAAACTACTCGATTTCAGGCTTAAAGAAAGCAGGTGCTTGGAACTCATTAGCCTTGTATTTAACTATCTTCATCAAATGCATTTGAACTGATATCATGCTATTACTTGGATAATTTATTATCTTTACAAAATGAATAAAATTTTGCGTAATTCTTATTTGTATTCGAACGTGAAATTAATCTGATAACATTTATCTTCATGAGGAAATAAATTATGAATTTTAAATTATTATAAAACACAGCAATATTTTTCTTTCAATATATATATATATGTAACTTTCTGTAAATAATATATTTGAAGCTATTATAAATACAAAATTAAATGAGTTCAGAAGATATATTTGTAAATGATTCAACTATACACATATACATTCTTTGATAGTCTTTTTTAACGAATCAAGCATGGAATTATAATTATTTCTCAATTAACGATATCTTTAAATGTACCTTATCAGGATAAAAATAGATAAACTAATCTTTAAAACATAGACATACATCTATAGCAATGCAATTTAGAAACTCTATATGAATTTATTTATGCGCTTTCATTCTGCTAGTCATTTAAATATTCATTATAAATCATTAATGTCTACTACGAAGCTAAATCATGTAACCTTGAATAACGCTGAAGGCGTATTGATGGAACAACGACCTAACCAATGTAATTTCAAGTTTAATTACATTTTTTAAACTTGAGAATATCACACAAATTTTAATTTTTACATCGTTGAATAGAAAAAATAAAAATATGTGCTTTGAAATGTAATATGCTTGAAAAATGTATGTTAATTTACTAATTTTGTATGGTTTTCAAAATAATATTCCAATATGAATATTTTTTTCATTATGGTCATCTTTGAATATAAATTACTTTTTCCTTTTTTTTTTTTTTTTTTTTTTTTTTTAATTTATAAAGTATCTCATGTCAAGTTCTAAGTAAATCAAAGGAAACTGAATTCCTGTATTTATTTTTCACATATGAATTACTTTTTCCTATTGTTTTTTTTTTTTTTTAATTTATAAAGTATCTCATGTCAAGTTCTAGGTAAATCAAAGGAAACTGAATTCCTGCATTTATTTTTCACATTTAGATTTCAGTAAATTTTCGGTAATGGATAAAATATAAAACTCTGATGGATGAAACGTTTTATTATTTTTAAAATCCATCTGTAAAGGCTCTGTTTTATGTAGTCTTGGCTAAAGCTGTAATTATCTTGTTGTGTTTGATATCTACTATAGGTTCTTAAATCCTCAATTAAAATTTTTATTGGTCATTCCTGTGTAGTATGCAATGTTGCATCTGCTTTGGCGAGCAGTATTTCACAGGTACTCCTGGTAATTGATCAGATCCTATGACATGACCACTTTTATTGAAGCACCTGCTTTCATTATATCTGTTATGCCGTAGTTTTGTTTATCAACTTCATTTTTAAAATGCTTACGAAAATAGCTTATTTATTAGCACTGATATTGATAATGTCATCAATTGCGAGTTTGAAACATGTTGATCTCTGTTTAACGCCTTGGGGACGAGCGACACGTATACGTGCCGTAAAATGGATTAAGAATCTTTGTTTATTCCCACCAGTAAAATTTTACCGTTAAATTTACCTTATTCAATCGGAGAATTTTCTCGATTTAATAAGGCACAAATTTCTGTTTTTAAAAATCGGCGACAAAACATTAGAAAGTTCGTAAAAGGCCCGCGTTACGAAGGGGTTAATACTTTAGATGTGAACTACACGTTAATTCACACATGTTGATCAAGCCTTTAAATTATACTGTTTTTACGTTTAGCATGTATAACTTTAGTTTAATGATGATAAGAGATATTGCTACATAATTACATATATATATAAAAAAATATATCTGTTAATTTTACAAAAAAAAAAAAAAAAAAAAAAAAAATTGGCAGTAAAAAATTGTTTATTTTACGGACATCATTCGTACTTATAAATGCAGACAAAATCTGTTAAAAATAATCGCTTGAGAGTGTAGGTGGGTTGTTGGTTTCACTCTCGTTTGTTCCATTGCATATCCTTAATGGAGCTTCCGGCTGTAATCCCCTGGTGTTGTAAATTTCCTTGTGCTATCTCGTCCCTGTATATTGACGATGACTTTTAATCAGGAATCTGACGTCAAGCATACAGGTCAGATGTATGTATTAAATAAACTAATCAACCAACTTATTTAAATGTATTTATTATTATTATTTTACAGTGTAGGTTGGATTGCCTGGTTATAATAAATCAAGTACGAAATCATCGCTGATTCTCAAATTTATTTCTTCAATACCGATATTTATAGAAAGCGAGCGAAAAATTGGTAAAGATTGCATTAAATTTTTCCAAAACTCTCTGAAGTACGTTTGTACAATATTGTTTTTATTATTGAAAGAAATTATGTAATATAAAAGAAGGTAATGCCAATTCTGATGTATTGTTACGAAAAAAAGTTACTGAATAAAGGGATATAAAATCATTTATGTAAAACAGTTGTTGAACTTATTTTATACAAAAATTTTCTAAAGACATTCTTTCATGTAAAAAAGGGGGAAAAATACATATTCTTAGATTGTATTCCAAAAAAGTTTAACAGCAGCACGTTTATGATAAAAGCAATCAGAGGACATTTTCTCTCGTATACAATAAAGAGTAAAATTCCAAATGAAAAAAAAAGTTAACTTCTGCAAAAATTCTGTACTTTATTTTCCTTTCCTTTTTTCTTCTTCTTCTTTTTTTTTTTTTTTTTTTCGTTAATTTCCGCTGGTTGAACATAACATTGAGAAAGAAGAAGAAAATGACATAAAAGATTTAATTTTGAATTTTTTCATATTTTTCGTTTGCCGATTGTATGGTTTTGAGATTTATTTTCTTCCTTTTTTATGAATATGTTACTGCATTACATGTTTCAATAACCGTATTTTATTCATTTTTTACGTGAATAGTTGAAAATTTGCGAAAATTAATTATCTTTAATAAATGACGTCAATCTCGAAAAATCAAATATCAGTCCGAAAAATTGCTTTTTTTGTCATTTTATCTTATCAACAATGCCACTTCAGGATTTTTGAGAGGGAAAAAAAATCTTAAATTTTCTTAGTTTTTAAAAATGTAGAGCGAAAGTAGGGCGAGATGTAGATAAGTGGCACAATGAAACCATCAGAAGAAGTGGATAAAAATGTAAAAATACGCGTTAAAATCCCAATAGTTGTAAATTTTAAGTATACTGGTTTCGGTTGCACAATGCTTAAGGTCCTCAGTGCTAAGAATGGCGGAAATTTACTCAGAGACGGAAATTCAAGTTAAAGGTTTATTTGCCAATAGGGAAACTGGGGATTGTAGGTAACAGCCAATAGGAAAATAAATCGAAAACTGAACCGAAGTAGTGCGAATTGCTTTAAAAGAGACAGAAAGAGATAGAGAGAGTGGTTTTTATATGATGACCTCAGAAGCCAAGGGGTACAAGTGACAAAGATTCGATTTGGAGTAAATTGAGTTTAAAGATAATTGACGTTAAATTTGAAAATCAATAATAATTGACTGAATCGAAATAGGAAACTGCGCTGGCTTCATTATGGTCTTTCATCTCTTATTTCAATAACTGTAAAAAAAAAAAAAAAAAAAAAAAAAAAAAGTAGAATAGAATTTTTTTTAAATTTACAATTAATCAATATTAATTATTATTCGACAAAAGTGGTTGATTCTAGAACGCAACACATAATTAGAAAATCATTTATATTTCTTTACCTGAAAAGAAAATAGCATATTTCCAGGTCGTCTGTGCACTTAGTTATTTTTTTTTTTTTTTTTTTTTTTTTTTTTAAATTTTGTCGCTTATACCCTTTGGCTTATGGAGTCCTCATACAATATTTCCAACGATCTGATAATAGGCCAATAGCGAAGTCACAACTAATAATATTTTAAAATTTTGTATAATTATGAAATGCTTCGAGGAAGTTAAGTTCGTGTATGGAAGTAGGTTTAGAGATTATATTTTAACCAAGTTGAAATCAAAAGCATGATTCCTCATTCACACTGTAAAAAAAAAAAAAAAATAAAAAATAAAAAAAAAAAAAAAAATCTGTGAAGGTACTAAACATTTTCTAGGAAACTGGGATTCCAAGAACATTTCATGTAACGATAACAGGAAAAATTAATGTAATCGATTCTGAAACTTGAATTTTTTCTGTTACCGTTACAGGAAAAGTTCTTGGAATCCCAGTTTCCTAGAAAAGGTTTAGTACCTTTGCAGATTTTTTTTTTTTTTTTTTTTTTTTTTTTTTTTTTTACAGTGTACATAAATGAATATCCCAATTATACAGGGCTATTAAAAAAGTACAATCTTATTCTTCAGAGATAAAAAATAACGGTTGAAAATGTGCGAAGAGGCGATAGATCGCCGAGCTTCCCAGAACCTTGCTCTTCATCAATAGCCTCCTTGCAGCCCCTAACAACAAACCGTATGCATTTTTTTTTTATTAAACTTCATTAAAGATTAGGCGTTTGTTCCCCGTTATCAATCGACGTTAACGAACTTATGACGCGCATATCTGCAGGAGTGTTATAGTGGCATAAAAGTTAGAGAGTATACGCTACAGTTATAGACGTTTATTGCTAGAGTATACGCTATGGTTTTATTTTATAAGATGAGGGTATACGAAACGTCTTAAAAATATCCAGAAGTTATACGGCGTATATCTTTCAGTATACCCCTGCTACACCTCTGATCTGCAGCCATTCAAAGGGTCATACCAGATATGCTTAAAAGTGTGGGGTGAGTTATCGTGCCACCTCGATATCGTTCGTGTTTCTGTAAAATCTCACATTGAACGCTTATAACTGTGTTGAATTTAAACTTTCAACTGTTGTTTTTGATTTTCAATGGAAAGCAAGGTTGAACTCTTTTTTATTTTCTTTCAATAGCCCTGTAAAGCTATAAAATTCATTCATGTACACCTTGTATAAACAAGAACAAAAATATACAATAAGCACTTACGAGTTATTTTACGATTCCGAACAATTTTCTTTAACATTTGAAAACTCAGAAACTACTGTATTTTTTAGATTTAAGCTTCTTTTGCTGCCACTGTTTTTCGGAAACGTTTTCAAGTAGTTTTTATAGGGTATGGACCACTTTTCTCAGCCTGGATTATTGGTTTTTCGTATTCTATCGATTATCAAGTAAACATTTTCGTGTTTAACAAACGTGTTTTGAAGACAAACATAATAAATTAATCACATTAACATTAATTAACAATAAAATTAACATTATTTTGTTACTCATGTATGGATAAATTCAGTTCTGCAGCTGAAAAGGTTTCATTGAGAATTTGTGGTATCTTAAACAAGTGTTTAAATGTGGTCAAAGATTGCGCGGAGGGTTTAGTTTAATATTTATTTGAAAATACTTTATCCTTTAATTAACTAATCCAAATTGTTAATTTATAATTATTAAATCTTTACATGGATCAAACAGACATAGATTGAGGGTATAGGGGCAGTGTGAAGAATAACATTATTGGGCATATGGCCTTTCATTTAAGTATTACCTGACCTATCGTAGATTAAATTTAAACTTTGCGAATGTCCTCAAATAGTGCCCCCTAGTGACATGACAGAAAGATAAAAAAAGGGTGAGAAGATGCTGTTTAGTATTGTTACGTAAATTTTTTTCTTAAAAAATGAGTTAAGAGGGTGACTAGTGAGCACTTAGTAATGTACCGGTCAAGAGCTTTAAAACAATGTTTCACATGAAAAAAATCGATTTCCTGCATCTCCAATTGGGGGGGGGGGGGGAATTCCTCCTAATTGGCTAGAGTCAACACCAAGATGTCAGGCTCGACGAAATACTCCTTTGATCAAGCCTTCAAATGAAATCGAATCTCGCTGTAGTTTAATTTGGGGCTGAGTTAGAAAAAACACTTAGAAACATATAGGTTAAAACATATAGGTATAGTCTAATAGAGTAAAAAAGAAACTCTGAAATTCAATATCCCCCCTTCTCTTCTTTAAAATTGTTAAGTTTTATAAAATATCCTTAATAATATACTTGCATTGTTTAAATTTTAATCGGCAATTTTTAGCTTTAAAGTCTTCAACCCCTAACTTTATTTGAAATAGTAAAACCAATTTTGATTCACTAAACTTTATTTTACTTCATATAATTGGATATTTTTAACTTATAAAAATCCAAATTCTATTTTACTTTAAAAACAATAACAAAACTAATTTCGACTCTTTTTGATTATTTGTATAAATAATTAAACTAAAAGATACTAGCATTGCATACTGTATCCATTTCAGGTGAAATCTTTTTCATGGACAGAAAAATAAACAAATGTTATTAAAATAGAGAATAAGATGGATTGGTGATCTAATCTTCCTAATTAACGGCTCCCTTCCCAATTACATCCTTTATTGGATTATTCGTTACAGGGGTGTGAAATGGTTAAAATTTCAAGCATTAAAATGACAGGTTTTTTTTTTTCTACTTTTAAAATATATCGAACGAAAGGCACATTTTTACGGACAGATTAATTATTTAAGACAGATTATGATTGATTAGTTTAATTGCAACAAAGTAGGAAATTATCCCAAGTTCCTAAGTGCAACTATATTTACTCTCTAATTAGTAAACTGTATGGATAAGTGACATATTTTATTAGTTTTTAAAAGTCATAAATGAGTAACGAAGTTTGTAATTTGAATCTCCAGCTAGTGGAATATTAAAAAAAAAAGTATTATTGTTATTGCTCGATTATTTTTAAAACATCTTATGTGGAACATGGGAGATACAGCAATTATTAAAGTATCAACGTCTTCACCTAGTTAAAATCGTGACTAGAACTATTTTCAGTATATTTTGAAAGAGAAATTTCAGGCAAGCCGTAATTCCATCGAATGGAGTAAAATTAAATTTATTCAAATAAAGTCATAAGACGAAAACGCAATATTTGACATTGACTCAAACATAAAATATTTTATAAAGCTGATTTTTTTACTTAAGAGGCGACTAAAATAGTAAAAGAAATGTTACAAATTGAAAATAAAAATTTTATTTAAAACTACTTTTCTAAAACGTCTTAGAAGTTTTAACCAAAAAGTATATTTTTAACTTTTAACATATCTTTTATTATTTTAATTGCCTTTTCAGTAAAACAGTGGGCTTTTTAACAGAAAATTTAAATCAAATGTATATTTTAAATTTGTAATATCTGTTTTACTTCTTTAATAACCTTTTAAGTAAAACAGTAATGTAGATATATAGTTTTTATAATTTTTAATTACAGCTGTTTATCGCTTATGCCATTAGGCATTCGTCATTTAAACATTAATGCGAATAACCAATGAGAAATTGCATGGCAAACGTGGCAAATGAGATGCGACTGTACTGTAATTAGTTTTATAAATATTCAGATATTGGTGTAATAGTTGTAGCACTCTTATTAAACAATGCATGAATACAAAAATTTATTACGATTCTAGATATTAAATTCATAATACGGAATACACATAATACGGAAATATAAAAACACGTAATATGGAAATAATTCGATTCCATTTTAAATAGAACGTAATCATCATGGCGGCCTAGAAACATTACCTTTCATGCGATATCGTTAATTTATTGACGTATGACAGGATTTAATAGAACGAAGAAAACTTTTATAAATATCTTTTTAAGTTTTGATTCTATTTTCATAAAATTAGAAATGACTTAACAAAATTCTGCATATTAAATTTCGAACCATCCGAATGGGTAGTTTTTAAACTGTTATATGCAGACATAGGGATAGACAGATGGACGAACCTGACGACCCAGAAAAAATGATTACCTTGCTTTTTTTCAAACATCAGCATCCGAAAGTTTTGATATGCATAAATAACGAATACAGTTTCTTTTTATGAAGCTATTGAGATTGATTGCATCATTTTCTAAACCATTTTACATTTACCAAAACTCACCATCAGTAAATGTTAACTTTATCTATAGTCAATAAATCATCCGATAAAAGAATAATTAAAATGATCAATCAACAGCATGTTGACAACTCATAGAAGTGATTTTCACTAGCAACAGAGGCTGACGTTTCACGATTGAGCTAAGTTGTAAAGGGAAGGACGCAGAACGTGCGATACATATTAATTCTGTTTCCAAAATTATGTATTCCAAGTTTATCTCTTAAAATAGAAAACAACACCTAAATGTTGCTACCAAAGATTAAAATTAAACGTAATAATTGTTTTCATGACAGAATTTTGAATACCCGTGGGTATAGGTTATTGTAATAAAATGTTAAATGTATATATACCTCAGGAAATTTTGAAATTATAATTCATTTTGTAAGTGATGTGCATGTCAGGTATCTCAAAACAGAGATAATTGTGATTATGCTTTGTATCGCTGTTGACAGAAACGCATTTTCAATTACGAAAAGTATGTAAAAAAAGCGAAGATTTTAGATATGGCATAGATTTTACTATTATACATTCATTATAAGACCAAAGGTGACCGGCTATTTGCAATTTTAGATTTTTTTTAAATATCAAAAAAAAAAAAAAAAAAAAAAAAAAAAATACATGCGAGATTATTCTGAAACTCCAGGTGTGGAAACAAAATAATACAAGTCATATTTCCACGAAGATTTTTTTTTCCTTAGTTCCAAAAGGAGACTCTCAATAAATTAAAAAAGAACGAAAATCCTTTGGATAACCCTGTCAAAACTAATGTAACTAAAGCGTTCAAACTGCAGATTGTGATTAAGTAACTTATTGTAATAAAATATGTTCATTTTTATGAATGTATACTCGTAGAGAAATTAATGTTTTTATAAAAACAGTCCCAAATTCTGAACAAGTTTTTGCTTATAATTTGCAGAATTCTTAATATACAAAAGTGTTCTTTTCAGAAAATATGACACAACATTTTACATAATAATCTGTAATCAGAAATAAAAGTAATAAAAATTGTATGAAAAATTAGCAGGTTTACTAAAAGTTATTTTACTGTGCATGGGAGGAACCAATCAAAATATAATTTGCATAATGTGTTAGCTATAGAGCAACTTTTGTAAAAGTCGCAAAAACATAGCCTGAAGATTCTGAAAGTGTTCGTTGATAGAATGAGTTCAAAATCCGTTATTCCCAAAATGACGTAAAAAGATGAGGCGTTATATAAAAATATAGTAGTACGTGATATATTGTGTATGCTATATTGACATTAATCAATGGATATATGGATATAGTCTACAACATAAAAGTCACCATAAAATACCTCACTAGATTTATTAAGTTTCACATCAGTCTCACCAAGTTCACAATTTTCAAAAAGAAATAACATAAAAAGAATAACAATATCGAACATGCCAAAGAAACATGAAAACTGACTTAGATGGCAAGAAACGCTGCTACATTCTTCGCCATCCCCTACAGCAGTTTTTGTGTTATTTTTTCATTATTCTTGGAAGAAAACCTCAAAAAGATTTTTGTCACATGCATCCTACAATCTGAAAGTGAAATATATTTCGGATAACTCTGGAAAGTCATTTGAGTTATGCGAATTGTGAAAACTCCGCTTAAAATAATACGTGTTTTATCCTAATAAAGTTTAACTTGGTTAGTATGTACACTGTAAAAAAAAGGGTCGATCTACTAAAAAAATTATAGTGATTCTTGCAATTGCTAAAAAATTTTTTGTAATCTTACTCGGTTACAAGAAAATCTGTAAGAATCACTAGAAAAAAGCAAGCAACGAATAGAGTTCATAGTTTTATATTTTTAATAGTTATTACTAAAACTCACTTGGTGTGGCCGTGATAGCCTAGTGGTCATAGCACCGAACTCCAGGCTGAAAGGTCCCGGTTTCGATGCTGGACGCCACCAAATACGAACCGAATGTATGCAGTGTAAGTACTCGTTAAATAAAGAGATTATGAAAATCATGTCAGAGCAGGTAGCAATGTTTGGTGCTGCCATCTATTGCGGCTTTACCGAAAATTTTCCGCTTCAGAAGTCTGTCATCTTTCCCACTGGGTGCAGCTTGAAGGAAGTTCCTGCCCTTCGGGCACACGTAATGGTTGTTAAAAATAATTTTGGAGCTATTACTAAATTTTGCTTGGTGGCTCATACTTAAAAGTTTTAAGTTAGTTATGCAAAAAATTCTTTTGTTCAGTTTACAAAAGAGATGTTTGTTTCACTTGCAAAAAAAAAAAAAAAAAAACTTTGTAATGGTTACTAAAAAATTCTGTGGAATACAAATTTACTAAAAAATTTTTAGTAACCTCTTGAATTTTTTTTTTTTTTTTTTTTTTTTTTTACACTGTAGGAAAAGAATTTTTTAATTCCCGCTTTTTTTTACACGAGATAGGTCAATTCTTTTGATTAACCAAAAAATGTTTTGTATTTCATTCGAAATTTATCTCCCTGACCGCTGAGTAAAAGAGCGTAAATTGTAAAATTGTAAATGGTGTGCTTTTTTCAGTAACTTTTTTCGAATGTTAAAAAAAATGATTTTTCTAACATGATATAAAAAAACTTAGTTATGTACATGAACCTAATCCTTGAGCATATTAATCATTACTCAATGTTTTAATTTAAATCATTCTACTATTGCAGTGAAACCCGCAGCTTAGTAAAACGATATATCAGTTCACGGAAGTGAGAAGGTTAAAAACATTTTTTTGATAATATTTTTAAAGTATGGACTTGCAACGCAGCGCATACACACTTCATAATATGGATAGATAACAGGAATCATTATGATTCTAAAAAACTTTTGGATCGAAATGCTTTCATAAAATATAGCATTTTTTTTTATACATATTCAATATCAATTACATTAAAAATTAATTTAAAAAGCAAAATATATATAACTATCAATCTCTAGAAGAAAATTATTTCCGAAGATAATATATATGTATATATATATATATAGATTCTGTGCCACAATTAATCAAAAAACGGATAACATAAAAGGGCCGAATATGCCAATATTGAACATGCTATGGCAAAACTCAATACTGTATAAATAAGATATTTGCATGGAAATCGAAAAGTATTTAATCGGGTCAGACAGATAGATGGACATATAATCCGAATTCGCAAATACTTTTCAACTATTTTGAAAAGCGTTAAAAAGCAATCAAAAACCGGCCCCACTAGTGGCCGAGAGGCTTGGCCTCTCAACTGGTAGACGGCAGGTGCTGGGTTCGAACCCAATCGCGGCCGTCGGCCTAACCGTGGTTTTCTTCGAACCTAGCGTAAATACGGGTTAGGTTCCTTTAGAAAGACCCCCACGAAGAGCACCTTCTCCCTGGGCCTATTTCCCTCGCGTAGATAATCGGCCGACACAAAATAAACCAAACCAATCAAAAAGCGTTGTCTCCATCTAAATTAGTTCACATTAAAAGTACCTTACAACACTTCACTACACTGTAAAAAAAAAAGAATCTGTGAAGGTACTAAACATTTTCTAGGAAACTGGGATTCCAAGAACTTTTCATGTAACGATAACAGGAAAAATTCATGTAATCGATTCTGAAACTTGAATTTTTGCTGTTACCGTCACAGGAAAAGTTCTTGGAATCCCAGTTTCCAAGAAAAAGTTTAGTACCTTTGCAGATTTTTTTTTTTTACAGTGTAGATTTAATAAGTTCCACATCACTCTCACCAAGTTAACGCTTGCCAAAAAAGGAGTAAGAAAAAAGGGAAAATATACACTAACACAGAAATACGTAAACTGATTTAGACTCTAAGAAACATTGCTACTTTTTTCACGACCCTCTACAGCAACTTTTATTTTATTTTATTTAATTTTTTTTTATTTAAGAAAAAGTTCAAAAACATTTTTTCCTCATCCATCCCTCAGTCTGAAAGTAAAATGCGTTCTGGACAACTAAGATATTCTCCGGAAATTCAGTGGAGTTATGGGAATTGAAGAAACTCCCCCTGAAAATAATCTCTGTGTTTTGCTCGAGTAACATGTAAGGAAATAACTTTTTGCTTCTTCATGAGATAGGTGAATTATTTTACAAAACAAAGGAATGTATTAAATTTCATCCAAAATTTAAAAGCAATTTTCTGATAATATTTTTATAGTGTGGACTTTTAAGTGCATACGGCATATACAGTCTTTAAAATATGGATAGGTAATATACATTCATTACGGGTCGAAAAAAAAAGTCGTATGTCGTATTAAAAGTTTTTTCCCTTTTTTTTTTTTTTTAATGTAGCATTTTTTAAGCATGGAGAAAAATGTGTTTCCGGAGATAAAAAAGGCCATTTTATGCAACGATTATGCTAATTAAAATTTAAAAACTTTAAAATGAATTAATCACACGAAGTTTTATTTGGACCACTTATAGAAGTTCACGCTTTTCAAAAACGAATAACATAAAAAAAATAACGATAATAAACATACAATGGTAGACCTGAATAATATGTGTCAATAATATATGCACATGGCAATCGGAATGCATTTTCGCAAGTTAGAGCTTGATCGGACGGATAGACAATAAGATAAACCAAATTCATAAACTCTTTTCGACTGTGTTGGATGATCGTCTCCATCTAAATGATACTACAATATAAAAATCACCATAAAATATCTACTAGATTTATTAAGCTGCATATTACACTGAAATAAAGAGGTTCTCAAAATTGAGTAAAATGTACTCAGTTTTAAGTACTTGACATACTCAAAATAGCTCCGATCCAATGTACTCAAAACTGAGTAACGCATGTACTCGTTTTTGATTCTATGGTTGTGCTCAACTATAAATCGCTAAGAACTGCCCCCTGAACTTAGAAATTAAAGTAAAAATATACTGACATTTATTTCTTGCTCAAAATTATTAACAATAAACGTTTAGTTGATTATTTATGAAGAAGAAAATTTTTTTTTTTTTTTTTTTTTTTTAACAAAATATGTAAATCGAATATTTTTATGACAAGAGCATTGTTTGTAAGTACTTTTAAATTATTTCATAGTACTGTGCATAATTTAATATTTACATTAATAAGCATCTATTATGCTATCATGAATGCAATAAACTAATATAGGGTACAGCATTATCATTTGTTTGGATTTGACTACATATGATGTTTCAAAATTGAAAAAGCAATGTATACGTTTTTAATCCAAACATACTCAAGTCGATATGAGAACATCGATGCTCTCATTTTTGAGTACTTCATTTTTTTTCAGTGTAGTCTCACCAAGTTCATGCTTGTAAAAAAGGAGTAAGATAAAAGAGAAAATATACACTAATGCAGAAACACGAAAGCTGATTTAGACTGCAAGAAACATCTCTACTTTCTTAGTCATCCCCTACAGCAGTTTTTATTTTTTTTTTCATTATACTTGGAAGAAAAAGGTTCAAAAACATTTTTTCCTCATCCGTCCTGCAGTCTGAAAGTATTATATCTCCCTTATAACTCTGACATTCTCTGGAAATTCACTGGAGTTACGGGAATTGAAGAAACTCCATCGAAAATAATCCGTGTGTTTTTCTCGTATAATCACGTAGGAAATAACTTTTTTCTGTGGCTTCTTCAAGAGATAGGTGTATTATTTTTATAAGCAAAGGAATGTGTTAGATTTTATCCGAAATTTAAAAGCATTTGTGTCCGAAGATAAAAAAAAGGCCATTTTACGCAACGATTATGCTAATTAAAATTAAACTTTAAAATGAATTAATCACACGAAGTTTTATTTGGATGAATTAATTGAAGTTCACGCTTTTCAAAACCGAATAACATAAAAATAATAACAATATTGAAAATGCAATTTCAGACCTCAGTAATAAGTATCAATAACATATGCATATGGCAATTGGAATGTTACGCAAGTTAGAGCAAGATCGGACGGATAGACAGGCAGGTAAATCAAATTCATAAATTCTCTTCGACTGGTGTTGGAAAGTATAGCAAAAAATGTTATCTTCATCTATATTATTCTACAATATAAAAGTCACAATAAAACACCCATTATATTTATTAAGTTCACTATCACTCTCACCAAGTTAACGCTTGCCAAAAAAAAGTAACATAAAAGGGAAAATATTCCCTAACACAGAAACACGTAACCTGATTTAGACTGAAAGAAACATTGCTACTTTCTCCACCATCCTCTACAGCAATTTTTATTTTTTCATTATTCTTGGAAGAAAAAGTTCAAAAACGTTTTTTCCTCATCCATTCCTCAGTCTGAAAGTAAAATGCGTTCCGGAGAACTCTGAAATTCTCCGGAAATTCACTGGAGTTATGGGAATTGAAGAATCTCCCCTGAAAATAATCTCTGTGTTTTGCTCGTGTAGCATATAAGAAAATAACTTTTTTCGCTTCTTCATGAGATAAGTGAATTAGTTTGAGAAGTAAAGGAATGTATTAAATTTCATCTAAAATTTAAAAGAAATTTTCTGATAATATTTTTATACCGTGGACTTTTAAGTGCTTATACATTCTTTAAAATATGGGTGGAAAATGGACATTCATCATGGGTCAAAAAAACGTCGCATTGAAAGTTTTTTTTTCTTTTTCTTTCTTATTTTTAATATAGCATTTTTTAAGCATGCATTTTTTTTAGTCTATGGAGAAAAATGTGTGTCCAGAGATAAATAAAAGGCCATTTTATGCAACGATTATGCTAATTGAAATTTTAAAAAATTAAAATGAATTAATAACACAAAGTTTTATTTGGGCCACTTATGTCGAGTTCACGCTTTTCAAAAACGAATAACATAAAAAATAACGATACTGAACATACAATGGTAGATCTGAATAATATGTGTCAATAATATATGCACATGGCAATCGCAATGCATTTTCGCAAGTTAGAGCTTGATCGGACGGATAGACAATAAGATAAACCAAATTCATAAACTCTTTTCAACTGTATTGGATGGTATTACAAAAAAATTTCGTCTCCATCTAAATTATTCCACAATATAAAAGTCACCATAAAATATCCACTAGATTTACTAAGTTGCATATTACTCTCACCAAGTTCACGCTTGTTAAAAAGGAGTAAGATAAAAGAGAAAATATACACTAAAGCAGAAACGCGAAAACTGATTTAGATTGCAAGAAACATCGCTACTTTCTTCGTCATCCCCTACGGCAGTTTTTATTTTTTCATTATACTTGGAAGAAAAAGTTCAAAAATATTTGTTTCACATCCGTCCTGCAGTCTGAAAGTAAAATTACCTCCCTTATAACTCTGACATTCTCTGGAAATTCACTGGAGTTATGGGAATTGAAGAATCTCCCCTGAAAATAATTCGAGTTCTGTCCCAATAAAGTTTTACTTGGTTAGTACCTAGAGAAAATTTTTTTTCTTTTCGCTTTTTTTACAAGAGGTAAGGGAATTCCTCGGAGAAGTGAAGAAAAGCGTTAGATTTCTTCCAAAATTTATCCTTCTGAACGTCAAGTAAAAAGGCAAAATAGTAATGGTGCTTTTTCTGTAACCTTTTCCGAATGTTAAAAAAAAGATGATTTTTCTAACATGAAAAAAAACCTTATTGTGTATATGAATCTAATCCTTGAGCGTATTAGTCATTACTTAACAATTTTATTTAAATCATTTTTACAATTGCAATGAAACTTGTAGACTTTTTCTCATGACTTCTTTTAATTCGAACTAACGAGATTTCGATTTTTGTTTTTTCGTACTTTCTCCTGGACTTCAGATCCTTGAAATAACTTTCTCTCATTTTTGTCAGAATTGTTTCTGCTTTTTTAGTGCTCCGTCGGTCTATCAACGACTCTTCTACCACATCTTCGTTTGTGCTTGTCCCTCATCCCTTAATTAGTTTATGTATGTAATAATGAATTTTTTTTTTTTTTTTTCTATTTTCTCGTTTTGATTTCGTTCTAAATTCTTATAAGAATATACTTACATTATTATTTTCCGTAATCTACTAATACTTAATTATCAGCTACAGTTATTTATTTTTTAATCTTTAGAAGGAAATTTATGTCCGAAAATAAAAAATGTCCATTTTATGCTACGATTAAAAATTCTATGATTATAAGTTCTGTATATTATGATTATAAATATGATTACAAATATGGCAACAAATTCTATGATTACAATTTTTATGGTTACATATCTACGATTACAATTTTTATGGTCTTTTTATGGGTCTACGATTACAATTTCTATGATTACAAATTCTATGCTACGATTTCAAATTCACCAAGCTCACGTTTGTCAAAAAAGGATTAAAATAAAAGGGAAAATATACACTAACACAGAAATACGAAAACGGATTTAGACTGCAAGAAACATTGCTACTTTCTTCGCCATCTCCAAAAGCAGCTTTATTTTTTCGTTATTCTTGGAAGAAAAATTTCAAACATATTTTTTCCTCATCCACCCCGCAGTCTGAAAGTAAAATACCTCTCGGATAATTCTGACATTCTCTGGAAATTCACTCGAGTTATGGGAATTGTAGAAACTCCCCTGAAAATAATCCTTGTGTTATTCGAATAAAGTTTTGCTTTTTTAGCACGTGAAAAAGTAATTTTTCTTTTCGCTTCTTTAACATGAGATAGGTGAATCTTTTTTGAGAAACAAAGAAATATATTAGATTTCAACCGAAATTTTAAAGCTATTTTCTGATAATATTTTTATAGGATGGACTGGACTTGCGTTTACAGCATATACAATCTTTATAATATGTTTAGTGATAGCATTTATCATGGGTATAAAATACTTTTGCATTGAAAGTTTTTTTAAATACAGCATTTTCTTACACAGGTTCAGAATCATTTATATTGAAAATCTTACAAAAAGTTAAAATCTTTTTAATCTCTCGAGGGAAATTTGTGTCTCAAGATAAAAAACTTCATTGTACACTACGATTACGTTAATTAAATTTTTTAAAAATGTAAAATAAATTACGAAGCTTTATTTGAATGATAGATACCAAGCTCACTCTTATCAAAAACGAATTACATAAAAGGACCAATATGGCAATATCAAACATTCTGTGGCAAACTCAATAACATGAATCAATAAGATATGCACATGGCAGTCTGAAAGTATTTACCAGAGTTAGAGTTTGGTCGGACGGATAAATGGACAGACAATCCAAATTTAGAAACACTTTTCAGCTATGTTGGAAAATGTCAAAAAGCAATCAAAAAAGTTTGTCTTCATCTAAATTATTCTAAAATATAAAAGTCACCATAAAATACCTACTAGATTTATTAAGTTCCATATCACTCTCACCAAGTTCACGCTTTTCAAAAAAGAGTAATATAAAAGGGAAACTATACACTAACACAGAAACACGAAAGCTGATTTAGACTGCAAGAAGCATCTCTACTTTCTTCGCCATCCCCTACAGCAGTTTTTATTTTTTTTTTTCATTATTTTTGGAAGAAAAAGTTCAAAAACATTTTTTCCTCATCCATCCCGTCTAAAAGTGACGTACTTCCCGGATAACTCTGACATTATCTGGAAATTCACTGGAGTTATGGGAATTGAAGAAATTCCCCTGAAAATAATCCGTGTTTTATTCGAATAGAATTTTACTTGGTTAGCACGTAGGAAAAGAATTTTTCTTTTCGCTTCTTTAACATGAGATAGGCGAATTTTTTTGGGAAGCAAAGAATTTTTAGATTTCTCCGAAACTTAAAAGCAATTTTATGATAATAGCTAATTGAAACACGCAAATAACAAAACCAGTTACAATTTTTACTATAATCTTTTCCTAGTCGTATTAAAATTCGAAGCAACATAAGAAATGGTAATCGTTTATTAAAAATATTTTTAACTTAGAGAAAGCGAGTATGATTGTTATGATATTGAAGATAATTGTTTTAGTCCAAAATTAATTTACATACATTAGTCAAATGAATTAAGAACTTGAATACACTCTTCGCTATTATTTTTACGAGTTACAAGATTTCTTTTTTCTAAATCATTTGTTTATCTTCCTTCAATACAGTTTTACTTGACAATAAAAGTTTTTTTTTTCTTTTCTGTATGTGAATGTGCACTTAACTTAGTGTTTTTACAGTCGAGATCTTGTACAGGATCACTCGTGTGTTGCACATGTCTGTCACAGTTGTTTTTCTTGAAAACTTTGGAAAGTGGAAAGTTCAATCTCGCCTTAATTATAAAGGGTATCTACTGGCCTACATACCGGGTGTCCCAAAAATGATTGATGGATTTTAAAAATCAATAACTTGCAAACGGTGACAGCTATTTAAAAAATTTTTGCAGGAGGATTATGTATAATGTCAGGAGTTTTTTTTTACCGTAATTTTTTATTTTAGTTCGCATTTCAAACAATAGGTGGCGCTGACGGCGATTGAAGGCCAGGTGATCAGTGCTGAGTGAAGCGTCGACCTGGCCTTCAATCGCCGTCAGCGCCACCTATTGTTTGAGATGCGAACTAAAATAACAAATTACGGTAAAAAAAAAAAAAAAAATTCCTGACATCATACATAACCTTCCTGCAAAAATTTTTTAAGCAGCGTTACCCCTTTGCAAGTTATTGAATTTTAAAATCCATCAGTAATTTTTGGGACACCCGGTATTTATAGATTGTTGGCCAATCAGAAGTATTTTTAGAAAAAAAAATAGGATGGAGGGGGCTGATTGAGCTAGTGGCTTTTTTTTCCTGTTTTGTGTGGTATCATCGAAAGTATCACGTAATACCGAACTCAAAAATAAATTTGTTTTAATTTTAGGTATTAGATTTTCAGAGATGTTGTAGAAAATGAATTATCAAAATATGACCTGTCTCCCTTTATTTCCAAAGCTGCTGTAACTAAAATTCTGGAAAAAAAAGAAAAGAAAAGAAAAAAAAAAAAAAAAAAAAGGTTTTAGTAGTTTAAAATTATAGCGACTACCTTAGCTCACCATAGATACCGTATTTACTCGTGTATAGGGCGCACGAGTGTATAAGGCGCACCCCTACTTTAAAAGTAAAAATGGCGACTTTTTAAAATCTCGTATGTAAGGCGCACCATTTTGATACGCTAATGAAGAATGACCAAATAAATTTCAATTGACCAAATAATTTTCAGTTAAAAATAAAGTCGAAACAAACATTACACCAGACCAGAAAACAAGACGAAAATGCATTTTTAGACTTCGGGTTGTAAGAGAATGGCGGGAAATAGGAATAAGTGACGGTAAAGAGAATTGCTTATTACCGTTTATAGATAATAAATAGAATTAGCTCTGTTGTATAAAAAACTGCAAGGAATGAAATAAATATGCAGTAATACTTCAATAATGTAACATTTTCGAAGTTTTAATATCTTCTTTGAATAATTTCTTGTTTCATATGTATATCGTTCGACTGCATTCAACAGTAAAAAATTATTCCGTGTATAAGGCGCACCTAGGAGTTTTGGCCCAATTTTTCGGAAAAAAAGTGCGCCTTATACACGAGTAAATACGTTATTCAATAAATTGAATTTATCTAAGCTGTACTTTGTGAAGGAAGTAAAGAGCGCTTGAAGTGTCTACAGACGCGAAATCTCCCAATTATTGCTGATAATGATTTAAAAAAAAATATTTTAGGTTCTTAGCCAAAATATTGATTGAAAACCTATTTAGAAAACTGCAGCACGGCGTTGCAACTTTTCAACATCCGTTCAAAGCACGCTTGCCATTTTCCTGTCGAAACTTTATATAAGGCCTTTGTTGTACGAAAACCTTTGCATCCAAGCAAAACTTACACTTGATCCATGTTTTAAAGATTCCAAAACATCTGATATTTTTTGTACAATTTTATTACCGGGAAAAAGATTTTTATGGAAATATTTTTTTTTTAAGAGAGAAAATCTTGTAATGATATTTAAATTCTTTTGTTTTAAAAGAAACTAATGAAAGAATACAATTTAAAGCTCGAGATAGAGAGCTTTTATTTTAGAAGAGCAAAAATCTAGAAATTCTTCTCTTGAGACCATTTATATTTGACGAAATAAAACAAATCGCTTTTCTTTCATGGATTTTATAAAATGCTTTTGCAATTTCAAGCCATCAAATTACTTTTAAGTTTTAAAATTCTAAACGGTTCCTAGATATTGCCTTCTTTGATCCCTTTGCACAAAAAAGCTTAAGCTACAATACGATAATTTCGAAGATTACTGGTTTTTTTTTAAATTCTTTTTAATAGATTGGAAAAAAGTATATTGACAGAGTGACTAAAATAGGGATATTTATAGACAGTCGTAAACCAGGTATTACTAGTTTCTGAATGAAATATTTTTTTCTTGGTTTTATTGACCGCTGGAATTTTTCCCGTTGGAGCTAAGCCAATTTTTCTACGATGTTTGGACTAAAGTTCATATGAAAGTAAACATACGAAGGGAACCCATAGAGAAATGTTACCAATGCAATAAGTTTTCATGAATACAAAATTAAAAAAAGAATACCAATAGGTTTTATTTAGACTTTTGAAAAATTCACTATGGAAGGATTTACTGAAACAATAGAATGTTTAAGAAAAGTTAACAAATTAGAAATTATGAAATTAATAAGCTTGCATATATCGTGTGAGATATCGTTCGAAAAGTTTCGTAACACTGAACTTAAAATACGTTTGTTTGCTTTTAGGTATACATTCAGAGATATAGTCGAAAGTTTATTGTAAAATTATCCCCCCTTCTTGTTCAGAACCTACTGTAACTAAAATTCTGAAAAAAAAAAAAAAAATTAGAGATAGTAGTAGTTTATTAGCCGATATATTAATTATACCTTGTAGGAAAACCTATAGCAATTATCGTCGGTTATATAGTTTTTTGAGAAAATGGAATTTTCTAGGTACACACTAACTGCACTTTGAATCACGGAATAATTCTAGGGTGTTGATAATGATTTTTGAAAAAATTGCAGGTAATTAGCCGATATATTAATTAAAAATATGTCTAGAAAACATCGGTACGGACGAAAGCGGCGATGTAACCTTACAACCTCCTTTCAAAACGCGCTTGGCACTGCCAAGTTTAAACTTTGTACACGGTTTTTGTTGTACACAGATATTTCTATGCGAGTAAAACTCACACATGACCGATTTCTTTAAAGATTTCAAACCAAATCTGATATTTTTTGCAACGTTTTTATTATCCTTTTTATAATTACTTTCTTTGGAAAAAAAAAGAAATAAAAAATAATCTTTTTGTTTTCTTTTTTCTCTTTTTCTTCTTTTCTAATAGAAAATTTGAAAAAAGGGACAATTCGTAATGTAATTTAAATTCCTTTTGGTTCAATAGAAACTAATGAACACTTACAATTTAAAGCGCGAGATACAGAGCTTTTATTTTAGAAATCCTAGCAGTCCTTTGCCCGAGATCATTTATAATAAACGAGATGAAACAAATCGTTTTCGTTTAAAGGATTTTACAAAATACTTTTGCGATTCCAAACCATCAAATTACTTTTAAAACTTTAAGCAGTTTATAGTAATTGCTTTCTTTGATCCTTTTATAAGTAAAAGTTTAAGTTATAAAACGGTAATTTCAAAGATTTTTGTTAAAAGAAAAAAAAAAAAAAAAGATTGGAAAACTGTATTATATTGACAGGGCTACTAAAATAAAAATGTTTATAGATAGTCTTAAACCTCATATTATTAGTTTCTGAATGAAATATTTTTTCGTCTCGTTTTATTGATAGCGGGAATTTTTTTGTCTCATTTTTCTACCATGTTTGGATTTGAGTTTATGTCTATATTATAAAGGCCAAACGTATCTGTGCGTAACGCATACGTCATTTTGTGAATGGCAACACTTTCGCATGCAATTTGGTTTTTGCAATTTTCGGTACTACAAATTTTATACTTCTAAAAATCGCACATTTTCAATTTTTACACCATCGTATTGAGAAAAAAAATGTAGTTTTAAATGCAATTTGTTTGAAAGCTGTATCTCAATTTATTTATGAGTTATTAATTTTTTTTATAGTTTTTAGTAAGAATTTTGTAATTGTGGCAACAGAAATACGCCATTTTTTCTTAAAATTGATAAAAACTGAAATAAAAATATCATGTCAAAAGAAATCGTCTGATATAAAATCCGATAAATTTTGGTTTTATTGCGCTTTTATTCATCAATTAAATACGTTTTTATTGTCCCAATTGATAATTTCATTATAAGAACTGATCTTTATTGTACTTTACTGATTACATATGCGATTAAAGTTTAATTTTAATAATTTAGGCAACTAAATTTTATAAAAACAGATTTTTTTTTTTTGCTTAAAATAATATTTGTTTGAGAGTTAGACTGACCATTCTAAGATACTTTTTTTTAACTGTAGCTAATTTTGTAGGTTTATTATAAATCAATCAAACACTTCCTTCCTAAACATTTTCTTTCGTCGAAATTCGACGGGTTCCACCTCGTAAAAGTAAAAGCACGAAAGAAATTCATAGATAAATATTGCCAATGCAAGAAGTTTTCATGAATATAAAACTGAACGAAAATAAACATCTAGAGGTTTTATTTAGACTTTTGAAAAACTGATTGTGGAAAAAATTACTGAAACAGTGGAATATTTCTAAAAAGTTAACAAATTAGTATTAATGAATTTAATAGATTTACGTATACAGTGTTAGGCATTGTTCGGAAAATCTGGTAACACCAAATTCAAAAATATATTTGTTTAAATTTCATCGGAAGCAGTAGTACCAACTTTCCAAAAACATTTGCGTGAACTTACAATAAGAATTTTTCCCTTAATGTGCATATAAGTGGAAAGAGAGAGGAGGAGTGAATAATTAAAAATGATCATTCGATATCGTTTTACTAACAACGATTCGAATAACAATTTTATTAACTTATATTTTTGTAAGTTCTTTCCTATAAATACATTAATATATATATATATAAAAGATTTTTAGCAATATAAAGTGAAAAAAATTAAATGCCAAGAAAAGCTTATAAAATTTTAGTCATCAATTTAAGATATCAAAACAGATGGAAAAACATGCAAAAATTTTGTTT
This sequence comes from Maratus speculifer, assembly GCA_964019185.1. Classification (NCBI taxonomy): domain Eukaryota; kingdom Metazoa; phylum Arthropoda; class Arachnida; order Araneae; family Salticidae; genus Maratus; species Maratus speculifer. The sequence goes on along the minus strand of OZ025289.1, from coordinate 441,329,420 downwards.
TCATGGAAAATTTATCAACACATCGGCTAAAAAGATTTTTAGTGCTCCTGTAAATCTGATTGATGTCTTGCCTATTTTTCGAACGAAATAATTTTTCGAACGTTAATAAAACTAAATTGCACTTCAACTATTAAATAAATACATAAATATGCATATTACGAATTAATTCAATTGAAAATGGATGGATGGAGAGATCAAATTATTGTGTGGTCTCACATCCCATGGACCCACATAAATTAGCGCCATTGATCGAAAACGTGCTGAAAAAAATATTTCCCTCGTTCTTATTTCCAAAACTACTGTAACTGAACCTGAAAACAAAAATAGGGGTAGTAGTAATTTATTTAAACCTTGCAGGAAAACTATAACAATTATCCTAGGTCACTTAGTTTTCGAAACAATCACATTTTTCCGCTATGCACAAACTGCACTTTAAGGGAGAGTTGAGGGATGCTCGAGGTATCTATAGACGCGGAATCAACCGAGGATTATTGATAATGATCTTTGAAAAGAATTGTTTATAATAATTTGAGATATTAATTAACCTTCTCATTGCCACGAACTGATATCCGTTCACTAAGCTGCAGGTTTCACTGCAGTAGAAGCATTTTTATAATAATGTAATTTATCTCATATAACCCAGTTTTAAGGAATTAATTTATGATTAATACTGTCTAGGCTTATATTCCTATACCTAATAAAAAAAATTACATCATGTTGTGTAAAAATATCCTTTTTTTTAACATTAAAAAAAAAAAAAAAAAAAAAAAAAGAGAGAGAGAGAGAGAGAGAGAGAGAAAACAACATTACAATTTTGCTCTTTTGCTCAGCGGTTCGGGGCTTATAAAGCTATCAAGAAAATTGCATCACGGAGCAAAGGGCCGATGCAAATTTGCTACCTGTTTTCGAAGACCGCTTGGCTTTCCGGAGTATAAATTTTGCACAAGGTCTTTGTAGTACATGGAGTCCTTTGTGCGCGGGTAATACTCGCACGTGATTGATTGTATTAAGAAAACCAACACAAATTTGATATTTTTTGTAAATTTTTATACCCTTTTTTACATTTACTTCTTTTGAAAAAAAAAAAGAGGAAAAGTGTTCTTTTTTTTCTTCTCCTTTCTTTTCTTTTCATGAACGTTTTAAAAAAATGAGGAGAAATTTGCAATGCGATTTTTTTATGGCCCAAAATAAACTAATGAAAGAATATAATTTAAAGTCGAAATCTTTTATTTTAGAATTTTTTAGTAGTTCTTACCCCCAGACCATTTATAATAGACGAGATAAAACAAATTGCTTTCTTTCGTGGATTTTACAAAATGCTTTTACAATTTCAAACCATCAAATTGCCTTTAAAACTCTAAACGGTACACAGTTATTTCTTTCTTTGATCCTTTTATAAATAAAAGTTTAAGTTATAAAATGATAACTTCAAAGATTATCTTTTTCTTTGAAAAAAGGAAAAAAAAAGTATTTTGAGAAAACTACTAAAGCAGGGATATTTAGAAATAGACGTAAACCACATATTACTAGTTTCTGAATGAAATATTTTTTGTTTCTCTCGCTTTATTGACCGCTGGAATTTTTCCCGTTGGAGCTAGGCCAATTTTACTAGGATGTTTGGACCGAAGTTCATATGAGTGTATGTAAACATATAAAAAGAACTTATAGAGAAATGTTACCACTGCAAGAAGTTTTCAAGAATATAAAATGGAATAAAATAAACATTTATAGATTTCATGTAGAACTTTTGAGATATTCATCAAGGAAAAAAATGACTGAAAACAATAGAATATTTTTTAAAAAGTTTTTTAATAGATTTGCATTATTAGAAATATTTAAAAAAGTTATGAAATATGTAAAAGTAGCTTTAATAGTCTTTCATTATAATTTAATGTAATAATTGTAATTGTTAAGGAATGTTTGAAAAATTTAACAAGTATATAATGATAGCTTTAACATAAGCTTCCATTAAATATTAATGTATAAATTATAATTGTAAATGTTTTAATTATAGATAATTTCTATTTTTTAATTAGAACAGCATAAGAGCGAATCTAAACAGCGAGAAATATGGGTATCACATTTCTTCCTTCTGAACACCTCAACTAAGAAAATTATAACAAAACTATATATTATGACGCATAGATAGATATGTTACTATTAAAAAATAAGAAGTTTTATTAAATATATAGGGTGATTCATACATATCGAAACAATAGGCTATTTCCTTAAATATTGTCTTTAAACTATACTTCCAATTGCAAAGATTCATAAAAAAATGTGCAAAATATGATGATATAAGTTACAACTCCATGCAGGTCTGTTTGAAAAGATATGAAAATAAAATTTTTATATGCCCTCCGTAGGGTAAAAATTCCAATTTTGAAAACTTTCCTTATCCATTCCTGAATTAACCACGAAAATTGCATCTATATATCTGCAAAACTCATGGAATTATGGCTGTTTAAATAATTCTTCCGGTTTTAAGGGATTAACCACAACTTGAAATGCGTGAAATTCAAGAAATAATGTTACTAAGATTTGCAGGCATCGTGTAAAAAATATATTTATTGACTTCGAATTTTGATTTTTTCCCTTTTGTTTGTGATGATTAATCATATAATATACAAACTAAATCACAGCCTAAATTTTATAATTAAGTTAAAAAAACAAATTAGTATTTTTTTAGGATTGGTGATTTAAAATTTTTATAAATCGAAACATTATTCATCGAATTTCAATTTTTTTTTCGTTAAATTAAAAGGGAAATTATGATTTTAACTTTGTTTCAGGATTTTTTAAATATTAATTTTAAAAATATTTAAAATATTTATTTAAAAATGGTACAACTTTTTTTAAACATCATATTTTCAAAAGTAATTTTCCGAAACAAAATTAATGTAAAATAATAAGACATGTTTCAAGTTTGCACCTTTTTTCTTTAACGATTTTTGACTTAAAATCTTAAATAATTTAAAGATTAAAAATGAAAAAAAAAACTTCATGCAAAAAATACATTTAAAGTTTTAAACAAAGATTAACTCATAATAAAATATTTAAATGCTTTTTAAAGAATTGCATGTGAAAAAATAATTGCTTACTGTAACTTAAACTTCGATTCAGTTTAACTTTTGTCGTTTCCATCGCCTTTCTGTATTATTTATATGTCCGTCAGTTATTTAAAACTTTTTTTTTTTTTTGCTTTTTTTTGTAACATGACGATTAAGAATTCATTCATAATTTTAGCTCTCACAACTTAATCATTTCTATCGTCCCGGCGAGGTCAATAAAAATGTCTGTATTCTGCAGATTGAAACGTTGTTATCCATTCTAATGAAAATCCCATTAAAATCTATGAGGGAACTTTAGTGCGAAGCTGTATCAACACACAAACATATTTATAGATTTATATTAAAAATATGAATTTTTTAATGTTTTAACTTTTTACAATTTAAATAATTACTCGCAAGTAACATTATTTAAAGCAGAATATGATTATATTTTCATCCGTTTTTCAAATTGTATGCTTAACTTATTGTCATTATTTAAAAACTATGTACATTCACCGGCATAAATGATATCACGTTTAAAACAAAAGGTGAATTTTTTTAATAAAAAAGGAACATCTTCTAAAAATTGCGTCAAAGTTACAAAATTTTTACTTAATGTTACTCCCTCCTCTTCCGACATTAAAATTTATCTATAACATATTTTTTAATAAAAAAGTGTAAAAAAAAACTGTAATCTTTTGTTTTTATATTGCCATATTCTGCACCCCCCCCTCCAAGGGGAAAAAAAGGCTTATTCAATAAATCACGCATCAAGCTTCATTCCAGTGAAAATCCCATTAAAATCTATGCAATAACTTTTGCGTGATACTGTAACAACGCCCAAACAGACTTATAGATATACATTTATAATATGAATTTACTAATGTTCGTAATGTTGCAATGAACAATTGTTCACAGTTTATTCACCACTATATTTCTTCTTTTCTTTCAATACAAAAGAAAGAAATCTTTATTTAAACAATTCTATAAGTAACAGTACCATCAGAGAACTTATCAACATTACGTTTTATTTACTTGATTGTTTGTAGGTGTGAATCCTCCTGTTAAAAACAGCAATATCGGCAACATTTTATTTAGAGTAGAATGTTATTTTTTTTTTCATCTATTTTTCCCCTTGTACATTCATTTTTGTTGTCTATGCAAATTAAAAAAACATATATTTATCTGTTTAAAGCAGTTACCAGTTTAAAACAAAAAGGGAATTTGTTAAATAAAAGAGAAACATTTTGTAACAATTCTATCAAAGTGACGCAATTTACACTTGCAATTTACAATATAGATTCTTTCGAAATTAAAACCTACGAAAGTGACATAATTTTCACTTGTTTTAAATCCAGCGTTTTCCGAAATAAAAACCTATAAAGGATTTTTTTTTTTAATTCAAAGAAAATATTAATTTTTTGTTTTTATATTAACAAATTCTGAACCAAATCGCAGAAAAATATCTTATTTGATAAATTTCGAACCAAGCTTCACCTTGAAAATTCCACTAGAATTTACACAGTAAGTTTCACATAATGCTACAACAACGCAGAAGCAGACTTATAGATTTATATTAAATTTATATTAATAATATGAATTTGTCAATGTTTTAGCGAAACAATGAACAATTATTGACAATTTTATTCACTATTATATCTCTTTGTTTCGTTTATCGCAGAAACAAGAAAAAATTATTTAAACAGTTCTATAAGCAACATCTCTCTTTTTAAAGCAAAATGTGATTATTATTTTTTATATATATATTTCACCTTGTGCTTTTAATTCTATTGTTATTATTTAAAATATACATTTGTCAATGCAAACGATAAAATAAAGCGTTTTAAACAAAAGTTACATTTTGATTAATAAAAAAGAAAAATTTTAATTAATAAAACAGAAAAGTACGTCAAAGTGACTTAATTTTCATTTATTTTTAAACATTACATCTTCCCAGATTAAATCTTATTAGATAACGATTTTTTACAAAAAAAAAAAGGGGGGGGGTGTAGAAAACTGGTTTTTTGTTTCTATCCTCTCAAATTTTGAATCAAATCAACAAAAATAGTTTATTTGATAAACAAGCTCCATTTTAATGAATATCTAATTAAAATCACTGCTGTAAATTTTGCGCGAAGCTGTAACAACATCCAAACAGATGTTTTATATTAATAATAGGATCGTATTCATATTATTTATATTACATTATTAGGATTATAGGATTAGTGATTTCAAGTGGATCAGTGATTTAACATATTATAAGAATTTTTTTTATTATATTAGATTATGTTATGATTAAATCATATTATTAGGGTTAGACGAGTAAGTGTATATTATTAAGATTATTTATATTATTCTATTTTATATTTATGTTATATTATTAGGATTATAGAGTCAGAATTTTATAGAATTAAAAGCACAATATTAGAATTATTTCTATGATATTCCTTCATATTTAAATTACATTATTAGGGTTTATAGGAATAATAGCATATTATTAGGATTATTTATATTACATTATTTTATATTTGTTTCATATTGATAGATGTTATTTATTTATGTCGATTTATTATCTACACAATGGATATAGGCAATAGGAGCATTGCCCCCCCGTGGGGCCTTTAAGTGGGAACCTAAACAAAAAACAGAGTATTTACACAAGGTTATCCAACATTCGAAGAAAACCACAGGAAACTCTGAACGATTAGGTAGACGGGCGCGACTGAATTCGAATCCAGCACATCCAATCTACCAGCTTTTGAAAGTAGAACTTCTCGGGAACTAGTGAGGATATACTATTAGGATTATAGGATTAGGAGGATATTGTTAGAATTATTTATATTATAGCATTTTATGTTTTTATTTATATTTATATTCATTTTATTTTTTTAATTATATTGATAATATATATATTTATCAGTGTAAATGTAAAGCAAAAAGTTTTAAACAAAAGCTGCATTTTGATTAATGTTTTGATCAATATGCAATGAACAATTATTTACAGTTTTATTTATTATCACTCGTCATCTTTTTCTTAAAAAAAAAAAAAAAGGGGGGGGGGGACAAATCTTTATTTAAACAGTTATGCAACAGTATTATCAGAGAACTTATCAAATATATAATATTGTTTGTTTTTCTATTTTTATCTGCTCCTTTAATCTGAATCCGCCTCGTAAAAACAGCTGTATCAATATCTCTCTATTTACTATTATTTTATATCTATTTTTTTCACCTAGTATATTCAATTGTATTACAATTTAAAATGTAAAAAGTAAATAAAAAGTAAAATAAAAAGTTTAAAACAAAAGCAAAGTTTAAAATTTACCAATGCTCGTAACATCATACAATGAACAATCACTCCCAGTTTTATTTATTACCTTTCTTTCAAAACAGGAGAGGAAAAACTTTATTTAAACAGTGCCACAAGAAAATCTATCAAAAAATCAGCATTTTTTTTTTCGTTTTTTCCTCTTACTAGTTTGTTAAGTGGATCCGCCAATTAAAAATAGTCATATCAATAACAATCTATTTAAAGTAGAATGTGATAATTTTTATCCATTTTTCACCTTGTGCATTCAATTCTATTTTTGTTGTTATTATATATATATATATATATTTATCAGTGTAAATGGCAAAGAAAAAAGGTGCATATTGATTAATAAAATATAAGCTTTTTCTAAGAATTGCGGGTACATTTTGGTTATCCCGTCGACCAATTTCGCCAAATTATACAAATTGCCAAACTCATAGCCAAATTATATATATTGATGTAATTTTTATTTTAAATAACGAAAAAACAAACAATTAGTAGAATATTAATAAAAACGCAAGTAAAAATCCGAAGTAAAAATCACTTAAAGACATTTTAAGCACGTTGTATTTAATGTAATTTAATAAATTTAGTGACATTCACGATCATACATTATTGACATTTAATCTTATAGTTTGGCGGTATTTTTTTGGTTGACGGAATAACCAAGTAGTACCGAATTGCGTTACAAGTTTTATAACAATGACACAATTTTCACCTGTTTTTAACTTTCTCTCTTCCAAAATCAAAACCCATGATATAACGGAAAATTTATAACAAAAATAAAAAGAATAATGATGTATTTTTATTTATTTTTTTCAATGTGCTTAAATTCTGAACCAAATCACACAAAAATAGCGAAACTGATAAATTGGAGATGAAGTTTCATTCCAGTCAGAAACCCCATTAAAATTTATGAGCAAGTTTTGCGTGACGCTGTAACAACGCCCAAACAGACTGATAGATTTATATTAGTAATATGAGTTTATTAATGTTCGTACCGTCACACAAGGCATAATTACTCACAGTTTTACTGACAATTATCTTTTTGCCTTTCTATCAAAACAGAAAGGGGAAAACTTTATTTAAGCATTTCTACAAGCAATAGCTCCATCAGTGAACATAATTAAAAGAAGTGGGTGGAAAATTTTAGTTCTTTTGTGTTTTCTTCAAAAACTCTGAAAAAAATCGCAGAAAAGAATAGTTTATTTGATAACTTGTGCTTCATTAAAGTGAAAATCCTTTTAAAACTAATGCAGTTACTTTTGCGTGTTCAGGGCCTGTTTACGGATAGGCTCATGAAGCCCATGCATGCACATTGAAATACAAAGGGACCCCACAATTTTACTTTTCAAAGTTTATTTTTAGAAGAAAAAAAAATAAATGAGGATAAAAAATGCATTTTTTTTTTCTTATGAAACTCTTTTTGTTCTTATGTAGCAATTTGTAAATTACAAAAGTTATTTTGATGTTCAAATATTCTCCACTGTATTTCCATATTTATCATTTAAAAAATTAATTGGTCATGTATAATCCACTAAATATCTTACTTTGAAGAATTTTACAAGAAATTGATTATTTGAATTAGATTTTTTGCTGAAGTGTCAGTTACTGTTGAGGTGTCAATAAGTAGGGTTTTCACACTGTAACTAGTTTTAAACAGTGGCTCAGGGTCAGAAAAAAAAAATAAGTGAATAAAGACTTAATATTATTTTACCTGTACCATAAAAAAATTCTCAGTTTAAAATGATCACAAAAGTGGATCTTACTTTCAAATAAAAAATTTAAGACAGAAAAAAAGTAAAAAGGAAATAAAATAAATAATAATAATAATAATAATAATAATAATAATAATAAAGAAAAATTTTGGTATTTTTCTATTTGAACTATCGTAAAACACCCTATAATGGCATTTTTTGTTTTTTTCAATCAAAGCACAAATTTGACAAAGGCAGAAGGTTATTCAGAAGATTTATTTTTAAAAAATGATTTAAAAAAAAGTAGTTTGATGTACATGTAGTTATTTCCTGGTATGGTTCTGTATAAACAGTAAAGAAAATTGTGCTGAATCTGCGCTACCTATTTTTCCTTTCAGTATAGCTACCATACAGTGAAACATAAGAAAATTAAATTGCACTTTAATTTGTCTATCCTGTCTCCCACCAGGTTTAGCTATAAACACAAAAGAAATTTATATCGGACCAGTACTATTTTTATCTTGAAAATGACCGTCATTTGAGTGAAACATAAAAAAAAAAGAAACGTACATATAAATTTAGTTAATATATTTCTGGCTATTGAGTGTTATCGTTCGAAAAGAAAGTCGAGATTAAATTGCCCTATCTAATTTTGACTTAGAAAAAGCCATCCATACGGAAAAAAATAAAGTCCATTTAACATCTTAGGTAAGCAGTTTCCTAACAGGAGAGCTACCAACGTAAAAGAAAAGTAAAAAGAGAGTACAGAACAATAAACGTCTCTCTCTCTCTTTTTTTAAATTTTAAGAAGTTTTTGTTGAATTCTTTGTTTATCACAATGGAACTTGAAAATAAAATTAACAATATTACTAAATGGTGTACAAATTTGTTGCAAAGTTTAATAACTATACAAACAATAAATTAAAGTTAAGAAAAATCAACGTTTCGATCTTCATTTGAGCTCTTCACCAGGGAAACGTTGTTATACTGCTTCCGAAGAGAGTAAAACCGTCTTGAAATTTAAAAGTACATTACATTACTATTCAATTATTGTTTTAACCAATCATAAACAAGAAAACATGCATTATCATCATTTATCTAACAAAAGTTAGAATAACTTTATTCTAAATATTGATTTATCAATGTTTTAGCATCATACAATGAACAAATACAGTAAAACCTCTAAATAACGGACACCTCGGGAACGTCGAAATTGTCCGCTATTCGGAGGTGTCCGCTATTGGGAAAACCTCAGAGATTCAAAAATCACTAAGAAATGCTTAAAATTCATTAATTAACTTTTATATTCCTAAAACATACATTTTATGATTAATCAGAAATTAAAATTATTTTTTAAGCAATAAAACTGAAATAAAATTGTGCACACCTTTATCTACTGTTTATTACATTCTTAAGAAAAAATCAACTACAAAAGTTAACTTTTGCTTGCAATTACATATAATTTGTTTTTCAGTGTGACGTTATTGGACTCTATAGAATTTCGGGCGGGGAGGAGAAATTGCACTTTTTGTCTATTAAAAGCATAAAATCTTAAAAACTTCCAGGGGGACATTGCAATGTTGAAGAACATGTCCCTTCCGGGTAAACTTTTCACACTAAATGTAGAGGCGGGGTTTTTTCGTTTTTTTTTTTTTTTTTTTTTTTTTTTTTTTTTCTGGATAAAAAATTCTTTTTCATCCTTTATCGCCAAAAATAGTGTCCGCTATTCGGAATGTCCGTTATTCGGAGGTTAAACATACAAAAATGTAGGTTTTGGGAGTGGGGATTGGAAAACTGTCCGTTAAATAGAGGTGTCCGCTATTCGGGAGTGTCCGTTATGGAGGTTTTACTGTATTACAGTTTTATTCAATGATAATTAAGGACCTTTATGACGCAAGATCTAGATTTGGGTTTTAGTATTTTATTCAACTAAATCTTTCTGTCTTTCTCTCAAAAAAGAACAGGAAAACATTTATTCAAACAAATCAATAAGTAAAAACGCCATTAGCCAAATTAAAATACACCTCAGTTGTAAAAATAACGACTAAAAAGATTTAAAAAAAAAAAAAAAAAAAAAAAAAAAACCGACAATACTGCAAAATGAAATTATGACACAGCTGTAAAAATAATGGTTAAAACTGCCGTGAAAATTACAACAATATTGTAAAGTGAAATTACAACAACGCTGTAAAAATTATAGCTAAAACTGCAGTAAAATTTACGTCTGCACTGTCAAATTAAATAACGCCATTACTGTATAAATAATAGTTAAAACTGCAGTAAAATTTACGCCTGCACTGTGAATTTAAAATAACACCGTTGCCATAAAAATAATAGCTAAAACTGCAGTAGAATTTAAGCCTGCACTGTGAAATTAAAATAACGCCATTGTTGTAAAAATAATAATTAAAACTGCAGTAAAATTTACGCTTGCACTGTGAAATTAAAATAACACCATTGATGTAAAATAACTGTATAATATGTTGGAACCCGAATTGCCAGCACTTTTTGCTGTAAAATTACAGGACTTTTCCTTACAGTGCATAGAACCTCCCCCCCCCCCCCCACTTACTTATTTTACTGGTGAACCCGCTTGTTAAAATCAAACCATATGCAACACTCTATTTAAAGCAGAATGGGATTATTTTTTTCACTATTTTTCTCCTTGTACATTTAATTCGATAATTTTATTATTTTAAAACAAATATTTCAATGGCGCTAATGATATCAGATTTAAAACAATTTTTTTTTTTTTTTTTTTTTTAAATAAAAGAGAAACATTTTGTAACAATTACATCAAAGTAATATAATTTTAATTTTTAAAATAGTTTCTTTTAAGAAATTAAAACCTATAATCTAAAGCTTTTTTTTTAAGTATTAAAGAAAATTTTAATTTTTTGTTTCTATTTTCTCAAATTTTGCATTAAATCGCCCACGAAATAGCTTCTTTGATAAATTGTACAGTACATCAAGCTCCATTCTAGCAAAAGTCCATTTAAAATATAGGCAGAAAGTTTTGCTTGAACCTGTAAAAACGCCCAAACGGATTTATAGACTTACATTATTCATATTAATAATATAAATTTACCAATGTTCGTAACATCATACGTTACAAATGATTACAGTTTTATTTATTATGCTTCTTTGCTTCTTTCAAAACAGAAGAAGAAAAACTTTATTTAAACAGTTTTATTAGTAACAGTACCATCAGAGAACCAATAAAAAAACAAACATAGTTTTTTTTTTTTTTTTTTTTTTTTCACTTTTTATTGCATAGGGAGATCTGCTTGTATCAATAACACTCTATTTAAAGCAGAATGTGATAATTTTTCATCTATTTTTCACCTTATTAGTTCGATTATACTGTTGTTATTAAAAAAAAATATTTAACGGAGCAAATGAAAAAATATCAATTTTTGCAACAATTGCTTCATTTGTTTTGTTGACAGTGACATAATTTTAACTTGTTTTCAACCTCGTCTCTTCCAACATTAAAACATAAGATAAAATGGATTTTTTTAAAACAAAAATAAAAAGAGCGAAGGAAATTTTCATTTGTTTTATTATTCATCACCCCTGCCCCCCACCTCATATTCTAAACCAAATCGCAAAAAACAGTTTATTCAATAAATTGTGCATAAAACTTCATTAGTCTGGAAACAACATTAAAATTTATGCAGCAAATTTTACATGATGCAACAACGCTCTTACTGATTTATATATTTATATTAATAATATGAATTTTCAAATATTCCTAACATCATATAACAGACAATTAAACGCAGTTTTATTCATTGTCTTTCTGCTTTTCTTTCAAAACAGGAGAGGAAAAATTTTATTTAAACAGTTCTATAAGTATCAAACAACCTATCAAAGAATCAAGATTGTTTTGTTTTGTTATTTACTAGTTTGTAGGTGAATCCGCCTTTTAATAACAGCCGTATCGGTAACATTCTAAAGTGAATGGTGATTATTTTTTCATCCATTTTTCATCTTGTACATTCAGCTCTATTGTTGTTATTATAAAATATCATTTATCGGTGTAAATGTTAAAAACAAAAAGTGATTTTTGATTAAAAAAGATCAAATTTTTGTAACAATAAGTGTTTCATTTGTTTTTTTAACAGTGGCGCAATTTCCACGTCTATTTAATCCCGGTTCTTCCAAGATTAAAACATGTGATATAACGAAATTTTTTGTGACAAAAAAGAAAAGGGTAAAGAATTTTTTTTTTGTTTCTTTTCCCTGAAAATTCGGAACCAAATCACAAAAAAATTTATTTGATAAATTGCCTGTACAGCTTCATTCGAATGGAAACCACATTAAAATTTATGCAACAAGATTTGCGTATTGCTGTAGCACCCTAATAGTATGCATGGTCACAGTGACGTCACTGTGAGTCACTTTGGTCACATCACATCTGTGACCAAAATGCCAACTCTCAGTGACGTCACATTGTGACTGAGATGTGACTTTCTTAAAAATCTTTAGAAATTTATAAATATCCTTCAAAACATGCTATTTACTTTAAAAAACATGTTTCTGGCAATTTAAATATCGTCGCTTTTGTCACAGTTTCGTCATAATGTTAATGTCAAATTAGTCACAAATGACACATTTTTCACAAATTTGTCGCATTGTGACCACTTTGTGAAACGTCACAAAAGAGCTCTAAAACGGCCATAAAGATTTCACATTTTAGTCACTGTGACTTCACATCGATGTCACGTGACATCACATCGACAATCGATGGTCACAATGTCACAATGTGACGCCAAAACGACGTTGCAGTGACGTCACCATGCTTTACGGGCAATGCGCAAACAGACTTATAGATTTATATTAATACTAATATGAATCTACCAATGTTCGTAACACCGAACAATTACTCACAGTTTTATTCATTATCTCTCTTCGTTTCTTTCAAAACAGAAGAGGAAAAACTTTATCTAAACAGTTCTATAAGTATCAAACAACCTATCAAAGAACCAACACTGCATTGTTTTGTTTATTTACATGCTTAGTTTGTAGGTGGATCCGCCTGTTAAAGAACAGCCGTATCGGTAACACTCTATTTAAAGCAGAATGGCGATTATTTTTTTCATCCATTTTTCACCCACGAATAATTTGTACATTGAATTCTATTGTTACAACAAAAGTTTGAGCTTTATCGTGAGGAAGGAGAGCATTTATGAAAGAAACTTATGTATCTTATGCCTTGACCCACATCGAAAGAGAGATTGGGGGTAGATGCCTTTTTTTTTGTTATTTTCTCCAGACTTCCATAACATCTTGTTGCATTCATTCTCACGATAACAAGTGCAAAGATGTTTATTCACTCGTAGTCCGTATTTATAATTAGAAAGAGCAATGTTGGGTTATTAATTGTCTATTGTTACACTATGAATAGTTATGTTAAAGTATCATTTATTTATTTATTTTTAAACTGAGAGTTATCATAATATTTATAAAATAACACAGTTTTTTCTTCAATCTTTCTTTCTTTATCTTATATATATATATATATATATATATATATATATATATATATATATATATATATATAATGGTTTTAAATATGTAAATTATTGCAAATGTAGAGCTAAAGCAGCTCTCAATAAATGCAACATATGAATATTCAAAAATTGCATATAAAATATCTTATAGGAGCAGTCGGTGCATTAAGTATAAAATTTTTGAGAATAAACTTTTCTACCAAAAATTGAACCGACTTCAAAAGCTACTGCAAAGTGAGAAATATTTTTTTTACAGAACAGTATTAAGAAATTAAATTAAGAGCGTAGTATCTATCATGCGTATTATTATATTTATGTTGATTAATTTGATTTTTTGAAGTCGGTGCCAGCCAAGCCAAGTTACATGTAATTTTCCAATAGACACGCATCCAAGTATCTACGAGTTCTACGAGATCGAAAAAAAAAAAACTCGTAGATACTTGGATGCGTGTCTATTGGAAAATTACATGTAACTTGGCTTGGCTGGGACCAACTTCAAAAAATCAAATTAATCAACATAAATATAATAATACGCATGATAAATACTACGCTCTTAATTTAATTTCTTAATACTATTCTGTAAAAAAATTATTTCTCACTTTGCAGTAGCTTTTGAAGTCGGTTCAATTTTTGGTAGAAAAGTTTATTTTTCTCTTTTTAGTTAAAAATTAACGATTTTTTGAGGTCAGTTAATAAAAATTAGAATACGGGAAAAATCACACCATACACGTATGTCAGGAGTTGGGGTCGAACCCACGATCTCTTTCAAGAACCAGAAATCAAATCTGCTGTCTTACACCGCTCAGCCACCTGACTGCACTTAGAAGCCTTAACTGCACTCCATTCGGCGAGCTTCGTCATCGTCCATGTTACTTTTAGTTTGCGAGAAATCACTAATTTTATTAGTTTTTACTTTATTACTAAAAAAGCACTGAACCAATTTCAATGAAATGGAAGAAGTACCAAAGGAAGAGTAGCCACTTTCATTTAACACAAAAAACAAATTAATCGGTTGGATAGTTTCGGAGTAATCGGTGAACATACATAGAAAAAAAAATACATTCGCGCCGAATTGATAACATCCTCTCCTTTTTTGAAGTCACTTAAAAATACATCTAACACGGAAAATTTCTTTGTATACTATATACATATGTCAGGAGTGAGGTTCGAACCGACACTCTCTTTCAAAACCAGAGATTAAATCTGGTGCCTTAGACCACTCGGCTGTGCGGACTTCATTCGCTCCAGAGAACTTATTCAATGTCATGTTACTTTTCGCAAGTCTATTATCTTTTTGAGTACTCTTTCACTGATGAAATATTGAGTTAATAAAAAATCTCTGATACTCTGTGGTAACGGTTAAATACATAATATTCCTAATAGCATAATTAGTATTTAACTTGTTAAATATATATTTAAAAATTATAATACGGAAAAGGTTATTGCATACACGTACGTCAGGAGTGAGGTTCGAACCCACGCTGCCTTTCGAAAACCAGATCTTAAACCAAGCGCCTTGGACCGCACGGCCATCCCGGCATCGGTAAGTTTATTCGACATCCATATTACTACTGATTTGCGAGAAATCACTAATTTTATTAGTTTTTGCCTAATTACTAAAAATGTACTGAACCAATTTCTATGAAACGGAAGTGGTACCAATTCGAGAGCAAGCTCTCTCATTTAACACCAAAATCAAGTTAATTGGTTGGATAGTTTCGGAGTAATCGGTGAACATACATAAAAAAAAAAAAAAAAAAAAAAAAAAAAAATACATACGCGTTGAATTGATAACCTCCTCCCTTTTGGAAGTCGGTTAAAAAACAAAAAACATCAAAATACTAAAATATGTTGTTCTATTTTAGTATTTTAATGTTTCTTGTTTTTTCTCAAAAATTTTATACTTAATGAACCGACTGCTCCTAAGATATTTTTCAGGCAATTTTTGTATATATATATATATATATATATATATACATATATATATATATATATATATATATATATTTACGGAATCAACTTAAACCTGAACCCAGGACCATAACGAGGCACGTGCTCAATTGTTTTACAAGTTTTTCGAACTGGCGGGCCCAGGCTAGAGCTTAAAATCTATTTACTACAAATTAAAAAAAGAAAAAACAAAAACTGACTGAAAATTGCTATTTTTGAAACAAGAATGTATCATAATTTTTAAAGCATTTAAAAATCTTTTAAAAATCAGTTTGAAGGGGGAATTGAATTGTGTTTGATGGGATGTAAGTGTAAATATTTGATTTGATTCTGAAGCTTTTGCAAATCTCTTTTTTATTTTAGCATTCCGTATTCTGTTTGGAGTCCTTTCCAAGAAGCATTTAAAAACAAAACTCGTGTCTTTTTTCCATAGTAGTATACTGATACTTTAAAATAATACAAATTGTGACTTTTGCAGCTGTCTGCTAATATTCGGGCATAAACAACAAATTTGCTCTTTTAAACAGAGTTTCTGTGATATGAATATCACATTGTCATGAAGGTGTATTTAAGATTATTATTTGTTAATATATTAGAAAATAATTTTTAAAGAGAAAATTCATCTCGTAACAATTTTAAAACGTTATTAACAATTTTCTACTGCGAATTTCATTATCGAGCTTGGGCAGTATCGGGCTGTGATGACATAAAATATTTCGGTCGAGATTTCTCGAATACATGGTAGCCAATGGTCAGGGAAAAACGCATTCAAAAAAAAGTGTTCAATATCAGTATTTCGTTAAAGATAAATTAGCCTTCTTTTATCCATTTATATTATTTTAAGTATCTTCTATAAGAAAATACTGGTTATTGCTTCTTTTTTTTTACTGTGTTTTTCCCTGGCCACTCACTACCCTGGAATAGTCGTATTTAGACTTTGAAAAACGAGCCAGAACTCATATCTAATAAACATTACTAAGTATTCTGTTTATTTCAGTAATTTGAATAAATAATTTGCATTATTTAAATAAATTTTTAATTTCGAAGACTTCAATAAAACTGGTATACTCTTTAAAATGTTATCAATTTAATATTAAATTTATTTCAATGTTATTATGATTGATTTTTGAAATGTGATATTTCGAAACAATAAGAAAAATTAAATTTCATAAATGAATTAAAATGTGTATGAACGCTGGCTAATTTTGCTTCTACAATGTTAGTATCATTTTTTTCTATCGGAGCACTAAATAAAAATATATTTCACCCAGCCTTGATATCTCTAATAAGTTAATGTTTAATTATTATAAACAATCTTTTTTTAGGCATTTGAAAGAAAAAAAATAAATAAGTTATTTAAATAAATTTTCAATTTAGAAAGCCCTATTGAAGCTTTTTTCTTCTTTAAAATATGATAAATTTAATTTAAAAAATTATCTTATCGTTCCTATTATGAATTTTTAAAATGTTACATTTTATTTTGAAACAATAATGAAAAATTTAACGATTATACATGTATGAACGCTGTCTAATTTTGCTTCCAACAATGTTAACATTTATTTTTTTCCTATTGATACTCTAAATAAAAATACATTTCATTCAATATTGATGTCTCTAAAAATTGATACTTGTATTAAATGTCAATTATTATTGTATAATTGATTGATATGATGATTGATATGTGATATGTCAATCAATGATTGATTGATTGATTGATATTGTTACTGTATTAAGTATTAATATCTTATAAATACTTGTACTAGTATGAATGCTTGGTGTTTTAGAAATTTTATGCGTGTAAAATTTATATCAACATAAAATTACTACTTGAAATATAATAATGGGATTTTTATTAACATATAAGGGGCTGTGCATATATAACGCTATCATTTTAGGGGGGAGGGAGGGGACTGACAAATGATATCGTAAGATATTTCTAGGGGGAGGAGGGATTTGCCGTTTAATATCAATATCATTTTTGACCCTATCAAAATTATCTCTTTTTATTGGTAACGTAGTGTTTTGTTCAAAATAGTACATTATCTTTTTTTTTCTATTATATATTTTTATGTAAATAAAAAGCTATCATTAAAAATCCCTAAATTATTATAAAATTATCTAATTCTAAAATATGGTATACCCCAATGTTTGACATTCCTATTCATCTTCACAATGTGCATGCATATATAATCATGGTTCGAGAAAACTTATGTGAAGCTTATTTGAAATGAAACTTGTGTTTTCTAATAAATAAAAGAGAAAGAATGTTGCCCACTTGTTTTGTTGATAAGAATTTTTACGTCCCCCCCCCTCTCACCCCTCCTTCGTTCGGAGGGCAAGTTCAACAAGACTTTATTACTGTTGAATGCACTATGTAATAAAAAAGCTATTATAGAATACTTTTAAATAGTAACATTTTTTTTAAGTTTTATTTGAATAAAGCGATATTTTATTAAATTATTTTAATTTGAATCAATCAAGTTTGCGAAAAATAAATTTAACCAGTTTTGTATATTACTCCAAACAAAAGAACTAAATTTTAAAAATATTTTTTTTAAAGTTTATTTGAATAAAGCGATATTTATTGAATTCGCTTCATTGAATAAATAAAGTTTGCGAAAAATAAATTTAACCAGTTTTGTATATTACTCCAAACAAAAGAACTAAATTCTAAAAATATATTTTTTAAAATTTTATTTGAATAAAGCGATATTTTATTAAATTCTCTTCTTTTGAATCAATAAAGTTTGCTAAAAATAAATTTAACTAGTTTTGTATATTACTCTAAATAAAAGAACTAAATTCTAAAAATATACATATTTTTAAAGTCTTATTTAAATAAAGCGATTTTTTATTAAATTCTCTTCAGTTGAATCAATAAAGTTTGTGAAAAATAAATTTAACCAGTTTTGTATATTACTCCAAACAAAAAAAAAAAAACTAAATTCTATTTTTTTTTTCCTTTTTCTTTCTTTCTTTTTTTTTTTTTTTAAATTTCATTTTGATACTGATATCATTACTGGGGAGAAGGGAAGGAGGTTCGATGGATGATAATGTATCATATCCAAATTAAGAGAGGTGGGGGGGGGGGAGTCCAAAATCACCAAAAAGTTGATAACGTTATATTTGAACAGCCCCTAAGAATGGGATGTATATATTTTGACTCAAATGACATTTTAGAAATCTAATTTATCTAATTTATACAATAAATGTAATCTATTCTAATCTAATCTATCTTATAAAACTCAATCGGATAGACAACTCAGACGCACATTTTTTAGATGTAAGTATGAAATATAATTTCCAACTTGTTTGCAAAACAATTCAAATTGAATATAAATATCAAATTAATTATGAAAAAAAAATTCTCAAAAATTTCAAATCATAAAGTTAAATAATGTTAATGCTATCTTTATACAATCTTTCAGTGTATTCTTTATGTTTTTGCTAGAAAAGCACCAAAAAAAAATCATCCGGTTTTAATTTTAAGGATAAAGGAAGCATTTTTTATGCTTGTGCCTGTTACACTTGGTACAAATAGGATATAATCTATACATATAATAAAACAGTAGGACCCGGTGTGTCTGTACATTGAAGATAATTGACAAAAATGGAATCAGGGCGATAAAAGAAAACCAATGAAACACAAAAAAAATTTTTTTGAATTTTTTGTCTGTCTGTCTGTCTGTCTGTCTGTCTGTTTGTTCGAGGTTATCTTCGTAACTACTGAATGGATTTTTATGCGGTTTTCACTAATGAAGAATGCACACTCCCGGGCAGTGTATAGGCTTTGTTTCATCAAAATCGGACAACAGACAAAAAAGTAACAAAAAGAAACAAAAGAAACTATTAGGTGCGCTGCTCACGTTTTTTAGTACATAACGTTTTTTAGTACATATAAAATCCAATAGATGTCACTGTGCGATTTTAAAACGCGCTATCGTTATGTTTTCGCCAGTCTACTTAAGTATGAGAAAGTTTCAAGCTGGCTGTCGTTCCATGTGGTTTAGTCGGTAGAACGTCAGTGCGCCATACTGATGGCCCGGGTTCGATTCCCAGCATGGAATTTTTTTTCACTATGTTGGCATTAACGCCTATAAGCAATTAAAAGAATTTGAAATATTGTATTCAAGGCGAATTTTCTCTCTGGGAAAATTTCCTTGCATTAATATGTCAGTGTAATTTTTTTTTCGATTTAATTTTTTTTTTCGAAACTTTGTTTTTCTTAAAAAATTACAGTAAATATTTGATATTTCCCAACGTTTTTTGAATGATCGACTTGCTTTTTTTTTTTAATGTATGTCTGAACCTTATCTAACTACTTCTTCAAGATTTCTTTAGATAAACCGACCAGCGTAGCGGGCGAAGGCCGCTAGTTATTCTCATAAATATCACTTTCCTAATTGAAAGACTTACTTATTAATTTAAAAGGCACTGCCAGGGCTGCAAAGATTTTTTTAAAATTGCAATTATATGACTTTTTGTAAATTTTGTTAATCTCTTCTCATCTGCAATTCTTAATTAAATATACTGGAATATTTCTTACACGCAGACTTAAGAGGTTTTTTTTTTTTTTTTTTTTTTTTTTTTTTTTCCACGTTAAACACAGCTGCATCGAGTAATAATAAGGGATATGTATTCGTCAAGATTTAAATAATCTAAATTAAAAGTTTGTAAAATTGGTTGCATAATATTCTTATCCAAGTCATGCGAAATCTTTACTTGAAACATTTATATTGCATTTAAATCTTGTAAACGTTTTTGTTTTCGGCGTAAAAATTTTTCTCTGAAGAATCAAAATTATCTAAAAAGTGAGGCCACGTTCATAATTTTCTAATGTTTGTATAAAACGATATGCAAACACTAAAAATTAATTTCTAAAAAAGAATACAACTGCATCTTTTATATGGAATTTTGTATGTTAAAGTAACGATAATTTTGTAAGCTTATAAAAATTTCGCGACATCACGGAAGACTTGTGTCGACACGCTGGCTGAGAAATGCTATGTTGGGAAATAGACAGACACAGTAAAAACAAGTTCGAAATTGCACTTCAAACGTAGTAATTGAGGTGCGTTCGTATAATAACAACTTTTTTAAAATATTCAAATCTTGGTGTAATACTATACAGTACATCGGATACAGTGTAGTGGCCGAAACCTTTGTGTTCCCCTGTAAATACTGTCTGCTTTCTATTATACAGGAAGTTACTTTTAGCAAACCTCAGTAACGCATATCAATTTCATTAAATGTGAAATACTTTAATAGTATTAAAACGCGCTCCAAACAGCGTTTCTCCCTATACCATTACATGATGGAATACTTTTGTGTAGCCCTGTAAATTAACAATGAACGCATCACAGATTGTGCAGAATGTATATTTTAGTATATACGTTAGATGCATATCAATTCATTTATGTTCGAAATAGTGTAACATCATTAAAATTCATTTGAAACTGTTTTTTTTCTCATTGAGCGCAATATAACGGAATGGTCTTGATTGTCCCTGTAATTAAACTATACACCCGATTTTCATAGAATTTGAAATAACTTGACGAAATTGTACAAAATCTACACTATTAAAATCCGACCGTATGTATGTATGTATATGATGCTATCTCCTCCGATCGGAAACGGAGAAATGTTGCGTTTGTTTTGAATTCAAGGGAAAAAATTCCGGGATCCCGAATTACCCATTTGTATGTCTGTCCGTCCGTCTGTCTGTGCGTTCGTTCGTCCGTCTCTATAACGACTCAAAAACTACCCAACCGAATCGTTTGAAACTTAAAATATGTAATTATTAGATAATTTTGTCGAGTAATTTCGAAAATCGGATGCATAGTTCAATTACAGGGACAATCAAAAGCATTCCGTTACATTACGGTCAATGGGGGGAAAAGTTTCATTTTAATGGTCTTACACTCTTTCGAACATAATAAAGTTGATATGCATCTATGAAGTACATACTATAATATACATTCTGTACAATCTGTGGTGCAAATAATATTTCTTATTGATTTACAGGGCCACACAAAAGTATTCCATTGCATAATTATATATAGAGACATTGTTTGGTACGCATTTTAATAATATTAAACTATTTAATATTTTATGAAATTGATATACGTTGCACTGGATTACACCATGTTATAGTCATCGTTCAGTCTGTCCGTCCGTCCGTCTGTTTGTCCACGTATAATAGAGCAAAAACTACCCAACTAAATCGTTTGAGATTTAAAATATATAATTGTTGCATAATTTTGTCAAGTCAATTGAAAATGTATGAAAATCGGATGCATAGTTTAATAACAGGGACAATCAAAAGTGTTCTATCACATTACGGTCAATAGAAAAAAATAGTTTCAAGTACATTTTAATGGTGGTACATTCTTTCGAATGTAACAGAAATGATATTTCGTGTTTTCCAAGTTTTCTTTAGATAAACGGACCAGCGTAGCGGGCGAAGGCCGCCAGTTATATATATTTTAAATTTCAAACGATTTGGTTGGGTATAGTTTTTGCTTTGTTATGTTAGGACAGACAGACAGAAAGACGGACAGATGGACGGACGGACTGAACGACGACTATAAGTGCTACATATTTATATAATTACGAAAGTACCAAAAAAACTTGTAAATATTTCTTAATCTTCGAAAGTATAATGTAACAACTAACGGAAGTCTACAATAACCTCTTCCGAGTTGCGATTCCGAAAAGTGTTCTTTAGAAATCTGATAAACCAATATATTACCTAGATGCTGCTACTGATTTTCGCAACGCTTTCTAAGTATATTTTTTGCAGTGTATTCACAAGTCCGGATATGAGAATCCAGGATATAGGAGTTGGCAACTGTAATGCATTTTTTCCAACCCGAATATCTGTTTTAAAAAAAATATTATTTCTTAATTAAACATTTTAAGCTGCATAATGGAATTTATACATGAAGAAGTAAAAATTGAAGTTAATACAAATGCTGTTAATTTGTCATGATTATCAGAAGACATATTTGTTGAATATGCGAATGTTTACATGAGCATTGCTGTCATCACCCTCCCCCCTCCAAAAGAATATATTATATATATATATATTTATATATATATATATATATAGAGAGAGAGAGAGAACCATTAGATAATACTACAAATCAACATCAATTACTGTAAAAACTTGTTAATGCCAAATTATATCATACAGAGGAGTTGTCAGAATTGGAAATAAAATTTATATATATACATATAGGTTGGCAACAAGGAGGAGGTTGAGACTATAGCAATTTGTAATTATGGGATGAAATGAACACATCATTTCGAGTCGCTACCTTCTCCTAAATCAGAAGTATGATTTTAGAACTCCTTGCAATGCAAAATTCTTTAGGAGTTTGCACATCGGAATCTTTAGAATTCCTTTTTTTAATAAATTACAGAGATACATTTTAGAGAATCAAAAGCATTTTCTTTATAAACTTTAATAATGAAGTTTAATTTTGTCTATTTTTTTTTATTCATTCTAAGCTAGACTTTTTTTTTTTCAATGAGTCTTCATAGAAATAACTGTCTAAGCGATTCTTAATATTGATATTCTGACAACATGATTTGAAGAAATGCCCACCTTAAAATTTTTGAATAAATATGTAGGCAATAATTTTTTAAGTGGGTGTTTCGATTTCTTATTTTTTCCCTCTTAACAATACAAATCATTTCTTACATATTTACAATCTTATTTTCATTTGTAACTGCATGAAAATTTTAAGCATACAGGTGTGTAAGAAATGAATAGTGTTTTAAATTTTCGAAAATTCAATGCATTTTCGTTTATAGCCAATTAATTCTTTTACCAGATGCAGCAAATAGAAAATTCCATTTCTTAAAAATCGAAAAAAAAAAAATAATAACGTTTTTTAAAAGAACTTTTTATTTTTGTAAAAAAATGGAAACAATCGTTTGCATTTTTTATTATAAGAATAATAAGGTTTGGGAATTGCACACATTTATAAAAGAAAATTACTTGTTGAATGACTCAGAAATTAGCCAAATTTGTATTTGGCACTAATAGCCTTAAGAAATAATTTTAGAATAATGTTGATTAAGAAATATTGGGATTTTTAAGTAGATATTGTGTCGGGTTTGATATATCTGACTTTAGGCACTGATTGAATTTTTAGCTGAATTTATACTAGGTCGGGTGGGCAATTATATTTAGCTGGGACCTGAAAATTCGGACCATAAAGACATCTAAAATCCTCCCTGTTAAAGCGAGAGGCGGCAGTACAAACAATCCCCTCATCGAGTTCACGGATGAAAATCTAGGAATAGTTAAGTCTCTATTCGCATATTAAAATGCAATCGGTCTGCCAAGTCGTATCTTTATGGAAAATACTAAAAAACCGGATTTTAGCGGTTGACTCATATGTTTATACCATTGTGCTTTCCTGCACCCCAAAATATGATAACAAGGAAGATTGGAAGCAGGAAAACATAATGGTGAATCTATGAGTCAACCGCTAAAAACCGGTTTTTTTCGTATTTTCCATAAAGATACGACTTGGCAGATCGATGGCATTTTAATATGCGAATAGAGATTTAACTAAGCATCCGTGAACACGATAAGGTGATTGTATGTGCTGCCGCTTCCCAATCTATATATTATCTTTGTTGTGCCTTAAATCTGTACAAATGCATAAAAATGACCCTCTGGATTATATTCATGAGATCTTTTAATTTTTTGACCATGGTAAGCATTTTAACTTTATTAGAATGCTAGATTGGTGTACATAAAGTTCCTACAAAATAATTCTTCCATCATCCTTAAATTAAATCCAAATAAAAATAAAATAAACAAAAACGGTTTTTTTTTTCATTCACCACTCCATAATATTTATACATAAACTTGGATATCAGAGCCCACGTGACGATAGTATTGGATGTAAACAAACCGAGGTTATTTTTAAGCCTCTTTTTAAAGGCTAGCGTTGAATTATTCACGTACCTTTTAACCCTGTGACCTACATCACATGTGCGAGATCTCGGTTACTGGAGGGCAATTGAAAGCTACTTCACCATGAGGTCATTACTAAGAGAACCGGTCAATGTGGGCGCGGAGGATGCAAAAGAGCAGAATGACCGATGTAATCGATCCGACTGCACTCAAAGAAAATCTCTAAAATCGCTAAGTTTTCAGAAAGAAACATAGAAAAAAAAAATGTTTCTTGATGTAGCACGAAGGTTTGTTAAAACATTCTCTTTCGATTTATCCATAATTCAGAAAAAAAAAAGGTCTTTTATTTTCAGAAAATTATACGTAAAATGAAACTTTTATTTAATTAGGTCTCATCGTTTCACTTAATTGCTAATAGGGCTCAAAATAAAATGTTCAGCAGAAAATTTCATTAAATAGAAAATTCCGTTAAATAGGGACTTTGTTAAAGAATAGTTTGACTGCATTTCCGGCACTTAAAGAAGAATTTTTGAAACAAAAGTTTATTTGGCTACACATAATTTTAAGAAATATTTCCGAGTAGTATTTACGAGATATTAATCAGTTTTTTGAACACGAAGTATTGTTTTTTCGCTTGCTATCCATTCTAGAATAAGCGTTTTCAGTTGCGTAAAAGAATTTAGATATGCAAGTGTAAGAAACTAATTTCAAAATGTTACGCTGTTAATTTATCATGCTTTGCTTTTGAACATATTTGATGAACATGGAAATGTTTGCTTGAGAATTGATAGCATCTAAAAAACAGAAAATCCGTGTTGATGCTTAAAAAAATTGTTTGAAACTGTAAAACCTACTCGGAAACGTTTTAAAAAATTACGAAAAACCATTATTAACCACGAATTGCAAATTGCCTTTTTGCAAACATTTAGTTGTTTGCGAAAATTGAGGCTACTGACTGGCCAATTTTGTTTCGCTAAACAGCAAAACATCTATATGAATCTCGGCCATGGACATACTAACATTAAAATAAGATCAAAAAGGGCTACATATTCTGTTCTGATTATTGCATTTGCATGCAGTTTGTATCGTTTTATTATACAAAATTTTAAACAAATATTTTAAATCCAAATAAATAAATAACAAGTTGGAAATTGCACGTAAAGCGTAGCAAATGAGGTGCGTTCGTTGATAACGAAGTTTAAAAATATTCAGATCTTGCTGATATAGTAGAGCGTACTTTGGATACAGTATAGTGGTCGAAATCTTTGTGTTCCTGTAAATATGCAGGGAGTAATTTTTATTATACTTCATTAACGTATATCTTATTAATAAAATGTGAAGTAGTTTAATATAATTAAAACACCCCCCAAACAATGTTTCCCCGTATAACATTATTTAGTGGAATACATTTGTGTGGCCCTGTAATTTAATAATAAATATTCTTTGCATCTCAGATTGTACAAAATGTATTTTTTAGTACATATTTCATAGATTCATGTCAATTCTGTTATATTCAAATGAGTGTAACCCCATTAAAATGCATTTGAAACTTTTTTCCCCATTGACCGTAATGTAACGGAATACTTCTGATTGTCCCTGTAATTGATCAATGCATCCGATTTTCATAACATTTGAAATGACTCGACAAAATTATGTAATAAATATACGTTTTAAATTTCAAACGATTAAAATGCATTTGAAACTTTTTTCCCCATTGACCATAATGTAACCGAATCCTTTTGATTGTCCCAGTAATTGATCTATCCATCCGATTTTCATAAAATTTGAAATGACTCGACAAAATTATGTAATAATTATGTATTTTAAATTTCAAACGATTCGGTTAGGTAGTTTTTGCGTTGTTATATGCGGACGGACAGACAGACGGACAGACAGACGGACGGACTGAGCGACAACAATAGGTGCTACGTATTTACATAATTACGAACGCACCTAAAAAGGGCTACATATTCTGTTCTGATTATTGCATTTGCATGCAGTTTGTATCGTTTTATTATACAAAATTTTAAACAAATATTTTAAATCCAAATAAATAAATAAAAAGAAAGAAAGAAGAGAAGAGAAGATTTCCATTACATTTTTATATTATGCTTCTCATTACATGTAACTGCAAACAAGCGAAAAATAGTAATTTTATTTTATATTTGCTAAATCCACATTTGATATAAGATAGACCAACACATGTTTTTTTTTCGATCATTTTGTTTTTCCGGCAAGAGAGAATTTCCGGAAGTACATAAAATAACTTTGTTCCTGTCACAATAATTAAACATTGTGTTTGGAATAACCTTTTCGAAATGAGAAGATTATCCTCAGTACATATATCGTCCGATTGATCCGGCGCAAATCTAGCTTTGCCTCAGGCTTATCGGGTTTTTCCAATACAATGGAAGATATATATATATATATATATAAACTAAATGATTAAAATAAAAATGTGTTCTTTTCCTTGCAATTAGATTGTGTAATATTATCACTTAATTTATTCAAGTGAGTATGGGAAAAACATCTTTTGAAAGAACCAATCATTTTGTTTAATTAGTATCTTCTTATGAGTCATAATAGATGAATAATTATTTCAGTAGTACATTACTCAACGTTTAAATGTTTAAAGGTCATTATGAAAAGAAGAAGAATAAACAATTAATATCTCGGCTAAAAAAGTAAAACGAAACAAGACAGCAATAGTACGTCAAACGTGGCAAATTAGGTGTATTCGCACTGTAACTAGTTTTATAAAAATTCAGATCTTGGTGCAATAGCTGTTGAGTCTTATGCAAAAATGAATGAGTACAAAATTTATTGCGATTACATAGTACAGTAGAGTCCTACTATTCCAAAACCCGTTGTTCCGAAAATCCGTACATTCCGAATAAAGTTAAGAAAAAATACCGACTTTTTAAACTTAAAAAAGAAATAATTAAAAAGAAATTCCATAAATTCATTTTTTACTAAGACGTTAAACAGAGACATACATAAACTTTAGAAGCTTTATGAAAATGCTTGAAGCCAAATTGAAATGAAAGCTGATTATTTACAGTACATGTCGGCTCCATTTATACAGTTATTATTAATGAAATCCATTTATTCCGAATTCCGAACAGTGTTCGATTAGGGCCGAACAGTGTTCGGTCCTTATTAGTTCAGAATACCGTAAGTCCACTATATTAAATTTAGTAATTCAGTCGACTCTCGTTAATTCGAAATTGGATAATTCGAATCTTCGCTTAATTCGAACTAAACATGAAGTCCCGAAATTTTCAATGGCAGAATAACGTTAAACTTTTTCATTAATTCGAACTCATTTTCTTTTGACATCGTTTAATTCGAACTAACGAGAATTCTGTTTTTTCATTCTTCCTTTCTTTCTCACGGATTTCAGATCATTTGAATAACTTTATTTCTTTGATTTTTGAGAAAATTGTTCCAAACGAGTATACATATAATCACATGCATTTGATATCCATTTTCTAAGTGCCCCGTCTGTCCATCAGTGACGCTTCAAATTTTTCTTCCATTGTGCTTGTTTCTAATCTTTTAATTAGTTTACGTATTTATACATTCTAATTAGATATTAAATCATATTCTGATGATAACAGACAAAATAAATTTAAAAAATATTATAACATTAATTTCTTTGTAATAGTACCATATTAAGCATGTTCTCAATACTTTCCATAATTCGAACTTCGGATAATTCGAACATTTCTTGTGGTCCCGACGAGTTCGAATTAACCAGAGCTGACAGTACTAAAATAATAGGACTCCATCAAATAAGGCATAATCACCATGGTAATACAGAATCTTTACCTATCATGGGATATCATTGAATAAATTATGTATAACGAGGTTTAATAGAATAATTACCATGAACAGAACCATTAAATATCAGGGGGATAGCATTGAACTAATTATGCGTGATAGGATTTAATCGAAGGAAATAAACTTTTATTAATAACTTTTTAAGTTTTGATTCTATTTTCATAAAATTTGAAGTGGATCGCCAAAATTCTGCAATGATCATATACATTAAATTTCATACCATTCGTTTGGGTAGTTTTTGCATTCTTATAGATGGACGTACAAAACAACTAGGTAAGTGCTACGTGTTTATATAATTATGAACGTACTACTTAAAAAAGAGCCTTAAAATCTACGATTTATTCCTCTTAAAAATATTTATAACCGCTTAAAATTTATTTATTTCGCTTAAAAATATTTGTATAAAAGATTGTATGATGAAATGGTTGGTTGGTTGGTTGATTTTTGACGTCCGATTATCTACACTGGGGATATAGGACCATGGGGGGAGTGCCCTTCGTGGGGGTCTTTCTAAGGGAACCTAACCCGTATTTACACAAGGTTCGAAGAAAACCACGAAAACTCCGAACGGTTAGGCCGACAGCCGCGATTGGGTTCGAACCCAGCACCTGCCGTCTACCAGTTGAGAGGTCCGTACCTCTCGGCCACTGGTGGGGCCTGTATGATGAAATGACAGAAACCGTACGTAAATGCAATAATCATAACAGAATATGTAGCCCTTTTTATCTTGTAATGTTAATATGTCCATGGCCGAAATCCAGGTAGATTTTTCGGTGTTTGGCGAAACGAGATTGACCAGTCAGAAGCCTCATTTTCGAAAGTATTTACATGTCAATGTTACTTTCTATTTATTATTATTATTATTATTATTTGACAAGATTAACAAGAAGAGATTTCATTACAAAGTAACAGTATCTTATATATAATGGTTATTCATGTATCAACCGCGGTTCCACTGAATTAACGAGTGTGAATAAGCCTGAAATGGAATAAAATATTTACAATTATATGAAATGAAACTTATATTTTAAAATAAACAATGCTTAACGTTCTTCATCTCCTGCAAACCCCGTAATACCATAAACCACAATCCAAATATCTCATTATTCTACATGTATCGCATCGTCCTCGTTATGAAATGTAGGGAACTCTCCTCTAATTGGCAACTACCGTAACTTTCACACCAGAGTAGCATGATTTTCCCAGCATGATCTATTGGAGCATGTCGAGGAGATTAACTACCGCATAATATCTAACATTGCGATGCTATAAAAGCAACCATTTTAAACTTACTGTTGACATACAATCAGTCAATTATTAAGTAACTTTTGAAATATATAAAAGGTTGGTTGTGTTTATGATGACCAATTATCAAAACGAGGAATACATACATAAAAAATATATATGAAAGGAGGCTGTTAATGAAAATATTTTTGTTGAGTAAAAGATATTCACATATTTAGTGAAAATATTTTTGTTGAACAAAAGATATTCAGATATTTAATGAAAAATTAGAATTCTGTCTTTTAAATAAAATGGTCCAAAGTGATTTTATTTTACCACTGGCTTAATTTCACTGACTTTTCGAATTGTTTTGGGGACTTTTCTTTAAATAAAGAGAGAGAGAGAAAGTGAGAAAATATGCGACAGTGAAAAGAGATAACATAAAATCATACTTTAAATTAAAAAGTAATGCTGAAAAACATTGAAAAAATATTTTCATACAGAAAAAGATATTCATATCATCAGTGCAAAAACTTTTTAAAATTGTTATTTTTATTATTATTATATTTTTTTATTGAATTAGTCCAAAAAATATTTTAACAACAAAGTATCAAGCTATTTTCGTATTAAGAGTTTTGAATTCGATTACATATCTGTTAAATTTTTGATTTATTTATTGTTTGATGTAGTTTTAATCTTTTATGGAATATTATCCGGAAAAAATACTGAACTTTTGATGTTTCAAGTGCAAGCGGGTTAATAGATATGTATATACAGGGTGAGTCATAAATATCGAAACAATAGGCTATCTCCTTAAATATTGCCCCTAGATCCATACTTACAATGCAAAAATTCATAAAAAAGGAGTAATTTTTGATAAGATCAGTTGCAACTCAAAGGGGGGTTTATTTGAAAAAGTACGAAAATTAACTTTTTATACGGCCTCCGTAGAATAAAATTTCCAATTAGGAAAACTTTCCTCATCCAGTCCTGAATAAGACTCAAAAAGTTGCATCTTCATATCTTCAAAATTCGCAGAGTTAAAGCCATTTGAGTTATTCATCAGGTTTTAAGGGATTAGTCACAAATTGAAATGCGCGCAATTCAAAAGACAATGTTACTTTAACAGTTCTACGAAACGTGTAAAAAATCTATCTTTTGAGTTCGAATTTTGATTTTTTTTTCTTTTTTTGTGATGGTTGCCATATAGTTTGTTAAGAAAATCACATCGTAAAATTTATCCTAAAATTCATAAAAATTTCATATGGTTAGTACTGGTTTAAATGGGATAGTTAAAAATCGTTATAACTCGAAACATTATTCATCGGATTTCAGTTTCTTTCCTTTTAATTAAAGATAAAAATCTAATTTTAGTTTTTTTTTCAGGGTTTTTGTTTTTCAATATTAATTTTAAAACTAGTAAAAATATTTATTGAAAAAATAGTATAACTTTAAAAAAAATCATATTTTCAAAAGTAAATATTTTTTCAATTTTGCCCGAAACAAAACTAATGTAAAATAATTAAAAATGACATGTTGGACGAAATTTTCAATTCCGGTCTCGAACAATCCGTATTAAAATCACTATCTCTGACTGACCTAATACGTGCCTCAAATAAATAATAATAAAAAAAAATTGGTTCAATCACTTTTTTTTACGAAAACCACATAGATTTTAAAATCGCTTTTATTTAAAAAAAAAAAAAAAAAAAAAAAAAAAAAAAAAAAAACTTTAAAATTAATTTTTTTAAAGAATAGTATATTCAAACGCTAAAAAATTAAACGCAATAAAACCAGAGAAAAAAAATCTGCCTATGACGGAATTCTGTCTTAAACGAAAAATGTGTTGATCAAAATAAATACAATAATACCCGAGAAAAAAATAAATTCCATTTAACCCTCCTAGGAAGGGCATTTATATATAACGTGTTTTTTCTTTCCTATGTGATTCCGCCTTAAAAGGTTTTACTGTATAACATTTTTAAAAGTCACCAACGCACGGGATATGGATTAGCGGTACTTAAATATAAGTGAAACATTTACATATAAACAGAGATTCATTGATAAAATAAATATATCACAGCCTTCGGCGCTTTTTTAATAATAAAAAGTATAAATATAAAAAACAAAAAGCTATAATAAGTATTTTCGGTCAGAACTCCTCCATACTAAAGAATTTTTAACCACACCGAAGTAAAAAACTATGTAGAAATTCACGGCTGAGCTGGGCTATGATTTAAACTTTTTTATAGGCTGGTCTGTGTTATGATTTTAACATTTTTCCATGCCGGACAGAACTTTTTCCCTATGGGTCGGTTTGGGACCGTACCTAGATATTTTGATTCATGCAGACCTCCAGTGCTGACGATCAACGTAATTTGAAAACAAGTTTTGCTTTAAATCAATACGCTGCTTTATTATGTCCAAATAAGGGGTACTATCTTAAATCGAGATTTAATAACGGATAATTTGTGGAAAATCCTTCATTTGCTTTGAAAATGAGTTAAAAAGTCCTCGTTTACAAGTGGTTAAAGTGGTGTAAGTTAAAGTGGCGTAAGTCACGAATTTTGGAGAATTTTGGATTTTAATATCTCTATTTTTAGATACGGAAATGAATTTTTTTTTGCTCAATTTAGGAATAGATAAGGAATAATTTCCTAATTGGGAATTTTGCTCTACGGGGGCCATACACAAATTTAATTTCGTATTTTTTCAAATAGATCCAGATGGAGTTGCAACTTATCTTATCAGAAATTTCACCTTTTTTTTGTGAATTTTTGCAATTGGAAGTATGGGTCTAGAGTCAATATTTAAGGAGATAGCCTATTGTTTCGATATTTATGACTACCCCTGTATGTATCAAAAAATCATACTTGGAAAGTATTTCAAAAACCTTGAAATATCGATAAATTGCGATAAAGTTTTAGAGTTCAATTAAAAGAACACCCCCACCCCTTATTCAACGATGTAAAGATCAAAATTCTACTATGTTTAGAAGTTAAAAGAAATCAATTAAAGCGAAATTTATTCATCAGACATTACCACAGTCATTAAGAAGACGGGTTTACTCTCGGACAGGTTTTTACTTTATATTATATATATATATATATATATATAAAAATCGGGGAATGGATGAGGATGTACTTTGAAATTTTCACGGAGTATAAAAAATTTATAAATTAATTATACATATATTTTTACTTATACAAGAATAAAATACAGAATTAATGCAATGTTGCAAATAAATCATGTAAAAGCAACTTTGAAAAAAAAAAAAAAAAAGTAATTATTATTATTATTTTTAAATTTGAAGTTAAAAATACTACATCAGTTTTAATTGGTACTTTCTAAAATATTATATTTATACATTTTTAGGTTTCCTTAACAAACATGAGTTAAATTTGAAAAAAAATTATTTTCTTAAAAGTTTTTTGAATCTTCTTGAATCCATTGGTAAGCCCCCCCCCCTTTTTTCCCTTCCATTAGAAATAATCATAAAAATTCAAGGAAATACGCCGACACGGACGCCATGCTTATTCATGATAATTTTAGTGTAGCATTTTATACTTATACAGTCGAGTCTCCCTATAACGAAACTCCATACATCGAATTTTTCTATATAACGAATTTTTTGTAGGAACGGTCCCCTTTTCGCATGATTACATTCAAAACAGTCTCTATATAGCGAAATATCTATCTCCATATAACGAATTTTTTCATAAATTGGTCTTATTTATTCAGTTTTAAAAAAGATTCGAAATCATATGGAATCAATTTTCCATCACTTATTTTTGATTTAACGTTCAGTGCTGAGTTTTTTTATATTACTTATCTCCTTGTTCTTTAAATCCAACGAATTCATCCCACCTCCCACCCACCTTTCAACATCTTTCTCAAAACAGAGTCAATTAGATTGTTACACTTATAAGAAAGGAATCAATGAGAGGCACATAAGAGAGGCCTTCAAATGGAGGAAAATGGTAACTACAATATTTCATTCCTTGCTAAAATTTGAGCCTTTTGAGAGCGTAGCAATTTTAAAATCAAAACAACAAAAATTACAGATTTCTTCGTCTGAAATTAATGCTAGTCTTCCTTATTTGATTTTCATTAAGCTTTCAAATAAATGTCTGTTCTCTTTTTTTGAAACTGCTTAAATAATTAAGAAATAGAATGTTAGGTTAATATTTACTTTTAAACATTTTAAATTCTTAATTAAAAACATCAAAAATAATATTTGTTCAAAATTTACACATTAAATAAGATTTTTAACATCATTTTCTATACATCGAATTTCTCTATATAACGAATTTTTTGCTGGAACGATGGATTTCGTTATATAGAGACTCGACTGTACTTTAAATTTCTATTCGCACCAGTATATTTTTAAGTGTGTTGGTAATTATACAAATGCGTAGCACCTATAATCGTCGTTCAGTCTGTTCGCCTGTCTGTCGCATATAATAGAGCAAAAACTATCCAACCGAATCGTTCGAAATCTAAAGTATATAATTGTTGCATAATTTTGTCGATGTAATTTCAAATTTTATGAAAATCGGATGGATAGTTTGGTTACAGGGACGACCAAAAGTATCAATTACATATCTCCAAATTGGGAAAAAATAGTTTCAAGGGATTTTAATCCTGTTACACTCTTTAGAACGTAATAAAATTGATACGCATCTGCAAAGTATACACTAAAATATGCATTCACTGTTAAAACTAATGGTGACACATTGCACCTTTTAAGGGTGAAAGGCTTGTCTCACTGGTGACACCCCTAAAGAAGCCAAAATGGCACCTTTAATTGGGGTGAAACGATGGCACCCTTAATCCAGAGTGCCCAGTAATAAAAAAATAAAAAATATACAAACCGACTTTTAGCCCTCGTTGGATTCGAAACCACAACGTCTGATTACAAGCTCAGAGCCCTAACCACTCGGCCATCAAGCTCACTTTCAAAGCCTCCCTGAAATGTTCAAATGTCCTGAAATTCAAAGGTAACTTTATATAATAAAGCTCGCCAAAATTTAGCCGAGTGAAATTCTAAACGAAATTGAGATAGCGTATAGCGGTGATAGTCATCATAGTGATCCGGAAGACACGCGGAAACAGGTTAAAACATTACCTCATTTACTATATGAAACTAACTTATATCCAATTGTATACGTATACTTTAATTTAAGTGTTTAGTAAAATTGTGCAAAAATTTCGCTGAAGTTAGAAATGTCTAAGATTTTATCTCTCCTGAAAAATCTCATTTTTCAGGTAAAAATTCCATTATCTCATAAAATACTCGAACGATTTTGATATGGTTTTTTTGGTAGTACAGTGTATATATATAAGATCATATATAGCAGGCAGTTAAAAAAAAATTAGTTAAAAAAAGAAAAGAAGAATGAAAATTTTTGAAAAGTTGACATAACTCTAAAATAAAAAGTTTTAGTCACAGAAAGAAATTGTCAGTCGCAAATCTTGGGCAGTCATCAATTCAGTGAATATGGATTTCAAATTTTACCAAAATCGGTCGGGTAGTTTCTGGGGAAACGGGTCTTAAAGCTGGCATATTTTCCATAGGATTGCACTCAGTTTTCTTTGTCCTTAAGATAATTTTTAGATCGCCAATTTCTTAAAATTACAATAGTCTTTATCCGTTATTTAATTTTATATTTTCATTTGGAAAATACTCTATAGTTTCTAATGCACTCAAATTTTAATATTTTCAACCACTTTATTTATTAATATGAACACATTCTATAAACCGCCAAATTATAGTAGTAAAAAATAATCCAATTATTTTTATGTAAAATTTGACTATTTTTTTAAAATAGTTTTTTTTAAATAAAATCTCAACAAAGAAATATCAAATTTTTTTTAGTTGACCAAATGTAAGCAAGTTAGGATAAATCAATAACTAATTTCACTAAGCAATAACTTTGGTAAATTAGTTATTGATTTTTCTCAAAGATAGTTCATCCTACAATTTAGAACTTGTAACCTTTTTTCGATAATTAATTGAGAAGATTTTGAAAATATCGATGAAAGTAATACAGATAAAGAAATGAGAACGATGAAATAACACGAAGATTTAATTCTTATCAACAGTTAACTTAATAACAATTCATTTGTCGTTTTTGAGCTCAAAACCTTAAAACAATAAACCTTTTACAAAAATTTTAATCTGTCAACAAATCGCTCACTGAGCAGTTAACGGGATCAAGATACTGAAACAATGTTTAGTCACCTGAAAATATATTAAATGTGCAGATTCATGGTCGCCTATAGCCATGTGGCGACTATGTTTTATATACTAAATCGTCATCCTTTAGAGAATTTTGCTTTTTATCTCGCGATCATTCGAAGAAAATCGCGATTTTTAGATGTTCTCTGACGAGAATTCCACTTTTTTCGCGATCCTCTGACGAAAATCGCGTGTTTTTTAGCAATTCTCTTTTCTACTCCCCCCCCCCCTTCTTTCTTCTTAATTATTCCTGTCCGAAAATTCCAATTTTGAGAAAATTTCGTGAAAGATCTTTTATTGCAAAAGGAAAAAAGCTAATCGATTTCATAGTTTCTGAATAAGATCATTTGCCAATCACAGGCGTATTAGAACAAAAATAAATTTAGGAATGTGTCAAACAGCAGACATCATTTTGGATTTGGAAAAAGTTCATTTCTTCCTTCGTACAATTCTCAATGGCGACCTGCATATTTTTTCGTAGTTGCAATGATAAAATCGTTTACCCATAATCACTTAGCCAAGCTGTCTGCGATAACCGTGTATGTTTTTCATAATCTATAATGTCGAAATGTGTGCCGATATCCACTGCATGCGAATATCTCAACGTTCTATAATATATAATTTAACAATAACATGACATATTTTTAATTTTGTATATCTATATATTAACATTACAATATTCTGTAATCTATATTATTTTTAATTTTGTACTTGCAACATGCGTTTATTTATTTATTAATTAATTTAAGATTTTTCATTATAGTTAAATGCTTAATAACTAATTAAATAAACAAGAAGTGGAGCAAATACGTTTAAATATTAAAATTTTTAGAAAAGAGCTAATTATGGCCTTGTTTAAAAACACAAAAAGAATTTTAATTTAAAGATTAATTTTGTTATATAAATTACGCCAAGCAATAAAACAGCCATTTCTAATTGAACCTAGCATGTTTAGAAAAATAACATAACAGTTTTATGGCTGAAGAAGAGCTTAAATTATACATAAATGCGTACTTGAAAGAAAAATAACTTATCCATATTTAAAAATGTCAAAAGCGCACATTAAGTCATTGAAATTTATGTTTGTTTAAAGTGCAAAATCAGTTCATACAAGTAGTTGTAAATTTTTTATCTTCTACTTTATCATCATTGATATGATCGAACTAGTTTTGTCAAATTAGGCACGTTTTCGCTATCTTCTGTTTTCACATTTTTGCGTTTAAAGGTTTATAACCATAGCACAAATATCCTTTATATTTTGAATAAATGAGAGCAATTTTCAACAAAAAAATCATTGACATTTTTGGTAAATTTGAAAATGATTGTAGGAAAAATAATTCGAATCGAGTATTTTAAATTGTTGGGTAAACGATGAAACAAATATTGTAGTTTCATCAAGACTATGAGTAGGTTGAAATGAATCAGCATAATTAATTTTTATTTTAAACTCATTACGTGTTTTATTAAAGTTAACTGTCCGTATAAAGCCAGAAAACCAGATAGATGTTGAAGAAGAGCAGCATCAATTTTTTGATTGACGCATAATAACGGTAGTAATAATGACGAAAAAAACGACGTTAAGACGACCGTTCTTCATAGATTGCCCTGTATTAGAATTACCCTTAAATAAGATTTAAAGCAAGTTCAGAAAATTTAATTCATCGGTTTCAATGGGAACACGATTACAAAGGCAGTTTTTCCTTTTGATTATAATAATTATTATTTCTTTATTTTAGAAAATATTTATTTTATTTCTATAAGAACAGTGGTTTTCTCATGAATCTTTCCCCGTATCAATACTGAAGAATAGAATAACTGCATCGGGTCCGTTTAATCAATTTTACCCGATCCAGATCAGACACGCGGACCCGATCAAATCGGATTATGTTGACACCAAATATTTTCGGTGCAGGTCAAGTTGACACTATAATTGTTTTCGGTGCAGGTCGAATTGACGCTAATTGTTTTCGGTGAGTGTATATGAGATCATTGATCATGATGAGATTTTTTTTACATAAAGATAAAATTGATACTATAAATGTAATTGTAAACTATTTTTCAAAAACTAATTATTAATTATAAAAATGTGGATTTTTTTCTCCATTCGAGTTTGGGTCGGGTTCCGGTTTAAATATTTCGGATTAGTGTCGATTTTTGTGTGACGAATTTTTATTGTCGAGTTTCGGGTCGACCTTCAGCGGGATTTTCGGATTTTGCATAGACCATGAAAGCTCTCTAATCGACAAAGCGTTATCGCGAGAGAAACAAGATGGCAGATGTGGTTTACTGCGAGATAGATATTCCGATACATATCTCAATATCCTCCAGCGGTTTGCGCAAAATGTTTGTTTAACGGTTGCCTAATAACAGTGAATGGATTGCGGCAAATTCAAAACGAGATAAAAGTCGAGGAAGAACAGCATCATGCTGTTTAAACAGGATGTAATAGAAACATAGAGAAGGAAAATGCTCGGTGGAAACAATTTGGCACAGCGGTTGGATTTGTATGGGCTAATTGGGATGCTCCTGGTTGCTGCGAAATGAAATGAGTATGCATTATACAGGTAGTTAGTTTCTGTAGCAAAATAAGGTCAGAAATGAAATCCAAATTTTCGAGAGATCTGTAAGCCCGCTTTTTAATGCGTTGACATGAATAGATACACGCATGGGTGCCCACAAAGAGACTAATCGCACCTCCCTGGATTTTTGAATTTGATTAATCGTTTCGGGTCAGGTTTACTATACATGCCTTTTAATGGAGTATTATCTTGTTTTAAGAAATACTTTTGCTACTATTTACATGTAGTAATGTTAGTATATTGTCTATGCATATACTATAGGACTTCATTTATGTTTAGGCATTTACTACTAATAATAGTTATTATTATTTGCTTAATTTTCTTTGCGCCATTTGCGATTCTTTTATTCTAAACAAATATCTCGCCTATTAAATTTAAAATAAATGTTACTTTCCTGAAAGAATCATGTACAATAAAGCGCAAAAAGTATTAGAAAGTTGTAATATAATTTAAATCTTGTGGTAATAAAATATTTTCTAAACATCTCCAAAAATTCTTCCTTAGCCAATTATCATATGAGTATTAATTGAATAATAGTATGAAAAACAATATTTATTATCCTTCAGACAGTGAAATATTCGTTTAAACACTAATTAATCTATAATGGATAGCTAGTGTTGATGTTATTGATGTAAAAGTAATTTTTTCTGAAAACAGAAAAATACACATATATATATATATATCAGACACGAAAGCCTTAACTACAATTTCATTTTTTTTTTCTTTTTCATTTTTTGAAAACAGAAATAAATTTCTATCAAATTATTTAAAGTAATTAAACACTAAAAGAAAATAAAGATTCGTCATCAAGGTGTTAAAAAACTATTTTGGGTGTTCAGGGAAATAAAAGGAAAAAAAACCCAATAAATTATTGAAATAAACAATAAACTGTTTCAATTTATATCATTAGAATAATTTATAATACGATTATTCAATCGGTAAATGAATTGCAACAGATGTAAATTTTCCAAGTGGGAGAAAAAAATAACTTTTGTTTTATAAATATATATAGGACAGTTGCACCATAAAATTTAACTAATAATAACATATTGCTCAGTGGTGCACAAAATAGGAATTTTAATATACATTTGTGAATAATTAATATAAGGAACTCGTTTAGCAGTTAAAGGAGGCGAAGAACGAAGCTTCCGGTCCATAAGTAGTTTGAATTTCCTTGTGTGGATATTAGTTTTCACTTGGTGTGTTTTCATTTTAGTGTGGATATTACTCGCTTCTACTTGGCGAACAAAGGTTGCCAAATTAATTTCGAGGAGGCCAAAATCATAGTTCCATGCAATAACCCAGTTCAAGGTAAAATAAGAGAATCCATCGAAATCATAGCACGAGAAAATAAACCATGTAATTATAATTTATCCTACAATATACCAAAAATATGGCATAACATCATAAAATCTTAAAATTTTTATTTCCTTGCAATATTTTAATTTTTACTCACGTGTAAGTGGCAACATTTTTTAAAATTTTAATTCATTTAGATTTTAATTTAGTAGAAATATTATCTCTCGATCAAGATGCAAACGTAGTCCTTCCATTATCATATTTTCCTGAAGACCCCCGCAGAAGACGGCGCGAAACGTTGAAAGTTTTATTTTATTTTAATATGTACAAATGTATATTAAAATTCCTGTTTTGTGCACCACTGAGCAATGTGTTATTATTAGTTAAATTTTATGGTGCATCTATCCTATATATATTTATTAACCAATAAATTATTGAAATAAACAATAAACTGTTTCAATTTATATCATTAGAATAATTTATAACACGATTATTGAATCGGTAAATGAATTGCAACAAATGTAAATTTTCCAAGTGGGGGAAAAATTAACCCTCGTTTTATTCTGCTAAACTGATTCAAATTATCAGACCAGATTGTGTGATCGCTAAGGTTGTCCGGAATGACTCCGTTGGGAGAGCATTGACGGCTTCAGCCAATACATCCCTGGTTCGAATCCTGGCCTGGATTTTTTTTTTCGCCCATTGGGAAAATTTACATCAGTTATGTTTCAATTTAATTCATTTAACTCTTTCAAGTTTTTTTTTCATTAAGACGATTAAAGCGTATTATTAATATTGAATCTCTTTTGTTGTTACATTTCTGAATTTTTTTTTTTTTTTTTTTTTTAAGTTGATATGTTTACAAATTATAGGGCTGATGACTTCTGGCGTTATGTTTAAATTGTCCATAAGAAAAAAAAAAGCGGTTTTGGCAAAGAACTACAGTCTATTAAATATTTTTAATCCTCTGTGGATTTGTTCGGCGAACAACTACCTATATCTGTGTCAAAGTTACAAAACCTTATAAAAAATGCATGTAAAAAGTATTTGTTTTTAATTTTTGTGAGTGTGTCTATTATTGGTAGTATATTTACTCAACATGGAAAATGTACAGAGGTAAATTTTCCCCTTTTTTACCACATAAAGATTAAAGAACAAATATCATTATACAGTGAAACCTCCGAATAAGGGATACCTATGAGACCGGAAATTTTGTCCCTTAATTAAAGGTTCCCTTATTCGGAGTTTTTATTACAGTGAAACCTCCAAATAAGGGACAACTATGGGACCGGAACTTTTGTCCTTTAAATAGAGGTGTCCCTTATTCGAAGTGTCCTTTATTCGGAGGTTTCACTGTATAAGGATAAAGAAAGTTCATTTTCATGTAGTGCCTCAATCTTATAGAATTTTTCTTTTAATTTTCAGACTTTTTATGAAAAAACTAATTATTTTCTACTTTTACGAACTACATTATCTATAATAAATCTCTTTTTTTTTGTATTTATAATTATACTTATATTTAATTTTTTCAATTTTTATTTTTAAAGACTTATTATGTTTTCTAGGGGATAAATAATTAGCAGAATGAATAAAAATAATAAACATACTGGCAACTTACCTTAGTTGATTTTTGTTATCCCGATCTTTTTTCTTTCAAGTTATACGCGTGGTATTCTTTTAATTAATAAGTAATTAACTCTAACCTTTACAGAATTTTGTACTGTAATAACATCTTTTCTAATGATTTTCCTCGGGCGCCAGCAAAAGAAGTAGGGGAAGGCAGTTGACTGTTCCGCCCTTGATTTCGAAATTTAATTAACTAAATTTTCCTTTTTTTCTGATATACTTGTAAAAAAAAAAGTAAAATTAATTCTTTAAACGTGACTTAAAAAAGCGTTAAAATAAAATGAGGAATCACGATATTTTTCGTGTTGGAAATTAATTTTTAGTTCTTATTTTATTTTTATGTTCATGCGTTTTAATTTTATGTTAAACTTGCGTTTCAGAAAGCAGAAGCCGTTGATAAAACAGAAATTGATGTTTAAGTTCTTTTTTTTCTTTTTGAAAATTGCCTAATAAACTTACATTTTGCAATATTTAATATTTTTAATATTAATTTTCTCCATTGCTTTTTATATTTGAAATATAGTCTTGAACTGCGAAGAGAATTCTGGCTAAGGATATTTAGTTTAATTTATTCCATATTTATATTTCTATAAAAATACGGCCTAGGTTGAAAACTACAAGCACACCTTTTACCCCTTCTTGCATGAGGTCCGTATATTCCATGGAATTTCCAGCAGGTCTGGAACCAATATTTAAACTTATAAAACTTCTAACTAATATTTAAATAGCAAGATTTTCAATCCTCTAGTCTAATCATAAAATTTAAAATATATCTCTGCTTCAAAATGAAGCTCAAAAAATTCTATTTAAAAATTCTGACAGAACTGTACACATTCTGTATAAATAAATAAATAATAATTTAAAAAAGACTCTAAAGGTACCAATTACCCCTAAGTTTTGAATTTGTCAGACTAATTAAAATTAAAACTGTCAGATGATAAGAAAAAATCGATTTTCTGGAAAATCATGTAGCGGGCAGAGTTAATTCCTTCCACAGCAAGGAATCAATTTTCAAATATAATAGAGTCAGTGTCATGGACATTTTAATGAGATCATTTTTGTTACCATGATAACTTTTCTCGCGTATTAATAGCGTTATTTCCTTAAGTAACAACTTTAATTTTTAATAAAATTTAATTATTGAGTTATAAGTAACTTTTTTTTACAATGAATTCGTTTTAAATACGATTTGTCTGATTAATAACATTTAAATAATCAGAGATTACACAGGAATCGATTTCTTGTAAAATTATGTGCCGGACAAAAATAAATTTTTTTAATTTATCTCATCAAGAATCAATTCCCAAATCTTATAAAAAGAATGTAATGGACACTTTTAGCGAGAGAATTTTTGTTATCATGATAATTTTTCTTGCAGGTTATTAGCGTGGTGCCCTTTTAATTAACAACTTTAATCTTAACAGAATATGATTATCATGTTATAAGTAACTTTTTTTTAAATACAATATTTGTATTATTATAATTTAAATAATCAGAGATTAAGGAGAAATCGATTTCCTGGAAAATTATGCGCCGGACAGAACTAGTTTTTTTCGGATTTATCTCATCAAGAATTAATTCCCAAATGCAGTAGAGTCAATGTCATGGTCACTTTATTGAGACCATTTTTATCATCACGATTATTTTTCCCGCAGGTTATTCGCTTTTAATTAGCAACTTTAATCTTAACAGAATATAATTATTGCATTTTAAGTAATTTTTTTCTAATGAATTCATCTTAAATACAAAATTTTTTTATTATAATTTAATTAGCCGGAGGTTAAGGAGAAATCGATTTTCTGGAAAATGATACACTGGACAGACTTAATTCTTTCGCATTTATCTCGTCAAGGAATATATTCCCAAATCTAGTAGAGACAATGTCATTGATACTTTTGGGAGATCCTTTTTGCTGCCATGTTCATTACTCTTACAATATATTCGCCTATTTTACTTTTAATTAATAATTTTAATGTTAGCAGAATTTAATTATTGCGTTATAATATGTAATTTTCCTTTTGACGAATTCATCTTAAATACAATATATTTTCTGGTTATAAAAATTTAAACAATTGGAGGTTAATCAGAAATTGATTTCTTGCAACATTATGCACCAGACAGAAGTAATTTATCTTATCAAGGAATTTAGTCTCAATTGTAACAGAGTCAATGTAATGGACCACTTTTGCAAGACCTTTTTTGTTGTCATGATCATTATTCTTGTAATATATTCAATATATTCACGTGGTCTATTTTTTATTAGTAACTTTATTGTTAGCAGAATTTAATTTTTTATGTTATATAAATAATTTTCCCTTTAATGAATTCATCTTAAAGCGATTTATTAGTCTGATTATTAAAACCTAAACAGTTGGATGTGCAGAAGAAATCGATTTCCTGGAAATCATTGCAGTGTTCAGAACTAATTCTTTCTGATCTATCTCATCAAAGAATCAATTCCCAAATGTAGTGGAGTCAATGTCATGAACACTTTTGCGAGATCGGCCAAGCGCGACGGACGCTGGCCGTCGGGAAACCGGCGAAAGCAATCTGATAAGCAAAAGATCAAAGGGGAAATGCCACCTTATCATTTCTATCATTCCTTTCTTGAAATCATTTCTTAGTTGCATATTTCTTTGTTATTCATTTTTGCGTTGTACTTAATTTAGTTTTGATGTATTTAATGTAATTTAATTTAATAGAAGATACGTCCCTTTTTAGTGTTGAATAATT
Organism: Maratus speculifer; assembly: GCA_964019185.1. Lineage (NCBI taxonomy): Eukaryota > Metazoa > Arthropoda > Arachnida > Araneae > Salticidae > Maratus > Maratus speculifer. The sequence continues at coordinate 441,285,417 of OZ025289.1, read as the reverse complement.
TTGACTATTCTAATGTAATTTATAGGACTCGCTGACCACATAAAAATACATAAAGAACTATTTCGATGTAAATTGGTTTTTATATGTTAAACAGTGGCATTTGGAACAATTCGATAATTGGTGATACATCAAGTATTTTGTTGTAAATTGTTGTAATTGTTTTAAGTACAGTTGTTGGGGGAAAAGTAAGCACTCCCTATAAATACTTCAACAAATTATCGTAGAAGATAGTTACTGGTACCGAACGATTGGAACTTTAGTCTACTTAAAAATTATGCATATAAAATTTATTTAGGAGTTCATATTAAAACAAACCCAAATCTTGTTTTTCACAATTGCAGTACCCAATTCTGTTTGGCATTAATGAACTTTACAACCTTCAATTAGCCTAAATACAAATTTTCATGACATTCGTATGATACGTTTCCGAGAAATTAATTATTTTCAAACGAGCATATTTTAGAGGCTGTATCTAAATTGAAGTTCGGTACTCCATTGTTGACCAAGAGAGCTCTCTTCTTGATCAAGGCATCTTAGGTGCCACTTAAGCAGTCATTGAAGACTGCTAGATTACAGGATAGCACAATAAGTTAATAGCATAATAACTACTTGGATGACAAATTTAAAATTTTGGATTTCCATAAAGTAGGAATTAATAAATCTAAATACATCAAAAAATTGTAGGTTGCAATTCATATTTTTTTCGAATATTAATTTCATATTTAATATCATAAAGCTATAAAAATTGTAAATTCAACGTATTTATGTTTGGGTATTTTAGTATTATTGCTACATAAAAAAATTAACACATTAGGAGTATAATTTCAAGAGAGGTTATTAAAAATCTGAAAATGTAGTTTAACATTAGCAGCACTAAATTTTGAATGTCTGTAGTTAAAAACTTATTCAAATGACTTGAAATTTGGTGTCTAGGTATAATTTGAACCGTATGTTTGAAATATCTTGATAAAATTGGGGATTGTCTTTGAAAAATTGGAGTTTGAGTTCGTTTTAATATGTAGATATCCCCCTAAGAAAATTTTATATGCATCATTTAAAAGTAGAGTTTATTTCCAATCATTTGGAAACATTGACTTTCTTCTACGATACTTTGTTGAGGAGTTAGTTGGGGATGTTTATTTTTCTTCCCAAGGCCCTACATGAATAAAAATAAAGAAAATTTCTTTTTGAATCATAGTTACCAAAAATATCACTTGTGAGAGGTGTTACAGAAATAAATAGAAATAAAGATAAAAATCCTATTGTTCTCTATCTTATTCTTTGCTATCTGAACTTGAAAGTGTTTTATTCTTTCAATATGAACGAAATCATTTTGCATCTTATCTCCCTTTGAAGTTTAAATACTATCTAATCTGTATTATCTAATCAAATATTATCTAATCTTATCCAATAAACGGCATTAGAAATTTTAAAATTTATTTTGAAGGTGTTTATCTACAAGTTTACTGTATTTGTTGATAAGTTTATGTATTAAGTTTTAGTATTCTAAAAAATATATCAGTAATTTCAAACCTAAATCCTGGGTGTCCGCGAAGATAAAAGAAATATAAAAAAGGGTTTGTGGCAGAAAAAAAAGACTGCCTTAAAAGATTTATGCAATCATTAAAAAAATTTTAGATTTCGTCGATTAAAATTGATAACTAAATAAGCATTTATAAGAACTTTGTGGACTATTTTCAACGCCTAACTTATGCATCGTTTTTAATATTTTATAAAATTATAAAATACAAGTGTAATGATCTTACATATTAATAGAGAAATTTTCCAGAGCTTAAACTTTCCTACTTCTTTTTTTTCAACATCCAAAAAACTAAGTAGTTATAGTTAAGAAAGAATAGTTATAGTTAAGAAAAAAAAATTCATTTAGAATTTTTTTAAAGAATAATGCTTTTTAAATTTAGTTAAGTAAAATATCCATGACTCATACTAAATTGTTGCTTATTGATGCATTAAATTAATTTTATAATAAAAAGGGTTTTTTTTTTTTGGAACCCCAAAATACTGCTCTGGATTAAAAGGTTAATGCATAATTTTACTCTTTTAATAATCTTTATGAAAAAAAAAACATAGAAAATTTATTTTAATTATTAATCAATTTTGTTGTGAAGTGCAAGAAAAACAAGGGTTCAATGCTTTAATTTTCGATATTATATACATATATAAATATACAATGTTTATTCTGTGATTTTTCGGGGGAAAAAACATGAAAGCAACATGTGATTAGTTTGACAAAAATCAATTTCTAGAAGTTTTTAAATTGGGGAATCCAAAATTACCACCCATACTGTCAAGTAGTTTTTAACTTGCGTTTAAAAAACTACCCGCACTGCAATTTATTTTAAAACAAAAATAAAGTGAATTTAACATTAAAAGTATTAAACTTTAAACCTGCATAATTTTTAAACTAGTGCTTGACTGAATGATATCCTAAGGTAAACTTTATCTTCAAATCCAAGTGTGTTACCGTTAGGAGTTAGTATAGAAATTTTTAAAATTTGTTAAAATTTTTATATGTAGACAATTTTTTAAGCAAAATTTAAATATAGTCATGATTAGAAATTGTTATTATTAATCAATTGGTACCAGTCAATTTTCTATAAGATGATTTGGGGCATATTTAGTAGAGAATTATCACTTTTTAAAAATCCAAAATAAGCATTTTAAAATACATTTCTCTTTAAATCAAGCAAAAATTCTCTACCTGAAAAGCTATCTACGTAAAAAGGATATAGGATTTCATCTTCGATTTGAAAATTACTTTTTCAGAATATGTTATGTGAGATGTTTTAATGATACTCAGAAACAAACCAAAACACGGATTTCCAATAAATGCCACCTTAAGGAGTTTTTCTTGCTCAAATCATCATTAAAAATCATTGTTGACAAAATTTTGAAAAGTTACGCATTCTAGTATTAAAAAATATTTGTTTCATAAATATGGTCAATATTTACAATAACTGACACCAACCTTATTCAGAAAAACCAATTACTGACAGAAAGGGAACCAATGTCTTACACGTTATTTGAAATGATTTGAATAAGAAAAATGTTATTTCAAGGAATTCATGCTTTCAAAATACTTTTAGCTTTATTAGAGAAATATTACTTAAACTTTATTTATATTTGATGCCATGCTAGAGATGCATGGTTTTTTTTTCTTTTTTTTTCTTTCTTTCTTTTTTTTTTTTTTTTTTTTATCTTGTTGTTGTTGTTCATGTTTTAAACTACTATTAGTGCAGTTATCTAGTAACTGTCATTTATGAATAAGTCACTGACGATTGGTGTCAGACATTGGTAAAATGATATAAATTTTAAAGTTTACAAGATAAATTTAATTTATTATTATGCTTTTTTAAGCAGTTCAAATAATAGATTTTAATTTTCTTTAATATAACGAATATCTTATTCCTCTCTTAGAAATTGGTCAGAAAATCAAATTGCTGGTATCAATAATTGGCATCCACCCATTAAGCTAAAATTAACTATAAAATAGAAATCATGTTCCTAATGTATTACAAGCATATTTTAATTAATTTTTTCAAGTATAACTTTAAGAAAAAGTTTAGGACAGTTGTATTAGAAATAGATTCATATAATATATATATATTACCGTAATTTCAGAAATAAGACGCTTGCCACAAGATGCATTTTTTATATTCTCAAATATCTGTCCTGATTGAATATATTCTTGGTCTACTAGTGCTGAATGCATTCACTCCAAAATAAAAGTGTCTAAGTTCAACAATATAGCTAACTTTGAAGAATTTTACAAGAAAATACTTATTTTAGTTAGATTTTTGCGGAAGTTTCAATTATTGGTTAGATGCTAATAATTAGAGTGTAACTACCATATGACTAGCTGCAACAGTCATTCAATGGCAGAAAAAAATTAAATAAAGATTTAAAATTATTTTACCTGTTCTTTAAAAAGTTCTCAGTTAAAAATGATAGCAAAAGTGTGTCTTACCTGTAAATAAAAAGAATATATTTATTAAAGCAAGAAATGCATTTAACATAAAACTATAGAGTTATAGACAAATAAATAAATAAATAAAATTCGTTATTTTGCTATTTAAAATCGTGTAAAACAACTACCTATTGGTGAAAATTTATTTTATCAAAACACAAATTTGACAACGGCAGAAGATTATTCATAAGATTTATTTAAAAAATACATAAAAAATCAGTTTTTTACGCATGTAATTATTTCCCGGCACAGTACTGTATTTAATGTATTATTTCTCATATGAAAATAAAAAAGTCCATTTTAATATTTTAGTAATGCAGTTCCTAACAGGAAAGCTATCAACGGAAAAAAGAAACATAATAAATAAAAAGAGAAGAGAGTAGAATAAACATCTCTCTCTCTTCTGTTTTCTTGAAGTTTTAAAACTTTTTAGTGAATTTTTTGTTTATCTCTAGTATTTTCGCTACCACTCCAGTTGTACTTTATTATTAAAACGAGTACTGTTAATTTTGTCTAGTGTGTGTCTGCGCGTATGTGTGCATTGAGTGTGTGTGTGTATGTGCGTGTGCGTTGAGTGCATGTGTGTATGTACGTTTGTGTGTGTTGAATAATTTGATATAATTTGACTTGTATCGTTGTGTGAGTTAACCGTATCAGGCAAGAAAAAGGGTTTCTTGTTTCAAGCAAAAGTATGTGTAAAAAATTATCATTTCCTTTTTTCTTTTCTTTCTCTCTTTCTACTTTCACATTTCTGAATCAGTGAAAAAATTGTCTGTAAATAAAAAAGGGGAAAGCGAAAATAATAGCAACGGCACTGATTTATATTCATGCACGTAACATCCGACTCCCTATGCTTCCTCAGCATAAGTTTATACTGAAATCATGCCGCAAATTTGCGATCCTTTTCCCCATTTTTAGCAATCATGGCCGGTAATCCACCCCCGATCTCGGCCCTTTCCCACGACATTTCCACTTCCGTGATATCTTCCATCTGCAAGATACTCTCGTAATCGACTCTCCTTGGGCAAGATATTCGTGGGTGTCTCGTGTGGGGTACTTTCTGCTGTTTAGAAGGACCCTTCAAGTGGAACATAAACTATTTTTTTTCTCTTCCACAAGTCTCACAGATGGACTATTATTAATCGTCATAACGGACACGAAAAAAAAAGCTCATTGTTCGCGTATTTAAAATTAGCAGTCAAATTGTCTCGAAACGAAAACAGTATTAAATCAAAGTGTGATTTTAGAGCGTTGGTGCGAATGTCAGTTATTACCTGAGTGGGCCGTTTTAATAAATTATTGAAAGTTCAAGATCATTATAATAGTTATTTTTTTGTACTGAAATGCTATTTATTCTTTTAACTTTAATAATAATAATAATAATAATAATAATAATAATAATAATATGTTATCCTATTTGATATTTTCAAACAATTTTATCGAAAAGTGGGGCTTTATAAAATATTTCAATACTTAATAATTAAGTATAAACAATAAATAAACATGAGTAATAATCATGCTTATCTATACTATTAAAATCCGACCGTATGGATGTTGTATGTATGTGACGCTATCTCCTCCGATCCCGGAAACGCAGAAAGTCGCGTTTGTTTTGAATTGAACGGGAAAAAACCCATGATCCCGAGTTGCCCATTCGTCTCTCTGTCCGTCCGCATATAACAACTAAAAAACTTTCCACCTGAATCGTTTGAAACTTAAAATATATAATTATTAGATAATTTCGTCGAGTTATTTCAAATTTTATGAAAACCGGATGCATTGTTCAATTGCAGGGACAATCAAAAGGATTCAGATACATTACGGTGAATGGGGGAAAAGTTTCAAATGCATTTTAATGGTCTTACACTCTTTCGAACATAATAAAGTTGATATGAATCTATGAAGTATATACTATAATATACATTCTGTACAATCTGTGGTGCAAATAATATTTCTTATTGATTTACAAGGCCACACAAAGGTATTCCGTTCTATACTTATATATTGAGACATTGTTTAGTATGCATTTTAATAGTATAAAACTATTTAATACTAACAATTAAACTATTTAAAGCCCGTAATTAATAAACTACTTATTTAATGTCCGTCTAAACTGACCAGCGTAATGGGCGAAGGCCGCTAGTAATCATAATAATTATCATCATCATTCCTGTTATAAACAAGGATGATACTAAATGTATTTTGTTTATGATTTTTAACTAAAAATCATGAAATTATGCCTTAAATTTGCTTACCTCTTGCACATTTTAGCAATCACAGCCGGTAATCCACCCCCTATCTCGCCCCTTTCCCACGACACTTCAATTTTCGTGATATCTTCCATCTGCATGATGCTTTGCAAAATGTACCGAAACAAACTTTTCTGTCAAAATTATTTAACAAAACATTTATGGCAGAGATCTACGACATTTTGGTATAGTTTAGCCTATTTAAAGAAAAAAAATTGTCTTCGGCCGCATCTAAATGGATCTTTTATTCTTGATCCACAAGTTCACCGCATTGACGTTAATTTTATACCAAACAATAACAAAGAAAAAATAAGAAAGAAAAAAATCTTAGATTTTTATAAGCATTACAATTAGCGGAATTTAAGCTATAGATTATTGTTTATTTTATTTAGTTTTACTCAACTTAAAAATTATTATTGTTTAGACATTTCAGAAATTTTGGTTGTCCAACGTTATCAACTGTTGATTTTACCGTCCTTCTTTCAATAGTCCATAACAATTTTAGGCAAAGACATTCTTTACAATTTTAAATGTTGTCAGATAACAACAAACTGGTTTCTATAGAAAAGAAAATCTCTACACGCTTTCTCCATTAGATCAACTCTTGATTTGAGAAAATGATAGCTTTATATCCCTATTATCTATTGCATGTCTTTCCTAACTCTTCGTGTGCAATTATATGCAGTCTGGCCCACGCATTTGGGAAGCACATGATTTTTCGTAACATTTTGCTTGACCAGTGTAACTGAGGAAATCCAACGAACTCTTTTTCTGTAATAATACGCACATCAATTTGTAGGATTATTTCCAGTAAACATATTGTTTGCCCCCCCCCCCCAAAAAAAAGAACTAGATGACCATTATAATTTTATAAGGAAATTTTCAATTCTCTATCCAGATGCTTTCACTACCTGTCCAACCTTTCAGTAAAAAAGGATGCTATTTATCTGATGGCAAACCGTTAATGCACAATTATTCATGTATTGGAAAACTTACAACAATTTTACTATGACGTCACTATAGTTGTAGTAGAAACAAGCACAATTCGCGAAAAATACACTTACGTTATGTCTGACATGCACGGGTTCCACATAAAAATATATTGCATTAAAAAACAAAAGCATAGTAAATTTAACTTTGGATGCTAAATTTTAGCTGACTGGTCCATTTCAAATGCTTTCAGAAAAAATAAAAAGGAACATAAAAAAAGAAAGAAAAAAGTTGTAATAATAATAATAATAAAAACTTGCAAACAGTAATTATTTTAAATCAAAGCTTATTTTAAAATGGCTTTTTTAAAGACTTGTAATAGCAACAAGAAACATTGAAAAAGTGCCATGGTGCCCAAAGGTTCCGTGTTGTACACTACATCAATACATTACAGCTCATTCCGCAAGTTAAAAAGATCTAATTTATGAATATTAAATCATCTCAACACGCAATTATTAGTTTATATAAGTGAAGAAATAATTAAACATTCCTCCATCCTTATTATTACATGCTAAAACTTGATCATATTATTATTAATAACTGTTGTGGTTTATAATATATTTTGCCAATAATGTGTAAACACAAAATATTCTATACAGATAAGTTTTATCCTCAAATGATTCATCGTTATTTAGAAAAAATTCTTCATTTGATTAGAATAAATAAATAAATGCAACCGCTGGTTTAGAAAACAATATATTATAGTCAGTTTTATAGTCTTATCTGCCTTCTTTTTTGTTAGTAATTAAAAATGTAATAGACTTATGATTATTGGAAATTTTTTCTTTATTTTGTGACGCTCCTGAGATATTTTGAATTGATGGGGGACGTAATGTTGGATATTCTACCTTTTATAATGGAAAATTTCTTGCAATAAATTGTATTAGATTAAGATGTGATATATTCCAGAAGAAAAAATTATTCGTTTTCTTGTTGATTAGTAAATAGTAGCACTGGGCCGATGTAGGAATTTCTTAAATCGATTTATCACCCATCCTACATCGCGATTTAGGGCTAAATCGCGATTTAGCGATTTTACCTTTAGACTATGAAAACCAATTTTTTTTTATTTATAGAGACAAAATACAGTATTTATTAACCCCCCCCCCCTTTATCCTTTCTTGTGCTATATAGTATACAGTTATTTCGCATCATTAAATAGTATATCTTGGGGGGGAAATAATCCAAGAGCTGAGCATGCAACAGAAATTGAATATTGAAGATCTTGAAATTCATTTGCATCCAGTGTGAAAAAAGAAATAAATTATTCGAAATGCATGTGGGATCAAAGCTGATGAATATATTTTCCAGAATAAAGCTATATTTCTTGAAAAAAAAATCAAACTGAATATACTAAAAAACACATGGCAAAAAACCCCCGCAATATTGAAAATACAAAAATGTCATCAAAATCTGCTTTCATCCAATAGAAAAAAGAATTAACCAGTTCTCTAATTAGGTGTAATCAATGTAGATATGCATATTTTGATGAAAAAAACTGTATTTCACTTGGCAATCAATAATTATTATTTTAAGTCGTCACTTGGCGAGTGATGACTAGAGTGGCGATAGATGACCAGCAAATTACTTGAAATGCATGTGGAATCAAAGCTGATAAATATATTTTGCCAAAATAAAACTGTATTTCTTAAAAAAATAATCCAACTGAACACGATAAAAGAACTCGGCAAAAAACCGAAATATTGAAAATAAGCTATGTCATTGAAATCTGTTTGCATCCAGTAGGAAAAAGAAATAACCACTTTTTTAATTAGATGTAATCAATGTAAAGATGCATGTTTCCATGAAAAAAACTGCATTTCACTTGGCGATTGAAAATAGATTTTTTAATCGCTACTTGGTGAGTGACGACTAAGGTGGCGATCGATGTCCAATAAATTTACTTGAAATGCATGTGAAATCAAACCTGGTGAATTAATATATTTTCCAAAATAAAACTTTTATTTCTTGGAAAAATAATTCCAACTGACCACACTAAAAGAAGATGACAAAAAACGAAAATATTGAAAACCCAGCAGCAAAATTTTTTTCTGCAGTCTGCAACACAAGTAAAAACTTAAAAAACAGTCTGCAGACCAATCCCTCACATTATATTATATGCACTCAAACCTCCTAAGTCTTAGTGATAGACAAAAGAAAAGTACATTTTTAAAAAAAGCTGTCTTTGTTCGTAGAATTTTTAACACCTCATACATTGTCCAAAGGAGGGGGAGGAGTCCCCTTTGACGAAACCTGCTGTTTTTTTTCGCGATCTCTTGAAGAAATTTGCCGTTTTTTCGCGATCTCCTGAAGAAAATTGCCGTTTTTTCGCGATCTCCTGAAGAAATTTGCCGTTTTTTCGCGACCTTTTTAAGAAATTTGTCGTTTTTTCGTGATTTTTTATTACGTAATTTGCAGTTTTTTGGATTTTTTTAACGAAAATTTCCGTCTTCTCGTAATTTTTTGAAGAAATTTGCCGTTTTTCGCGATTTTTTGAAGAAATTCGCCGTTATTCCGTGATCTTTTACGAAATTGCCGTTTTTTTCGCGATCTTTTGAAGAAATTGGCCGTTTTTTTCGTGATTTTTTGTCGAAATTAGCCGGTTTTTTTTGTAATTTATTCATAAAATTTGTCGTTTTTTTCTTGATTTTTTGACAAAAACTGCCGTTTTTTCGTGATCTTTTGAAGAAGTTTGCCTTTTTTTGCGATGTTTTGAAGAAACTTGCCGCTTTCTTCGTGATCTTTTGAAGAAATTTGCCTTTTTTCGTTATTTTTTGACGAAATTTACCGTTTTTTCACGATCTTTGAACGAAATTGTCGTGTTTTTCGCAATTTATGACGAAATTGATTTTTTCTCGAGGACTATCGAAATTCGCGATGCATTTTATGTCCAAAATTTTGGATTTAGGACAGATTTTTTTTAATTTTTGCTAAATTTTTAAAAGTTAAAAAATAGTTTGTCGCAGCGTTGCGCCGATTCTGCTCCCGGGATTGAAAATACAGCTAAATTATTGAAATCTGTTTGCATCCAGTAGGGAAAAGAAATAACCACTTTTGTAATCAAATGTAATCAATGTAGAGATGCGTATTTCCATGAAAAAATCTGCATTTCACTTGGCGATCGAAAAAAAAAAAAAATTATCGCCAGTTTTATATCTTTAATTACCGCATGGCAAGTGTCGGCCGCTAATTTTTATTGTATTAAATCAAATCCTGCTACGTCGATTTAACACATAGGGGGCGCTATGGGCGGCTCAGCCCCCTCTAAAATATTTTGACCCCCCCCCCTGAAAAAGATTCCAAGGTCACTCAATGAATCTCTGTTCCGAAAATCCAAATGAAATTCTGTTCAAAAATCTAATTTAGTTTTGAGACCCTTTCACAGTTTTGCAGAATTACTAAATTGTATCTAAAATAAGCGTTTCAGCACTCCCTCATCCTATTTGTACATATGAAGCTAACATGATGTTTAATTTTTCACCAGTTATAGACTCAAAATTTTCATCATCATGTACTTTTTTAGCATAAAATGAAGTTATTACAACAGTTTAATGAGAAACATAGTATCTACAATGTGAATATGCACTAATTTTACTTTCTGTGTCAAAGAAAGATGAAAAACAAATAAGCACCCCTACATTTTCTCAAGCCCCCCCACCCCGCAACCTATTATTCACTTCTAGCTACGGTCCTGTCCTGACCTGCTAAATCGATTTAACACAAACTTGCTCTCTTTTCCCTAAATCGTATTTTCTTACATCGCCTTTTTCCTAAATCGGAAAGCATTGAGGCAAGGCTACATCGTTTCACTACATCGCGATTTAAGAACTGGCTAAATCGCGACGTCCGATGTATCTATTGAAAACCAATAGTTAAATCGGATTTCCGATGTAAGCGTTAAATCAAGGCTACATCGTTTCGCTACATCGCGACGTTCGATGTATCTATTCAAGACCAATAGTTCTATTCAAGACCAATAGGGGGGGGGGAGAGAAATTGCACATTTTCACCATTAAAAACATAGAATTTCCGGGGGAGGGACCCCCTTAATAAATGTGTTAGTAATACATTACACACATCACATGCAGTTGACATCTATGCTAGCAGTAGCGTATGTAGACTTATCATTTCAGAGGGGGCTGAGATACAGCATATATTTCTGAGAGGGTAGCGCCGTGCAGAAGGGCGGGAGGGGGGGGGGGGAGAAGGGAGCGGTTGCCCCGGCGCGGGAATTTAGGAGGCGCCAAATTTATACTACCAACGTAATACAGTTGGCACCTATACTGGTGAGTGTATTTCGCATCATTAAACAGTATTACCTTGGGAAAAAATAATCAAAGAGCTGAACATGCAACTGAAATCGAAAATTGAAGGTACTGAAATGCCCTTGAAATCCATTTGCATCCAGCGTGAAAAAAGGAATAAGTTATTTGAAATGCACGTAGAATCAAAGCTGATAAATATATTTTCCAGAATAAAGCTATATTTCTTGAAAAAATAATCAAATTGAATATACTAAAAGCACATGGCAAAAAACCCCCGCAATATTGAAAATACAAAAACGTCATCGAGATCTGCTTGCATCCAATAGAAAAAAGAATTAACCAGTTCTCTAATTAGACGTAATCAATGTAGATATGCATATTTTGATGAAAAAAACTGTATTTCACTTGGCGATCAGTAATTATTATTTTAAGTCGCCACTTGGCGAGTGATGACTAGAGTGGCGATCGATGACCAATAAATTACTTGAAATGCATATGGAATCAAATCTGATGAATATATTTTGCAAAATAAAACTGTATTTCTTGAAAAAAAACATCCAACTGAAATAGATAAAAGAATGCGGCAAAGAAAACGAAATATTGAAAATACAGCCATGTCATTGAAATCTGTTTGCATCCAGTAGGAAAAAGAAATAACCACTTTTCTAATTAGATGTAATTAATGTAGAGATGCATATTTCCATGAAAAAAACTGCATTTCACTTGGCGATTGAAAATAGATCTATTAAATCGCCACTTGGCGAGTGACGACTAGGATGGTGATCGATAGCCAACAAATTACTTGAAATGTGTGTGGAATCAATGCCGATGAATATATTTTTGCAAAATGAAACTGCATTTCTCGAAAAAATAATCAAACTGAACACAGTAAAAGAACTCTGCAAAAAACCAAAATATTGAAAATACAGCTATGTCATTGAAATCTTTTTGCATCCAGTAGGAAAAAGAAGAAAACACTTTTCTAATTAGATGTAATCAATGTAGAGATCCATACTTCTATGAAAAAAACAGCATTTCACTGGGCGACCGAAAATGGATTTTTTTAACCGCCACTTGGCAAATGACGACAAGGGTGGCAAACGAAGGAAATTTTTTAATTGCCACTTTTACATTTTTAATATCCACATGGCAAGTGACCACTGCTAATTTTAAATCAAATCCTACTATATCAATTTAACACCAGCTTTCAATGTTTTTCCTAAATAGTCTTTTTCTTAAATCGCCTTTTTCTTAAATCGAAAACACTGAGGTTTGTGATGTGTGTTTAAATCGGATCCTCTAAATCGATTTAACACCAACTTGCTCTGTTTTCCCTAAATCATATTTTTCTTACATCACCTTTTTCCTAAATCGGAAAGCATTGAGGCTTGCAAAGTTTGCTTAAATCGATTTAACACTAGTTTGACATGCAAGCAGTATATACAACAAAGTAGATAACTCAATTTTCTGATGTTAACTCTGAATCATTATTTGAAATCGATTTAAAACCAATGGCTAAATCACGATTTAAGACTGACTAAATCGCGATGTAAGGCAATGGCTAAATCACGATGTATGACAATGGCTAAATCGCGATTTCCGATGTATCGATTTAAGAAACTGACTAAATCGCGATTTCCGATGTAAGCTTTAAATCGATTTAAGAGATAAATCGATTTAAGGCCCAGGCCTAGTAAATAGATATTTTCATTTAGACATAATCACATAATCTGACAAACCCAGTCATTCCAGATCTTTGTAAGTTTAAGAGAACGCAATTAATCAATTAGTACAATTATTATTTTTTACAAATTTGCAAATGAGAAAAAACAGCAACCATGAAATACAAAATATTGATTGGCTAATCATATTTTGCCAAAATACGAAGATCTATTGGGCTCCCAGTCAAAGTTAAAAAATTTCTCATTATTCCCTAATAAAATAATTTTTGAAATATACAACTAAGGCATTTTACAAAATAAGCATATTAAATGGCGAGTTCAAATTTTCCTCTCTATGAAAGTTGAGCTCTTTTATTCCTCGTATTTCTCAACTGAGCAAAATTTTTAACGAAATGCAAATACTTGATGGTAATTTTGAGAAAAAGCAGATACAAGGCATTAAATTTTGGTACTGTTCATGTTTTAAGCAATCAAAAGACTTGTGAAACAATTCATTAAAAATAAATAAATAAATAAATAAAAGTTGTTCAACCATTCCTTATTTTCGGAGATATTGGTCCACGTTAAGTATTTAGGAATAAAAACACATTCTAGCCTACATAGTTATATATGTGGTCTATATATATATAGTCTGTATATTTATATATACATTAAAATAATTTTATTCAAGCAGCGTTTAGAATTTAGATAGCATTAAGAAATTAATATTTTTCATTGGTCGCCAAAAAACCTATTATTTTAAAATAGACGGATTATCTAGAAAATACAGAGTATTTTATTATTTTCCTCATATTACCAAAATTGACCAATTATTAAAATTTCCTATAACAAAATTACTATACAGCACTTTATTGTTTCATAATTCCAGAAGTTGCTTTCACACCTTGTGATAATTATTGCTAGAAAAGTTGATTTACAGGAATGGTAGATTACTTGAGCTTTTGAAAATTTAATCACGATATTTAAGCTCTTTTTCCGAACATATGACAAGGGGATAAAGTACTTTTATATATATAGTTATACATTTATCTACCTATATATCTATCAATATCTAGTTATATTGGCTAATTTCATGAGCTGTAGAAGAATTTAAATACAAATTTTATAATCTGATATTCCAGTAAACGTCTAATAAAAAGAAGCTTTCCAAATTATGTTCAACTTAGATTTTAGTGCATTTTATTTCATTGTAAACATTTAAAAAATTTATTAATTTAATCAATGAATTAAAAAGAATCAGTTGATTAAAATCATGATTTAATCGCTGATTTAAATCAACTGATTTAAATCGTCGACACTCAACTATAATCGCTTATTTTTTATCTAATTTCCGATTGAATTTTAGGCGGCTTTTTTGATCATCCTCTGGATTTGATTTCTTAAATATTACGCATGAAACTTACCATATATTTCCCCTAAACTTTATTCTATACTGCAGATCGAAATAAAATGTTTCCCAAGATATACACTGCATCGTTTATTGGATTTCGAACACTCACAATAATAAAGCTTATGTCTCGTAAAATCCTGTTTTATTATGACCATTACAGCCCCCATGTTCAGTTTCCAAAAATAGTGGATCAATACTTTGAATGAAATACTTTTTTCTACAGTCATTTTGATAAAACAAAAACAAACAAGAGAAAGTTCTTTTTGAAAAAAGGAAAACAGAAACAATTTGGTACATATGTGGGTTTTAAAATAACGACAACTCTTTTAACACTAGAACCGCCATTAGGGGTCAAAATGACACCTGCTAGATTGATAATAATCGATTCGAACCAGAATTTTCTTCATAAGATATATTAAAATTATGTAACTGAAAAGTAGACTAATTAAATACTTTAAATAGTTTAAAATTATAATTCTGGTGAGAAACACTTTTTGTAAAACTTGTGTAAAATATCCGGCGGTTCTAGTGTTAAAATAGTTTTCGAAATATGTTTTTCTTCTTTTAAAAGACTTTGAAGAGAAAACTTTGTCAGAGAAAAGTTATTGTTTCAGCTAAATTAAGATTATTTTTCAGTTTTGATAGCTTAAGAAATTGATTTTTCATTACTATTTGAAATATTCCAAAATTTCAAGCTGAATGGGTAATTTGTAAATGTCAAGATTTGCGCTTATTACAGCCCATATTCAGTTTCCAAAAATAGTGGATCAATACATTGAATGAAATACTTTTCTCTAAAGTCATCTTGATAAAACAAAAACAAACAACAGAAAGCTCTTTTTGAAAAAGGGAAAATACAAATAATTTGATACACATGTGGATTTTAAAATAACGATAACTCTTTTAAGATGATTTATGAAATATGTTTTTCTTCTTTTAAAAGACTTTGTCAGAGAAAAGTTATTGTTTCAACTTAATTAAGATTATTTCCAGTTTTGATGGTTTAAGGAATTGATCTTTCAATATTTAAAATATTTCAAAATTTCAAGCTGAGCGGGTGATTTGTATATGTCGAGATTTCTGAAATTTAATGGAAGTGCCTTATTATATTACATACTTCAGATCGATATAAAAAGTTTTCCAGACATGCCTCCGCTCATGCTTCAATAAATCCTGTTTTATTACGTCCATTACAACCCCCACATCCAGTTTCTAAAAAAAGTGGATCAATACTTTGCATGAAATAATTTACTCTAAAGTCATTTTGATTTAACAAAAATAAACAAGAAAAAGGGAAAATACAAACAATTTGATACATATGTGGGTTTTGAAATAACGATAATTCTTTTGAAATGGGTTTTGAAATATGTTTTATTATGTTAAAAGTCTTTGAAGAAAAAAAACTTTATCAGAGAAAAATTATGGTTTCAACTAAACTAAGGTTATTCTCAGTTTTGATGGCATTAGAAATTGATTTTTCATTATTTAAAATATTTGAAAATTTCAATCTGAGTGGGTGATTTGTATATGTCGAGATTTCTGAAATGTAATGGAAGTGCCTTATTTTATTATATACTTCATGATGAAATAAAATGTTTCCCAAAAATATAGATAGCCCCGTTTATTGGATTTCGAGCATCCACAATAATAATGCTCATGCCTCGTAAAATCATGTTTTATTGCACCCATTACATTCCCCACATCCAGTTTCCAAAAATAGTGGATCAATACTTTGAATGAAATACTTTTCTCTAAACTCATTTTGATTTAACAAACAATGGTCCAGGCATTTGGTAAAAAATAAATGCAAGTTTTGGTGTAGTTTTGAATTTTGGTTTCCTTTATGTTTTTGGGGTCGCTGAACACCAATCATAATCCAACAAAACTTCTCCCCTGAAACACGTTTTTTTGGCAAAAAAAACCTACAAAAAAATGGCTTGTTTTCGTTTTTTCTAAATAACTTCAAAATTATGCATTTTACATAACAGTCATCAATACATAAATTAAAGAGCACAACATTTTCTACATTTTATGTATTAAAAGTTTTTTTTCTCTGATCAATGGTTTAGCCGTGAGAGAGCCACAAATGTGGGTGTGAAGAACAAAAAATTCTGAAAAACGTGAATTACAGCACCGTACATCGATGAAACATGAAAAACAACCATTTTACGCAAATTTTCCCCACTTAATAATATTAAATATATTATTATTGACTATATTTTATTAATCTGATGTACATTGTTTCTTTTATAACTAAAAAATAAATAAAAATGAGCATATCTGTGATTAAAATCTTCATTGGCTATTACAAAATAATAACAGTAATATTTTCTTAATTTGACTTTTAAATAATGTAAATAAAATAACTAAAACACGCTTTAACTGATCCCATTTGCACTTTCCCCCTTGATTGAAGGGGTTTAAGTGTGAAACAACGTTGATCAAGAGCCCACCCCCGCATCCCATGTCCACGTTCAGTGGAATACTACCCCCCCCCTCTTCCCCACCAGTCTCGCCTCTGTTAGAAATATGCGTCGCACAGGTCACTAGCTTATCAGGAGGACACATTCCTCTCAGTTTCCATATGCAACTGCTTACTTATAATTTAGTATTTCACTGTTTGTGTCTTCGTGAATATAGTGATCATCTAAAGTGATTTTGCGCGATGTCACCGTGTTTTATTTGTGACTCTCCTTTAGAAGAGGGGCCGTCAGTGAAAGTTAGTCGAGGTATTGCAGCGTTAATCAAGGCAAGTACAGAAAGATAGGATGGAAAGGCAGTTTTCCTAAAGGGGAAACCTCAGTAGATGTGCATGTTAAGTGTAGAAAAGCATACGTAAATGAGCGGATGATTACTGCTTATGTGAAGAAGATTGAGGAACAAAGTGCTAGCACTTCTCAAATTTTAAGATCATCAACTTCTCAGTCTAATTTTTGAACTAATTGTTTTATATGTGGACTGTGCATTTCGGAAGAATTCATTGCAACACAAGCGAAAAATTCACCAAGCGAACGCAATACTGTATACAGTGTGCGACACATGGTATGCAAAAATACAATTCTGAAAGCATCAAGAGCTCGCAATGGTGATTATGGGCAGGCTATAATTCAGCGCATCAAACCAGTGAATTATTTGACCGCAGCAGATGCTCAATACCACATCAACTGTTTTAAACATATTTATGGGAGGCCGAAGATCCAAGAACAGAAGAAACGTGGTCCATTTGCCGAGGCAATCGATAGAGCAATGCAAAGTATATACGATTACCTTGAAAATCATGATGACGAGTGACAATTCTCCATGGAAGAGCTAATGAAACAGGTTACAGGGAGTTATCCACCGGATATGAGAACTGTAAAGTTTAACCTCATTGAGAGATATGGAGACGACATACTGATCACAAAGAATCAGAAGAAAAAGTCCATTGTGTGTTTCAAGAATATAGCAGGGAAGATGCTGACTAATGCAGGGTATCAGCAAACATGTAAATCTGATCGAGATGAGAGGCTGCGAGTGGTTGAAACAGCAGTAAAAATTATTTGCGAAGATATCAGATAGAAGATTTGCCTCGGGAAACTGCAACAACATCGCAATTGTGTCTCAAGACGAAGAGGATGAGCTAGACTTTGAAGCCGATCTGGAAATGGATTGCCCACACAATGAATCAGAGGACCCAATGGAAGGGGGAATAGTCATGCCGCAAGGTATCAAATATTTACTATTAAAAAAACCTTTTATTTATAATATTGATAGTTATAAAAACACCCACTCATTCCATTCGTTTATTTTCTATTTTGTAGATGTCGGTGAAAAACAGGGATCATCAAATAAAAGAAAGCGGAAATAGTACTTTTTTTAAAGTAAATGTACTTACTAATGTACATAATTATTTATAATTAAATAATAATTCATAATGAGTCGTCGTTTTTAATGTTAGCAACTTCATTGTAAAATATAGTCGATCATAATATCTTCAGTATCATTTAAAGTCAATCTTTGCGAAAAATGGTCAGTTTTCATGTTAAATCTATGTACAGTGCTATAATTCCTATTTTCCGGATTGTTTTGATTTTCACACTCTCATTTTGAACTCGAGAACGTTAAGAACTGAAATCCGTGTCAACTTTTATATGTTAAAGCCAATTTCAGTTATTTTATTTACATTATTTAAAAGTCAAATTAAGAAATTATTACTATTATTATTTTGTAATAGCAAATGAAGATTTTCATCACAAACATGTTTATTTTTATTTTTTTTTTCGTTATGACAGAAACAATGAACATCAGATTAATAAAATATAGTCAATAATAGTATATTTAATATTATTAAGAGAGGAAAATTCGCGTAAAATGTTTGTTTTTCATGTTTCATCGACGTACGGTGCTGTAATTCATGTTTTTCAGAATTTTTTGCTTTTCACACCCATTTTTGCAGTTTTCTCACGGCTAAACCATTGATCAGAGAAAAAAACTTTTAGTATATAAAGAGTAGGAAAAATTGTGTTCTTTAATTTATGTATTGATGACTTTTATGTAAAATGCATAATTTTGAAGTTATTTAGAAAAAACGAAAAAAAAGCCACGTTTTTTGCACTTTTTTGCTAAAAAAAACATGTTTCCGGGGAGAAATTTTGTTCGATAATGCCAGATTCGTGTTTAGCGACCCCAAAAACATAAAAGGAACCAAAATTCAAAACTACACCAAAACTTGCATTTATTTTTTACCAAATGCCTGGACCATTGTTTGTTTTAGTTAAATCAAAATGAGTTTAGAGAAAATTATTTCATTCAAAATATTGATCCACTATTTTTGGAAACTAGATGTGGGGAATGTAATGGGCGCAATAAAACATGATTTTACGAGGCATGAGCATTATTATTGTGGATGTTCGAAATCCAATAAACGGGGCAGTCTGTATCTTTGGGAACATTTTATTTCGACCTGAAGTTATTTAGAAAAAAGAAAAAAAAGTCATGTTTTTTGCCAAAAAAACGTGTTTCCGGGGAGAAATTTTGTTGGATAATGCCAGATTCGTGTTCAGCGACCCAAAAAACATAAAGGGAACCAAAAATCAAAACTACACCAAAACTTGCATTTATTTGTTCTTTTTGAGCACTTAATGGCTGGACTACAAGATAAATCTCTTTTTGAAAAAAGGGAAAATACAAACAATTTGATAATATGTGAGTTTTGAAATAACAGTAAATCTTTTAAAATGGGTTTTGAAATACTTTTTTTTTCTGTTAAAATACTTTGAAAAGAAAAATTATTGCTTCAACTAAACTAAGGTTATTCTCAGTTTTGAGGGCTTTAGAAATTGATTTTTCATTATTTCAAATATTTCAAAATTTCAAGCTGTGTGGGTGATTTGTAAATGTCGAGATTTCTGAAATTGAGTAGAAATGCCTTATTTTATTACATACTTCAGGTCGAAATAAATGTTTGCCAAAGATATAGACTGCAACGTTTATGGGATTTCAAGCACCCACAATAATAATGCCCATGTCTCGCAAAATCCTGTTTTATTACGCCCATTACAACTTCCATATTCAGTTTCCGAAAATAGTGGATCAATACTTTGAATGAAATACATTTCTCTAAAGTCAATTTGATTTAACTAAAACAAACAAGAGAGAGCTCTTTTTGAAAAAGGGAAAATAGAAACAATTTGATACATATGAGGGTTTTAAAATAACGATAATTCTTTTAAAATGGGTTTTGAATATGTTTTTCTTCTTTTAAAAGACTCTGAAGAGAAAACTTTGTCAGAGAGAAGTTATTGTTGCAACTAAACTAAGGTTATTCTCAGTATTGAAGGCTTAAGAAATTGATTTTTTATTATTTCAAATATTTCAAAATTTCAAGCTGAGTGGGTTATTTATAAATGTCGAGATTTCTGAAATTGAGTGAAAATGCCTTATTTTATTACATACTTCAGGTCGAAATAAAATGTTTCCCAAAGATATAGACTGCACCGTTTATTGGATTTCGAACATCCACAATAATAATGCTCCTGTCTCGTAAAATCCTGTTTTATTACACCCATTACAGCCCATGTTAAGTTTCCAAAAATAGTGGATCAATACTTTGAATGATATACTTTTCTCAAAAGTCATTTTGATTTAACAAAAATAAACATGAAAAGAGCTCTTTTTGAAAAAGAGAAATTCCAAACAATTTGATACATACAGTGGCGGTCAAAAGTTTCCGGCCAATTAGTTTCTTCGATTTATTTACCAAAAGGTTTCAGCAAAGAAGAATGCTTCAAAAGTTAGGAATATGTGAATGACCTCTGACCACGTGATCGTTTTGTTTGGATACTGAAGATGCTTCACGAAAAGGGATAGAATTCGAAGTTCGCGTGTGCAAAAGTTTCCGGCCACTTATCATTCTTTAGTTTTTTCTATCGGTAAAGTGTTTTTTGGTTCTGTTTATGAAACAATCAACGTGTATAGCATAGTTTGAATTCAAATTTGAAAAGTTCAACAATTATTGTTCATAAATGAGTGTTTAGTTTGTCGCTAAAAGGCCAATCTTCTCGAGATATTGCGGCAAAGTTATCGATCGGTAAAATCAACCGTAAACGATATTTGAAAATAATATAAAGATGGCCATGGTCTTCAGGAATTTCAGAGGTCCAGGAGGCCCCGGAAAATTACTATTCCTGTGGACAGAATTATCAGAAGAAAAACCATTGATAATCCGCATGAAAATTCCGTTGGAATATACTACGATTTACAGAATGAAAATATTGCTGAAATAAGTTGGTCTACCGTGTCATGATGCTGACGTGATGCAGAACTTTTTGGAAGAGTCGTTGTTCAAAAAATTTTCATTGGTAAAAAAAAATCAACATACCCGACTGGAATTTTCCAAAAAACACAAAGTCTGGTCAAGTGAAAACTGGACAAAAGTACTATTTTTTCATCAATCAAATTCGAAACAGTTTTAAAAATGATGGCAGACACAATGTACGATGACCTAACAACAAAAAATATTATTCGACCTAAGTTATGCCTACAATGAAGCATGTCGGAGGACACGTTATACCGTGGGGAGTATTTTCTTCAAAAAGTGTCGGTCCGTTATTTGAAATTCACAGCCAGGTGAATGATACAATGTATAAGGATATCTTGCAAGACCATTTTCTGCCTTATTAGAGAAAAAAATTGTTCGCAACTATTTTTCTTAACATGATAATGACATAAATAATGTATGCAAGTCTCGATAAGCAATGGTTTTCGCACAACAAATTTCGTTTTTGAAATGGTCAGCCCAAACGCCCAGCATGAATCCAATAGAAAATCTTTGGAAGGAAGTTGGCAAAAGTCTGTGGAACTATAAATATTCCAACTCAGCCGAAATTTCGCCAAAATTGCAAGAAATGTGGAAAAACGTACCATAGACGATCTTTAACCGTTGATTGTATGAATGTCACGTTGTTGCGCCGCAGTACTTATTACTAAAGCTTATGAAATAGTAATACGATACAATACTAACTATAAATGATGTTGGTAACTGTAATTTTCTATTACAATACCACTTTTTTACAAACTTGTGAAGGTGGCCGGAAACTTTTGAGAACATGCGTTTTCCTTTATACTTAATTTTGTCAATTAAATTTATTGATATTTATGCGTTCTTCTATAAGTAAGTTCCTAACTATTATGTCAATAAGATGTATAAGTATCGCTTTGAGATTCCTTTTCATATGGGTATACTTACAAATTAAATGAAAAATTTTTGCTGGCCGGAAACTTTTGACCGCCACTGTATATGGGTTGTAAAATACCGATAATTCTTTAAAAATGGGTTTTGAAGTATGTTTTTCTTCTTTTAAAAGACTCTGAAGAGAAACTTTGCCAGAGAAAAGTTATTGTTTCATCTAAATTAAGATTATTTTTCAGTTTTGATGGCTTAAGAAATTGATTTTTCATCACTATTTAAAATATTCCAAAATTTCAAGCTGAATGGGTGATTTGTAAATGTCAAGATTTACGCCCATTACAGCCCATGTTCAGTTTCCAAAAATAGTGGATCAATACATTGAATGAAATACTTTTCTCTAAAGTCATCTTGATAAAACAAAAACAAACAACAGAAAGCTCTTTTTGAAAAAGGGAAAATACAAATAATTTGATACATATGTGGATTTTAAAGTTATTTGTAAATGTCGAGATTTCTGAAATTGAGTAAAAATGCCTTATTTTATTACATACTTCAGGTCGAAATAAAATGTTTCCCAAAAATATAGATAGCACCGTCCATTGGATTTCGAGCATCCACAATAATAATGCTCATGTCTCGTAAAATTCTGTTTTATTACGCCCATTACATTCCCCACGTTCAGTTTCCAAAAATAGTGGATCAATATTTTGAATGAAATACTTTTCTCTAAAGTCAATTGGATTTAACAAACCTAAACAAGAGAAAGCTCTTTTTTAAAAAAGGAACACACAAACAATTTAATACATATATGAGTTTTAAAATGGATTTTGAAATATGTTTTTCTTCTTTTAAAAGACTCTGAAGAGAAACTTTATCAAAGAAAAGTTGTTGTTTCAGCTAAATTAAGATTATTTTCAGTTTTGATGGTTTAAGAAATTATTTTAAATGTTTCAAAATTTCAAGCTGAGTGAGTGATTTGTAAATGTCGAGATTTTTGAAATTGAGTGGATGTGTCTTTTTGTTTTACCTTTTAAACTAAAAATAAATAAATAAAATCATAAATTATGCTTTAAAGAAAAAAAGAGGAACGAAATTATTTTAACGAAAATATTCCATGCATTAATGAATCCAATCTATTGTACAATTTTATAAGATTCATACCTGATTTTCTAGGCAGGGATCAAAAATCCAAATATATAGTCACAAAAATAAATAAAATAAATAGTAAGGGATATATTTTCTATAATGCAAAGAAAAAAATGCCAGGTGATTTTTATTGGTTTTAATTGGCTTAAAAGAAAAAAATCAAAAAAATTTTTTATAGGGTGAATCATTTTAATTACTTACTGCCCTTTTTTTACTAGCTGCTTTATTTTTAGAAACATTTATTTAGTTAAATTTAAAAAATTAACTTATTTTTCAATAATGAAGACATAATATTAGAAAAAACTGATTGAACTGCTATGATATATAGTCAGAATCACTAATATATCAACTAAACTGGAAATGGATACAAAATTAATTAACAATAAATGAACAACAAATGCATAAAATTCCATCAAAATCGTAATTTTTAACACTTTTAGATAGCTTTCCGCTTAGTTTACCCTTTTAAATTTCGATTTTTTTTTTAAATTATTCCCATGGAGGATTTGTATTTTAGCCTCTTCAGTTCCGGAGCTAAAATAATAATACAAATACTTATTGATTATTTTTTTTTTCAAACAGATTGACATTGTAAATGAAAAAAAAATACTTTTCTGAAAACGAATTTTTAGGCGCTTAGTAATTTAAATTCAAAAACATGGTTCTAAAACTACAAACCTTCTTAAAACAGCAATTTAATAACCATTAATCTAAATTAATGCAATCACAAATTTAAGAGCTTTAAACGAGTAAATAATTTACTAATCTAAAAAAAAAATAAATAAATAAATAAATAAATAAATAAATAAATAAAGTTATCGGAATAGATTTATGTTAAATACTTATGAAAATTTATCACTTTCATATATGTATATGTATATAAACTGAAATTTTATTTTTTAACTGTCTATAACGTGCATAAGCATCTCAAAAGTAACAATTTTACTATTATGAAGGTGGGAAATGACCCTGTTTGTAGGGGTTGTAATGTTATAAATACAATGAAGAGACTGCTTTACATGTTCTCTGTAGCTGTGAAGCAGGGCCGTAGCTAAGGGGGCGCTATGGGCGGCTCAGCCCCCCCTAAAATATTTTGAGCCCCCCCTGAAAAAAGTTCCAAGATCACTAAATGTTCCGAAAATTCAAATGAAATTCTGTTCAAAAATCTAATTTAGTTTTGAGACCCTTTCACAGTTTTGCAGAGTTACTAAATTGTATCTAAAATACGTGTTTCAACACTGCCTCATATCCTAATTGGTACATATGAAGCTAACGGGATGTTTAATTTTGCACCAGTTATACATTCAAAATTTTCATCATCCTATACTTTTCTTAGCATAAAATGAAGTTATTACAACAGTTTAATGAGAAACATAGTACCTACAATGTGAATAGGCACTAATTTATCTTTCTGCATTAGAGAGAGAACAAAAAAATATGAGCCCCCCCCTATATTCCCCTGAGACCCCCCCCCCCTATCGTATACTTCTAGCTACGGCCCTGCTGTGAAGTATATGCTGCTTATCGTTTTGAGCAACTGGGTCGACATTTGATTGAACCATGGGGAATTTAGGATATTCCTATCAAATGCATTCTGAATTTTATGTCAGCTACTGGTCTGTTTAGGGACTAGGTGAGGATATTATTTCATCCTTAATTCTTCGGGGATAGTACAATAGACTACTGGTCGCAGTGCTTTGGCTTAGGCCACGCCCCCCCCCCCCCCCACTAGTAATATAAAACAGTAAATTTTACTAAATTTCACGTTTTTATTTAATCGATAAAATACAGCTAAATTATAATTTAAAACGTTTTGAGTTTAATGGGCTGTTGTCGCTCATTTTACCCTTTTAAATTTCGATTTTTTTTTTTTTATAAACCTTGACAATTTGCATCTTAAAAGATACCATCATGCCAAATTCCAAGCTTCTATTACTGACTGTATCACATAAATCTCCATTTTAGAAAGTTTTTTTTTCTCCTGCATCTTTTTAATTTTAGAATTTAAAAGAAAATTTTTCTTGACGAGTATTTACGTTTTTAAAATCACACCACTACTAAGTTTTGAGATTCTATTCCTAACAAATCCAAAAAAATCGTCATTTAGAAAGTTTTTTCTTTCACCTTTTCTTCACCTTTTTAAGCTTAAAATTTAAAGAAAACTGTTTTTGACGATCATTTACGTTTTTAAAATAACGCGCCATGCTAAGTTTTGAGATTCTAGTCCGAATAAATCGTCATTTAGAATATTTATAAAGGGATAATAATGGGATAATAAAGATGTAACAAAAAAATTATGAACATAATTATGGAAAAGGGACTTATGGAAAAGTTAACAAAAGTTAAAATAAACTTATCGTAACATTAAACAATTGTATCTTTCAGATATGAGGATAGTAATCAAGTCTTAATATTTTTAATAGTGTATTTGTTCTAAATTCCTGCAAAGCGCATTATGTTTTGTAATAAGAAATGTAATAACCAGAAGAATAAAGAAATACGTACAGAATGCAGAGTTCAAGTTGAAGTTCTAAAACTACTTAAGAAGTCAATACAACGAAGCTTTTGTATTGACACATATTCTGTCTTTATTTATTTATTTATTTACAGCGCATAAATTCACCCTTTTCGGGACAGAATTTAAAATACGAAATCATGATTTATCGATTCAATTCCTAGTTTAAAAGATAGCCTTACCTCCGCAAAACTCTTAACATATGTCTTTTCTCATACGCATTATTTTATTAATCGTGTTAAATATGCATCTCAAAAGAAATTTTATTTCTGAAAAGAAGAAGCAAAGACTTTTTTTTTCGCACTTTATCTCACACTGCTGAAGAAGAAAAAATTGCATCTTTTGTTTAGAATTTTTACCGCATACATGTAAGATAAAAACTTCTACCTTAAGTGCATGCTGTACGTAAAATTAAAGCTTTTATCTTTATGCATTTTTTTTTTTTTTTAATGAAAAGAAAAATGTTGGACGCGTTTTGAATAAATTTTAAATTTATTAGTTTCATAATAGAGCTTAGAAAGAAAACATCAGTGATATATAGTGATCATACAATTTAGATGAAATATCACTACAATAGTTTTGTTGAAGCAACAGAATATCCGTTTATAAGGAGAGAAAAAAAAATACCAGAATAAATTTTTTAATCATTGATATTCGATATGAAACATATCTAATACAGTTTTTACCCTTTTTTATTTTTAAAAGGTTTGGCCTTTAAATCTCAGATGCAGAATTTATTGGTTAAAGAAATTTCAGAAATCTCGATTTTCAATAGTGTATTTTGATTAAATCCCTACCATTCGAAATATGTTTTGTAATAAGAAATGTAATGACCAGAAAAATAAAGAAATACTTTTATTTTCGTAAGGAATGCAAAGTTCAAGTTGAACTACTAGAACTACTTAAGAAATCAATACAAAGAACCTTTTGTGTTGAGACATATTTTGTTTTTATATATTTACTTATTTACAGCACATAAATCCACCTTTTTTGTGACAGAATTTAAAATGCGAAACCATGATGCTTCGATTCAACTCTTAGTTTAAAAAATAGCCTTAAAAGCCCGAAACTCTTAATATCTTTTTTTAATGTGCACTATTTTATTAATTGTTTTAAATATGCAACTCAAAAGAAATTTCATTTCTGAAAAAGGGAAGCAAAGAGTTTTCTTTATTCTTTTCGCACGTTATCTCACACCGCTGAAAGAAAAAAAAAAAATCAGCTTTTTTTTAGCATTTTTACCGCACACACGTAAGATGAAACCTTTACCTTACGTGCATGCTGTGCGTGAAATTAAACCTTTTATCTTTATACATTTTTTTATAAATAAAAAAGAAGTTGGATGCGCTTTGAATAAAATTTAAATTTATTAGTCTCATAATAGAGCTTAAAAAGAAAACATCAGTGATATGTAGTGATCAATATTCAGGTGAAATATTACTAAAATAGTTTTATTGGAGCAATATAATATCCATTCACAAGGAGGGGAAAAATACCAGAATAAGTTTTTTAATCATTGATATTCAATATGAAACATATCGAACATAATTTTTACTCTTTTTATTTTTAAAATGTTTTTCCTTTAAATCTCAAATGCAGAGTTTATTAGTTAAAGAAGTTTTTACAGATTTTCTTTTTAATGGACCTTTTGTGTTTCCATGTCTCAAGAAATCGATTTTTATTATCTTTAAGTAACTAAAATGGGTTTTTTGTGTAACAAATTCTTTTTTATTTTTATAAACTTAAACAAAATTTCATTTGTTAAGTTAAGCGGAAAAGAAATTACTACTAAATTAACAGAATATATATTTTTGTAAATATTTCATATAAATACTGCATATAAATTTTATTATGTTCAAAAGTGTGTAACACCATTAAAATGCACTTAAAACTATTTTTTTTCCCACAGGCCGTAATGCAACTCAATATTTTTTATTGTTCCTGTATTTAAACTATATATCCGATTTTCATAAAAATTTGAATTGACTCGATAAAATTATACAACAATTATATATTTTAAACTTCAAACGAATCGGTTGGGTAGTTTTTGCTCTGTTATATGCGGACAGACGGACGGACTGAATGATGACTATCGGTGCTACGTATTTATAACTACGAACGCACCTAAAAAAAAACCTTACATCTCCAAAACTCTTAATATTTGTTTTTTCTCATATGCATTGTTTTATTAGTGTGTTAAATATGCACCTCAAAAGAAATTTCATTTAGAAAAAGATTAGCAAAAAGATTTTTTCCTCAAGTTATTTCACACCACTTCACAACAAAAAAAAAAAAAAAAAAAAAAAAAAAAAAATGAATTTTTTGTTTAGCATTTTTACCGCAGATACGTAAGATAAAAACCTTCTATCTTAGGTGCATGCTGTACGTAAAATTAAAGCTTTTATCTTTACGCATTTTTTATAAATAAAAAAAAGTTGGATGCGCTTTGAATAAAATTTATATTTATTAGTCTCATAATGGAGCTTAAAAAGATAGATGAAAGAAAGAAAACATCAGAGATATGTAGCGATCAATATTTAGATGAAATATCACTATAATAGTTTTATTGGAGCAATAGAATATCCATTTATAAGGAGAAAAAAATACCAGAACAAGTTTTTTAATCATTAATATTCGATATGAAACATATCTAACATAGTTTTTATTCTTTTTATTTTTGAAAAGTTTCGCCTTTAAATCTAAGATGCAGAATTTATTGGTTAAAGAAGTTTTTACCGATTTTCTTTTTAATGGATCTTTTGTATTTCCATGTCTCAGGAAATCTATTTTTATTATCTTTAAGTAACTAAAAATGCGTTGTTTTGTGTAACAAGTTCTTTTTTATTTTTATCAGCTTAAACAATGAGAAAAACAAGCTTTATTTCTAAAGTTAAGCAAAAAAAAAAAATTACTACTAGATTAACAGAATGCATATTTTGGTAAATACTTCATAGATGCATATCAGTTTTATTAGGTTCAAAAGTGTGTAACGCCATTAAAATGCACTTGAAACTATTTTTCCCCACACGCCGTAATGTAACGGAATATTTTTGATTGTTCCTGTATTTAAACTATACATCCGATTTTCATAAAATTTGAAATGGCTCGAGAAAAATTAACAACTATATATTTTAAATTTCAAATGATTGGGTTTGGTAGTTTTTGCTCTGTTATATGCGGACAAACGGACGGACTGAATGATGACTATAGCCTCTTCAGACCCGAGGTTCACATTTGTGTACCTCTGATTTCAACTGCGTATCTCACTTAATATTTGAATTTTTTTTATTGAGACGAGTGGATGTTATTTGTGTACGTTAGCTTTTTCTAGTTTCAGCAAAAAATGGCGCTAGCAATCTTAATTCATATGATTTTGGAGGAAAAAAACTAGCAATGGCGAAAAATATAAAATGTCGAAAAAGTAAGTACATTTTTATAATTAGAAAATTAATATTTATTCATAATAATTTTTAAGAATTCTTATAAACTCTTCAGTATTGCATAAATCATTTAAATTTTTTAGCTAGATCATAATATCTGTTTAAACTAGTTGCAATTTGTAAGGTACACATATGTGCACCTCAGGTTTTAATTCTGTGTTTTTGGAAAGAAGTCATCTCACACAAAAAAATTTGATCTGAATGATATCTAATTAGTGCAGTGCTAAAGTTGTAGAATTATTTTAAAAATATACTAATTATAAATAAGAATTCATTTTGTTGATGCTTTAAATTAAACATTAATTTTTAAAAATCCTAATTATTATATCTTTGTAAGAGTAAGTAAACTGATGAGGCCAATGGTGATGGTGTGTCTTCTGGCAAAAAAATTTTAGATGACACAGATATAACTATTGAGGATATTGCTCCAGTATCTATCCCGAATCCATGTAACAATAAAGTTTAACCTAAAAAGCCTTTGTTATGGAAAGCTGAAAATAAGTAATTTTTAAAAATTTGTGTTACAGCACAGTAGAATAATAATGCTGAGAATAAAACTTTATCTTTTCGCAAACATTTATTTAATCTTTTTTTCTTCTAATAGTATTCCGAGGATCATTAATTGATGAGGATTATCTAAAAGCAGATTTTCCAGCATCCTAAATCCTTTTGAATCATTTTTAGATTGTTAAATGAAGATTTTGCTGAAAAAGTTTCATATGAAACCAATTCCGTTCAAACAATTCCAATTCCGTTATATTCTGTTCAAACACGAAACCGTCGCTCAATAAATGCATCTAAATATGAAATTATAAAAGTTGCAGGCGTACACATACACATGGGAACTTTAATATATCTCCAAGCAAGCTTCTATTGGCAAAAAAGACTTGTCAGTACTTAGAATTGCAGCTACTATGTCACGTGTTCGATTTTTTGAGATTAGAAAATTTCTTCATTTTGCAGATAAATCAAATGATCTTTAAGCAGATGACAAATTATGGAAAATAAATCTAATCTTAAATGCAGTAAGAATTAAATGTTTATCCGTGCCCAAGTCAAAACCTTTATCACTAGATGAACAGAGATCACTAGATCCCATTTGCTGGACTTAGTGGATCTAGACATTATGATCCGTTAAATCCTAATCCGTTGAGATTAAAAAACTTTATTTTATCCGCCAAGGATGACCATGCCAAATATATCATGGAAAAGGAATAGTACCAGCTGATCATTCAAAATAATTATGATTAGGTATAGGTGGAGGCATTGTCCTAAAAGACAACACACGGGTGATTTATAGGACAGTTTTTTTTACTAGTGTAAAATGTGTCGACTTTTTATTGAGGAACAATATCTACCGAACTGGAATGATTATGAACAAAAGACTTGGAGGAACAGATAAAAAAATCAATGATCGAGATTTGTAACCGGAGAGTGGGATGAGAGACTAAGGGAAGGGAAGGATATGTGTATACTAAACTGGAAAGATAGCAAATGTGTAACTTTGCTTTCGACTTGCATCGATAGCAATCCCGAGAGGAGTTGTGTTAGGTAGTCTAAAGATCAAAAATATAAAAAATGTAACACAACCTGCAATTGTGAATACAAAACGTGTATGGGTGATGCAGATTTAAAGGATAAGTGTTTAGCTTACTATCGTTGTTCTATTCACACAAAAAAGTAGTCAACAAAAGTTTTTATATATTTTATAGATTTGGTTATTTCCATTTGTTGGATAATGTATATCAGAAATTGCAAAACAGGTGAAGTTCCTCGAAAAGACAGATTGTCTCTCCTGTGGTATTTTTATGGAGCAGATTGGGGTAGTGCATAAGTATTGGTGAAATATAAGAGCAAAGCAAGTGAAGAACGACGAATGCAGAGACCACGCAAAATTTATTTATCTGAAAACGATTTTGAAGATGATTCCGCAAATAAACCACAGCAAAAACAACGTAAGTGTATTTAAAAGCCAATTTACTACATTAGATATGAAAAAATTGAACAGTTTCCTCTTTCAACAAATGATAACTTTGCTTCAAAATGTAAGTATGAAGGCTGCAAATCAAGAACAAGGGTTATTTGTACAAAATGCAATATATATCTCTATATATATAAAAAAAATATTTTTTTTCGAAAATAGCACGTAAACTAAGCTTATATGTATCAATTGTCTAGCTTATATGTATCAATTGTCCACCAAATTTCTCGTTTAAATAATTTTTTGAAAAATGAAGTGTTTTTTTGCAGTATGAACCCGAGGTGCACATATGTGTACCTACTAGTAAATATAAACTAATAATAATTATTTTACTTTTTATTACAAAATTATGTTTCTATACGTATAAATAGATGAAACAAAGCGTTAAATAATTTTTACGAAGGCTTAAAATGTGTCAGGTCTGAAGAGGATAGGACATAGGTGTTACGTATTTACATAATTACGAACACACCTAAAAATAACCTTACATCTCCGAAACTCTTAATATCTGTTTTTTCTCATATGAATTATTTTATTAGCGTGTTAAATATGCACCTCAAAAGAAATTTCATTCAAAAAAGAGATTTTTTTTTCGCACGTTATCTCACACCGTTGTAACAAAAAAAAGTTGCATTTTTTGTTTAGCATTTTTACCACAGACACACAAGATAAAATCTATCTTAGAGGTGCAGTGCATGGTGTACGTAAAATTAAAGCTTTTATCTTTACGCATTTTTTATAAATAAAAAAAAAGTTGGGTGCGCTTTGAATAAAATTTAAATTTATTAGTCTCATAATAGAGGTTAAAAAGATAGAAGAATGAAGGAAAACTTCAATGATATATAGCTATCAATATTTAGAAGAAATATCACTACAATAGTCTTATTGGGGCAATAGAATATCCGTTTATAAGGAAAAAAAAATACCAGAATAAGTTTTTTAATCATTGATATTCGATATAAACATATCTAACATAGTTTTTATTCTTTTTATTTTTGAAAGGTTTTGCCTTTAAATCTCAGATGCAGAATAGGTTAAAGAAGTTTTTACAGATTTTCTTTTTAATGGACCTTTTGTATTTCCATGTCTCAACAAATCGATTTTTATTATCTTTAAGTAACTAAGAATAGGGGTTTTTTTGTGTAACAAGTTCTTTTTTTATTTTTATTAGCTTAAATAATGAGAAAAACGAGACTTCATTTTAAAGTTAAGCGCAAAAAAAAAAATACTACTAAATTACCATTTTTTTTTTTTTAATTTCTTGTAATTATTTCTGTGTGAACATTCGTAATTTTTCTTTTTCTTGAAATTTCTGAGTAAAAAATCAAACAGTACGTAATGATTGAAAAAGAAAGAATAATAGTACATTAGGCACAGGTTATAAAACATTTTCAACACTAGAAGGATCATTTTGATTTCATTATACCATGAAATGAAAAAAAAAAGCATATAAATATACAATTAGAAAAAGCACAATATAATTGAAAAATACTCTAAAATATAAGTCTGTAGATGGTCATGTACCGTCAACTGGTGATACTTTGGTCTTTGCAGGGTTACTTTGGTCTATTTCATTTAAAAAGTTTTTATTTGTATTGTAAGAACCCCCAGACCTCCCTCGAAGTTATGTGCATCGGCTACTTCAAGAAGACACTTGGAGTTTTTGCCATTGAAAAATATTTTATGCCCTACTATACGGTATTTGAATAGTTTGGTGTAATTAAAAAACATTTTAGTGGTAACACTCGATGTGTTTGTAAACAGCTGTTTACGTGTGTAAATTTTAACTCTCCACGTCGCTAATCGCATGCGTACATAGAAGGTTGTTTGGGTTTGTAGGTTTGATTCCTACTGGCTCCATTGCACTTACTCTTTGTGTGGAGCTCTCGATGTGTATATCTCCTGTGTTGAAATTTTTTTTTGTCCTATCTCGTCCCTGTATATTGACGATGGCTTATAAGCAGGCTTTCATGTCGAGCATAGAAGTCAGATGTATGTTGTTCAATAAATAAAATAAAATAGCTCTCCAAACTTTCTATAATGATGCAATTTTGATAAGAGCTACAAATAAGGTAAATCTCTAAATATTACCTTTGGTAACCTGTAATCTATGTGTCATCGTAGTTTTTTTTTTACTTTTTTATTTTGGCAGGAAATGTTTGCGTTTTCATAAAGCTATTAAACTAATATTTCAGGCCTACTTTGTTCCAGGCCGTTTTTGGTACGAAAGTAGTCTCAATAGCTTAAAAATACCTTTTATACAACCTAATAATCTCTTAAAAAATGTTTTGCGCAATTTTTTTTTAAATGTTACTGCAGAAAAATGTAACATTAATTGTTTTTGTTCCAATCACTGAGGATAACATGACGAAAACTGTTTCTCGTTTCTTTAATATTAACTATTGGTTTATTATGTTTAAATGTTTAAATGCTAAGAAAAAAAAATGTTTATCAGATTTGTAATATTAATCCATTAGCACATACTATTGCAAGGAGGTTTCAATAAAAATGTGTTTATTTACATATGAAATGTATTCATTTTATAATAGGAAACTAAGTGAATGGATCCATGAAGCCCCCAGCAGTGGCTGTTTTGTTCCAAAACTTTAAAAATGGATAAAAAATAATGATTAAAAAAAATAAGAGAATTTGCTCTTTAAAACCATACAGTCTGCTTCATTGTTTCATGTTAATTGCTTACAACACTACTTCGACGTTGAAAAATCATTTATAATATTTTTTATTAATGGAAATGTGAGGAGTATCAGGAAAAAGTAGCTCCGGTTCACGGTATTCAAAATTTGTTGTGAAGCGTTACTTTTTTTAATAATATTTTTTTTTTATGCACTTACCGCATGGTATACTAAATTTTAATTTAATTTTTATTATGATAGAAATACGTATCTAGCAAGTTCAATACAAGCAATTACTGGTTGTAGAGCATAATGCAATCGAGTTATTTTGAGTGTTCCTATATGTAATTAACAAATATTGCACACATCACTTTTTGTAAGAAACTTGTTATACTACATATCAATGACACATATTAGTTTAATAATGTTTGAAGTAGTGTAACATGACTAAAAATGTATTCCAAACACTATTAGTTTCAATAGACGATAATGTATCTAAATTGTTTTGAATGACTCTATAAATTAATTGTAAATAATTGCGTATTATGTAGTTATTCAAATATATTTCCGACAGTAGAGAATGGATACATAGAAAAATTTAAATAATAAACACATTCAACTATTTAGGAAAGTATTCACAAACTGAAACAAAATCTCAAAATGTATCATAATTTTATGCTAGTTGTACATATTTTTTGGGCACAAATTTTTATAACTTAAACAAGTTGGAAATTGTATATCAAACATAGCACATAAGGTGCGTTCGTACTATAAAAAAGTTTTAAAAATATTCAGATCTAGGTATAAGGGTACACAGTACTTCGGATACAGTTGAGTATCCGAAATCTTTTGTGTATCCCTGTAACTATCTGCTTTTTATTATACAGCTTGTAACTTGTGGTAAATTTCAACAATGTATATCGATTCCATCAAATGTGAAATAATTTAATATAACTAAAAATGCGCCCCAAACAATGCTTCCTCCTACACCATTATGTAATGGAATATTTTTGTGTAATTCTGTAATTAAATAACAAATATTGTTTGCACCACATATTGTGCAGAATGTATATTTTAGTATACACTTCATAGATTCGTACCAATTTTATTATGTTTGAAAGAGTGTAACACCATAAAATACACTTGAAACTATTTTTTCCTATTGGCTGTAATGTAACGGAATACTTTTGATTACAGCTGTAATTATTAAACAATGCATCCGATTTTCATAAAATTTGAAAAGACTCAACGAAATTGTTCATCATATATTTCAAATTTCAAGCGATTCGGTTGGGTAGTTTTTGCTCTATTATATGCGGACAGACGGACGGACTGAACGATGACTATAGTTGCCGTGTATTTACATAATTACGAATACACCTAAAAACGCATGAAAAAATAAGTAAAATCACTTAATTTATTATTTTTATAATAAACTTCTAACACAAAAATACAACAATGATAAAAACCGATCGATTACACGGAATTAAATAACTTACCGACAGTCTCAAAATTTATTGGGGGTAATAAAATCTTTAAGAGAGAAAGAGGATCGGCAAAATTGTTTTTTGAGTATCGATATCCTGTGCAAAATATGATCATAATATTTTTTATCTGCGGTTGCTGAGAAACTTTTACCGTTCAAACATAGAAGTAATGGGTTTGAGAGCTTACCATTGATTTTTTATTCAGCTCAGAATTTAATTTTACTAGCTTTTCAAAATAAATTACCGCCATTATAAAAACCTTATTCTCCACGATTTTTATTTAATTTCTACATAGATTGGTGTTTCATTTTATTTATTTATTTAAAAAATATATACGAAATAATCAGTGCATTGTAATTTAACTAGTTGAAATCACGATTAGTTATTATTTAAGTATGAGTTAAAATAAGAAAAATCATCACTATACATGGTAAGTTTTTCTTTATACTCGAATTTATATGATTTTATATTTTTAATTGAAAATATATCTAGACGAATTCATAATTGCTCTCGGACGTGGATTTTTATTTATTTATTTGTTTATTATTTTTTTTCATATTTTCATTTCAAAAGCCATTCAAATTTTTAAACCCTTCAGGAAACCCTTAAAAAGCTGTGTATAACAGAGCTAAAACTGCTAAATCACCTGATTTGAAATTTAATATGTATAAATATTGCAGAATTTTGTCAATTAATTTCAAATTTTATGAAAATCGAATCCAAACTTAAAAAGATATTAATCAAAGTTTTATCCATTCTATGAAATTCGATCATACATAATTAATTCAAAGATTTCCCATAATAGGTCATGATTCTAGGTTACCATGGTAATAATGTCCTATTTAAAATGGAATCCTATTATTTCCGTATTACTGAATGCAATATATATAGAATCGTAATAAATTTTGTATTCATTCAATTTTGCATAAGAGTGCCACAGCCACAGCCATTGCAATAAGATGAGAATATTTATAATACTAGATATAGTACGAGTTAAATATAGCATTTGCCACATTTGACATAAAATTTTCGACTTGATTGTTCCTATCAAGAAAACAGCTTCAATCTTACCTGGCTATTCTATTTCCAATGAATTTTCAATTTCTCTCGATAAATTTCCTATTTATGGATTTGACTTATTGATGTATTCAACATCATTTTTGCTTATGGTCTGCTAAATATACTTATGCGTTGTCTGATTTTTGCTGTAATCTTTCATATGAACATAAAAAAAAAAAAAATTTTTAATTTTTATTTATTGATCAGAATTATTTGCTTGCGGGGTATCTGTTAGCTGAAAAACTCAATAGTTTAAAAATACATTAAAATCAAATTTGAATACTCTTATTATAAAGTTATCGTACAAAAAACACATAGTGATAAAAATAAATCGATATTGGAATCAAATAACTTTTCGACATTTTCATAATTTATCGGGTTAATAAAATCTCTTTGGTAGAAAGAAGATAGTCTGAATTGTTTTTAAGTATCGGTATCCAATACAAAATATGATCAGAATTATTTTATCTATATTTTCTGGAAAAAAAAAAAAACTTTTACAGTTCAGAAATTTGCCATCGATTTTTCAACCAGCAGCGAGTTTAATTTTTCTAGCTTTTTGAATGAAAATACCACCATCACAGCGACTATTGAATCTGCGATTTTTATTAAAATATGTATGGATAGGCACCTCAATTTCTTTAATTATTTCTTTATTTAAAAATATATTCAGTGCAATGCAGCTTACTTGGTAAAATCACAATAATTGTTATTTAAGAATTAATAAAATAAATAAAATAATCGCACTTAAAAAAAAAAAAAAAGAAAAAAAAAAAAAGAAAAAAAAAAACCTCTAACAAATGTAAAGTTTTAGAAATGTGTATGTTTACTAAAATTTTATCTACACAGTGTACAAAAACGATGTACATTTACAAACTAGATTTTGTAAAGTTACAGAAACCTGTAGCTTTACAAAAGAATCTATTACAGTAAATCTTACAGAAATCTTATTAAAATTTTATCTCTAAACCGGGTTGCAGCTCCATAAAAAGTTCCAGGCCTACCAGTTTCTAAAAAATTCTTAGTAACGTTACAGATATTTTGATTTACAGTGCAAACTTGTATTTATTACATGATTTTTTTTTTTTTTTGTTACTTCTGTTACATAAAAAGTTCAAGGAATCTCAGTTTCCTAGAAAGTTCTTAGTATCATTAATATTTTTAGGATTTCGTTCGTCTGACGAAACCCTATTCATCTTTGTCTACCAGTCTGTCACATAGTCCATACACAATAACTGTATGAGTCAGAGGCTTCAAAATTTGTTTACTTGTAGCTGATACCTCGGGTGTGTAAACAGAATAGTACAGGTCATATATTTCCGCAAGAATTTTCCCTCCGAAACCCATAGTGGGGCGTCAAGAAATTGGAAAAGAATGAATATCTTTTGGATAACCCAGTCAAAACTGAGGTAGCAAAAGCCTTCATATTGTAAATTACGATTAAGTGGCTTATTGTAATTAAACTGTGTTCATTTTTTAAAGGACAACATGTATACTCGAAGAAAAATTAAGGTTTTCATAAAAACCATCCCAAAATTTGCCAAGTTTTTGTTTGAAATTTGTAGATTTCTCAATATAAAAAATGTTCTTTTGAGAATGTATGATAAACAACATTTACACCTAAAATCAAAATGAAAAAATAGGAAAAATTGTGAAAAAAAGAGCAGATTTACTAAGCAATGTTTCACTGGGTATCAAATGCAATCAAATTTTAATGTGTTTGGTAAATGTATAAACAACTTTTGTGACTGTCTCAAAAACGTAACTTGAAAATTCTGAAAATTATCGTCGATAGAATAAATTAAAAATCCGTTGATCCCAAAAGGAAGCAAAAAGATGAGGATTTGTATACAAATTAGTAGTACGTGATATATATTGTATATGCTATATAAATACTAATCATTGGATATACAGATATAATAACCCGTCATCTTTTTGTTTCCTTTTGAGAACAACGGATTTTCTCTTGTCCTTATAAAAATGAATACAACTTATTAAAATGAGCCCTTTAATCGTAATCTATAGTTTAAACGCTTTTGCTACATTAGTTTTGACAGGGTTATCCAAAAGATATTCGTTCGTTTTAAATTTTTTGACGTCCCCTTAGGGGGGTTTTGGGAAAAAATCTTCTCCGAAATATATGATCTGTGCTATTCCGTTTACACACCTAGAATTTCAGGATAATTCCTCACGTATTTTTCTAAATATTTAACAAAACATCTGAAATTGCAAGTGACCGATCACTTTTGGCCATATAGTGTTTTTTGCTAGAATCTTTCACAAGAATGTTATAAACATAACATTGTCAAATTTTATCAATTATCAGAATTTTATGGTAGGTCGATATGATAGTGTGGTTTTTGGCTAAAAAGCTTAATAGTTTGAAAACACACAAAAAATAAATAAAATCAATATTTAGTGCTTCTATAATGAATTTCTAATATAAAAAATAAAACAGCGATAAAAAGCGACCATTATTGGAATTATATAACTCTCAACATTTATCAGGATAATAAATTCTTTAGACAGAAAGCTAATAGTTAGAATTGTTTTTTAAGTATCTTTATTTTATACAAAAGATGATAAGAATTTTTATCTGTGATTTCTGAGAAAATTTTTAGATGTAGGAATAATGGATTTAATAGCTTTCTACCAACTTTTATTCAGCGGAGAATTTTATTTTGCTAGTTCTTTTCGAAATAAACTTTCACAGTTAAACCACAATATTTTTCTGAACTTTTATTAAAAGTTGTATGTTATGTAATATGAGGTGTAAAAGGAGGGTAAAATTGTAAAAGGTGTAAGTAAAATATTTCGATTTTTTGTTTTTAATTCGAAATACTTGGAGCACTTAAAAGAACTGCACTGGATCATATTTTGTTGTGATTTTATTCATAATAATAGCTGTTAAAAAGATATATACAAATTGCCATAGTACAATTTGCGAATTTTTACGATTTTATTTCCCAATGAGAATGATTTCATGATTTTGTCAAAACGTATGGAATTGAGAATACTATTTGATATATAATGCTAAATATGCATTTACAAGGCAAAGTTTTGCAAACTACCATTTAAAAATAGGTAAAAAAATTTTTTTGTCATACTTACTGAATCATTTTCATAGGTAGCCAATGTTTCACAAGAATTCTAATTATCTTACTCATGACTAGGAAAATTATCTTAATTTCCTGAAAGCATTTTGGAAAATTAGATTTTTCTTTAATGAGCTTTGCGACTGAACATTACAAGAGAAATGTCTCATTAAAAAGAAGAAATCGATTATTTTGGTTTAAAGAAGTAGAAAAAAAAATCTCCCATAATTTGTTACAATGTTTTTCTCAAAATTAAGTTTCTCTTCCGTCAATTTCCTTTTAAACCATCAAATTAAAATTATTCAGAGAACTAATGTAAAAATTTCACAAGATTATCTGAGAGTGAATGCTTAGTTTACACAATGGCGTGACAAAATTGGTAAATTTTAATGGCGATTATAATGATGGGCATTTCGAGTTTCAGTTAGGAGCCTATTACGTGACCGATAAAATGACGGCAAGCAAAGATAATCTGTGAAATAAACTTTTCTAGATAACTCAAATGGATTCTAATCAGCATAATAATGATGCTATGTTCGTATTTCGGCGAGCCATTAACTGTAATTTCATTTAAGATGTTGATGAAGGTGCATGTTAGAATTATTGTTAAAGAGGTTATTTAAAACTGCCTGGGGATACATATTCATAGGATATTGGTGAAAATGAAGTGCTAATGTTCGAATTTTAAATCTACTCCTTAAAAGGAAAGATCTAAGAAAATGATATTTTTAATAGTATCTTAAATGTACAAAGAAACAGCTGTCAGAATTCCAATTTTGGAATTAAGGAATTAAGTCAACTTCTGTCACCTACTTTTGGAAATCATTTGGGTGGTGTGATCTGCTTAATGATCACATTGTAGCAGGGTTGTACAGAGAGATTGCGTCCCCCGGAAATACTTAAAGAAAAGAAGAAAAAAAAGGCCACTTATAATAAGTATGTAAATTAAGCCTGATTAGACGAAAAAGGAAACGACAGTGATGAATTCCGTTTTACACAGTTTTTTTCATTAGGTGTAATGGTAACATATTTTTTGGTGGGGCTGGACTGTGATTTTATTTAAGGTTATTGTAGGATTCTGTTATAAAAAGGCGTTATTTTATTAAAAAATAAATTTACTATATACAGTGAAACCTCTAAATAAGGGACACTCCGAATAAGGGTCAAAACTATTTAAGGGACAAAACTTCCGGTCCCAGTCCCTTGGTATAGGACGTGTAATGTGTTTACCTCTGAATAAGGGACACTCGATTTAAGGGACACTTGAAAATGAGATTAAAAGGAGTGGTTTTTGCACTTCAGATAATGAAGTAGTCTATGATGAAAATGAAAATACAGATTATTGTGAGCTTATCAAACAGACAGACAGTCATGTAGATACACAGACATAGTACAGAATTAACGAGCATTTATTTATCAACATTTCTGATTCAACATCTGTGCATCTATTCCCATTGAAAGTAATGTTGAAAATTGTGAAGATGATTCTGAAAGTGGAGAATAAAAGAAAATTGTGAAATAAAGGACTTTGCAGATGCTTTTAGGTTGGTCTCAAATCCAAAAAAGGCAACTTTTAAGACATAAGTTTTAATTTATTTTTATTCGGAAATTCCTAAAACTAGTAGGCGTTGTTGTTCAGAAAATATGTAATCAAACCTTTTTTCTATATTTTTGCAAATACAATAGATCTTTCAGAAAATGTTATCAAAATGAGTATTTTGAATGCTAAAGAAGAATAACTACTCAAGAAAGGGTAAAAAATGTCTTTGTCACATGATCAAAATCGCCTCCATAGTCAAGCGCTTAAATTTTGTATCTTTCGATTAAAAGATAAATTTGTAACCGTGATAAAACATTTTCTGCTTGCTGAGCAGAGCAGTTGAGAGATTTGCAGCCTTAAAATACGGATAGCAGTTCAATAGTTTTTTTTTTTCTTTTTGCAAATATTGCTTCGTAATGAAGAACTGAATGTTTTAAGTATGGATAAAGGTTGAAATGTTTGTAATGAAAGGTTTGTAATGAGAAATTGAAATTTGCAAAACAATCCCTTTTGATTGATTACTTCAAGTAAAATTCTTTTAAATGTTTTTTTTTCTCTTTCATGCACACAGTTTGCATAAAAAGTACAAAACAATAATTCTACACATTATTTAATGATTTAGTAATGAATTGAAAATTTTAATTATTTTTCTTTTCTTCCTTTTGTGTCTGATTAACGTAATTTATGGAATTCTGATACATTTAAATTTTATCTTTAATGCTTTGTTATTTGCAGTGGTGTACTAAGGGGGGGGGGGGGGGGGCAAGGGGGGCGTCCGCCCCGGGCGCCGAAGCCTAGGGGCGCCAAATTGAGAGAAATTGTTATATATCTATATTGGGGTGGGGGCGCAAAATTTCTTGCTGGCCCCGGGCGCAAAAAACATAGTTACGCTACTGGTTATTTTTATAGTCTTCTGAACGATTACCTAAAAATAATGTAAAAAACTCCGAATAAGGGACACCTCTATTTAAGGGACAAAAGTTCCGGTCCCATAGGTGTCCCTTATTTGGAGGTTTCACTGTAGTATCTTTTTTAAAAATCTATATAGTAGGGTAGCATCCCCAGTAATTGGCGCATTAAGAATTTGTCTTTAAATTTACTTCTATTTTCATTACCAAAAAATAAAATATTTTCTTGCTAATATTTTTAAATCACAGGGTGCATATATGTGCATCTATTTTGCTCACTAAAAGCAAAAATATTTGAAAAAGTATTTTTATAAAACTATATTTATAAAAAGTTGCTCTAATCACCAGTAATTGGCAC
Organism: Maratus speculifer; assembly: GCA_964019185.1. Lineage (NCBI taxonomy): Eukaryota > Metazoa > Arthropoda > Arachnida > Araneae > Salticidae > Maratus > Maratus speculifer. The sequence goes on along the minus strand of OZ025289.1, from coordinate 441,243,022 downwards.
TTATACTTTTACACAATTAACGTAACCCTTTTCAACTAAACAAAACTGTTTTCAATTAAAATTTAAAATACATTATAAATCAGATAATAATAAATTAAAATACATGCCTTTCTTAAGCCAGAGAAGAAGTATTTGCAACAAAAATGGCTAATTTGATACAAGCCATAATAGTTTCTCTTTCCTAGGCACTATTGTCATCTAGTAGCATAAATCAAAGTTATAATCTGTAAAGTAAATGAGCATATAACTGGTATATGGTCTTGCATTTTAAAAGACTGGATATAAATCTTATTTTAGGACATTTTTGTAGGATGTGCCAATCACTGGTGCCTGCCAATTGCTGGGGATGTTACCCTATTTGCTTATAATTTTATATATTTCTTTTACAATATTACTGTTTATGATGCATTTGTAACACTTTTTCATCTATAGGTTAAATAAAGAAATAAATGCTGAAAACATAATTAAATTTTAATTGAATCAATCAACTAAATTTTAAAGGAATTCATCAATTAATTTTCAATAAGTTTAAAACATGAAAGCAAAATTCAAAATATTACACTGTTCTTTACCCAAATTTACACCTGATTCCTGCTCGCACATCTGAAATTAGTTACATCATTAAAACAGAAACAGCATTTTAATATTTCTTGATATCAAATGAAGTTTCAAATATCTGATTATATATTCAGGAGTACGGACCGTGAACCTGGCTTGTAAAGACATTCTAGAAAATTCTGACTTTTGAATTTTTAGTACAAATCTACTTTTTCTGTTTCTTTTTTTTTTTTTTTTTTTTTTCCCAGGACCGATCCCGGGGTTTCTAAAAGTGCCAGGTCTTGACAATTTGCATCATTATTTTCCTCCATCATGGGCCTTCATGCAAGAAAACACTACAAATACAGTACGATATCAATAATGAAGGATAATTTATATATGTGAGATTTGCTTTCATACTTAACAGAATCTTTTTCCAGGTGAAGAGAAAATAAATATTACCGAATAATAAATAAAGCTGTTGTGGTTTTATTTGCTTTTTTTTAATTAATTTTATTTTTATTTCAATACTTAATCATTTAAAAATATAGTAAAAAAATGGCTGTGCTACTTTTCTTATTGCACAACTTTTTCAAGTAGTGCAATAACCGTAATCTGAAGCAAGTATTAACAATTTTATCTTATCTTTATTATTGATTTGCGTATAGGCTAAAATAAAAAGCAAAAGTAGTTTAGACTTTCTAATACTTTTTAGGATCATTACTAAAAAAACTTTCTAAATGTCTTTCAAAATAACTGTTCCATAACATGTAGCACGTTAGATAATCATCACAGAATCGCTTTTTTGGCGCGTTAAAAAATATGTTACGGTTATATGACATTATTTTCCGAAACACATCTATACTGTAGGGTTACAGCCAAGCGGAGGAAAATCTATGAGGTTGTACCGTAATTTTGCTAACACATGGGCTAGAACTGTAAGAATGTATGGATTACTCTTAATTTTCTAAGTATCAAAGGGATAAAATCGCTTATTGGATCAGATCGTTTTTTATCAAATAAAGGCTGCTGCCCTTGAAAACTGAAGGACAAAAGTTAAAATTACAGTTTTTCTGACGCTCAAATTGCAGTAAATTTACAGTTTTTTTTTCTGAGAGTGTACTTTTTCTGAATAGACGTTTTCCTGTTTTTTAATAGATAAATTTTGTGTTTTTTAAATATAACAATCATTGCTTTTCAGAAAAAAAGAGAAAATTTTGCCTGTGATCCCCCCCCCCCCTCCTTCGCTGTGACATTGAGCCTGTGATATCATACAATAAATAACGGTTTTAAATAACAGCTATACTTTTCATGAATTCATGCTAATGCGCTCTAAAGAATTTTTCCAAATAGCTTTCCAATTTCATGTCCGCATTTTGAGTAATTTATTCGTTTTTCGTTGATCAAATAATTCTGTTTTAAATGTTATTCCAAGGAAAAAAAAAACTAAATGAAAAGTTGCCAATTTCTATTTCGAAAGCTGCTTATATATTTCCATCTGTCATTTATTGTTTCATTATAGTTTCAATATATAGAACGAAACTGGCCTCAATAGAAAATCGATTCATATGCTGGTTTGTCAGCGATGTGTTAGATAAATGAATAGAGTTTTTTGAATAATATCAAACGAATATTGATAACATAAATAAGAAAATGTAATTATCGCGGGACGTATAATACTAAAATATAAGTTTCTTTGCATTTCACTGCTTTGCTCTCATCTCTCCATACATTTACAACTGTTAAGCTTAAAAATGGAATTAAAAATAATGTAGATTGTTGTAATAGTCTTTTAAATTATTTACATTAATTTTTGAGTAATTTGTACTCAAGTTTTTGAAATTTTTAAAAAATATTGCTTAGTGTTAATTGAGTGAGAATTCAAATTTGTAAAAACAACGAACTTTTGTTTTCATTGCTTCCAATATTTGCATTAAATTTGTTTACTGCTGAAGGTGTATAATAAGAAATAGTAGTCAGAAAGCCTTCCAATGATATATCATATGAAGTGTGTAGGCCAAATTTAGAAAACTACCCACCCCTAGAGTTTTAACTATCACGCCACCTGAATAATCCCTTTCCCTCATTTTGAAATTTTCATATATTATAAATAATATTTATCAGAGAGCTCCGTAAAAAAATCCGATATAAAATTATAAAACGCTACGATTTCAAAAAAGTTCGAAAGTTGCCCCTCAAGGGGGGGGGGATCTTAATTTTTCGATTCCCCTTTAATCCTTTTAGAGGTAAGGGAGGATTTCTAAAATCGCTTTAATATGTATTTAATTATTTTTTTAAATAGATTTATTTTCTGGAATTTCACGCTTCTACCTTAAATAGCTGCTGAAATATAGTAAGACGTTAGAGAATTTTTGACCCACGTTTGCCCCTCTTAGATTTTTAATTTTTAATTTTAATTTAAAATCCGTCTTAGTGCACGCTTACGTCATAAGAAGTATTTTCTATTTTCATGCTTCTAATTTCAGTAGTTTCGGCTGTGCGTTAATTATTAGCCAGCCAGGAAAAACTGTTTTATATATATGTATAGAAGATAAATATAATGAGTCATAAATGATTATATAACATTTTATGGACGTACATATGATTAAGTTACAGTCATACAAGAGATAAAATCATATAAGTCACATGTGAAGGATGTATATACAGTAAAAACCCGATAATTCGGATTAATTGGGACCAGACCCAATGCGGATTATCGAAAATCCGGATTATCCGGAGAATTAGAAACAAATGAAATAAAATAAAACATATTTACAGAAAATCACCTTTATGTTAAACTGAAAAGTGTCTGAATTCAATGCTGCTTCTTTATAAATATAAATAATTTAATGCAAGTGATATTGTAGAAGCGTTTTGTCACAATAACAAGGAACAGACCTATGGGCTGACAAAGATCGGAAATCGATTCTTATCAGACAATGGATCTTATAGGGACTACTTTACAGTACTTTCTTGCAATGCTCTAAGTAAAAATTTATTGTGCAGTGATTTTTTTATGACATATCTAAGTGATTTAGATAGAAAATTAGGAAAATTTGAATTACCAAACTTAATGATACATTGTTGTTTCTTTGAAAGATAACATCAAAGAGTTTAAATAAAAAAGCTTAAGGTATTTTTCCAAAAAGATTTGAGACAAAGTTTTTTTTTTTTTTTTTTTTTTTTTTTTTTTTTTTTTTTAAATCAGAATACGCCGATGAAGCAAGTTATTGAAATTAGCCAATTGCTTCTCAAACTTGAAAAAAAAAAATAGCAAATTGATCCGGATTAATGGGTTCCGAATTAGCGGGGTTCTACTGTAACATGTATATAAGGCTTGTCGTACATTTGGTATACGAGTTTTAAATATTACATGTGTATCATGCATGAAAGAAGAAAATAAAGAATAATGAAAAAAATAATGAAACGCTGCTAATTCTTCACTTACTTCAAAAGTTGTTTGTGTCATTTAATATATTCAACAAAATAAACCTCAGTTAGAAATCGGTTCATAAAGTATTAGTTTGTTGGCGTTTGTTTTAAATAAATAAACAGAGTTATTTTGATAGATATTAAAGAGAAATCAATAAAGTAAATAGGAAATATGTAATTATCAAGTGAAGAAAACATCCTATTACAACATTTCTCTATGCATTGCATTAGTTCGCTCTTGTCATACTTTTACAACCGGCGTAATGCTTGTAATATGAATTGTAGAATAATGTAGATTGCCATAAAATCGTTTTAAACATTTACAATATTTGAGATAATTTGTACTCAATTTTGTAACATAAAAAATATTATTGGCTATCATTAATTGAATAAGAATTCAACTTCTAAAAATTCCAGAATTTTGCTTTCATAGCTTCCAATATTTTCATTAAACATATTTTTTCACTTGAAAAATTGTTATATTAAAAAAATTTATCTGTTTTTAGCCTGCGTGTGTGGGAGAGGAGAACTGGGTCAATTCGAGCTCAACCCGGAAGAATCAAACCCAACTCGTAACCAAGCCGAATCCGAAACATTTAAAAGCAATTAGGTCCTACTAACCCGCTACGAAAATAATTAGCACCTACCCGATGGGGCTTCCCGACTTGATGTAGGGCTCTATCGTATATAAGAAGTATACATTAAGAAAATATGATTTATATATGCAATATATGTCATATGTATGAGTATTTTGCATATATACATTAAGAAATTAAGAATGTAAAATGCATAAAGGAACTTGGCGATGACCTTGGCGTAATCTTAATTGTGGGGGCCGTTATCACAAGAAAGTAGCGATCGCGATGCCTACTTCAAACAAAGGAAAAATAAAAATCATAACACAAATTTCAGTAGAGATATAAATTTTTATTTAAAAGAGGAAAAAAGAAATTCCTTTTATAATCTGTTTTGTTTCCATTTATAGTAGACAAAAAATACTTTTAGAAATGAAAAAAAATGTGCAGAGAAGGTCAACTAAATATGGCGTGATTGTGGTTTCAATGTTAGCCTCGGAGTAACACATCTGTATTACATGAGGATATTCAAACTACTTGTCTCATGGTCAAATTAATAAATTTCGTAAAAATTTCCCGAACGTACTTTTTGTCCGCCTGTTCAAAAACAAATCTGGGCAAATGAAAACATTTTCGTATTCTTTCACGCACTTTCCAGAGAGCGTTTCACAAAAGGCGCAAGGTTAAAGAATCAAGAATTAAATTTGTTCTCATCATGTCAAGCCTTTCAGAACAGTTGAAAACATTTTTATCTTATTCTAAATGCTTTAGATGAATAACAAGAGGATGTGAATGGCATTTTTATTATATTTTTGGTGCACTGTAAAAAATAACGGACGATTTAACGGAAGTATGACTGGTAATCTAGACGCCAGTACTATTTACTGTTTTTTAACGGAAAAATTTCCGTGAATTCCGGAAAAAAGTCGAAAAAACGGAATATTTACGGAAATTTTTCCGTTAAAAAACAGTAAATAGTACTGGCGTCTAGATTATCAGTAATACTTCCGTTAAATCGTCCTTTTTTTTTTTTTTTTTTTTTTTTTTTTTTTTTTTTTTTTTTACAGTGCTTGGAAAAATAGTTACTGAAAACTAGGTAAAGAAATTGTACTTTACGGACATGTGTCCAAAACGTAAAAATACTAAAAAATGGAGTAATAGAGGAAAAAAATTATGCAACAAAAAGTGAACTTTCAGAAAAGTGAAGGTACATCAAAAGTTGTAAATTTAAGTCAGATATAACTAACGCAATGATTTAAATTGGGAACAAAATAATTACTATTATAATTTCGGGATTTTAAAATTTAGATAACTCTATAAAATTACTAAAGCTAACAAAAATTTCCAAAAGGGGAAAAAATCAATTTCATACATGAAAGCAAGAGTTAACCTGTCTGGTTCTGAAATAAATGATAAATAAATAAATAAATAAATAAAGGGTATATATTCTTAAAAAAGCTTCTTAAAGCAAAGATTCCGTTGTTTCATAAAATATTTTCAACAATAGCAATTGATACATTATATTTAAAAAACTACCAACTTTTAGTAAAGTATAGTTTTTCTTTTCAAAAATTTGGAAAACGAAATAAGTATAGAACAAATAATAATGAAGAATATGTACATCCGAGGGACAAAAAAGAAAAAAAAAAAAAAAAAAACAAGGTATGATTTTGGAGCGGAGTATTTCCATAATTCGTTGACAAGACGGTATTTTCTTTTTTATGTATATATAATAAGTAATGTAAACATGAAATAAACACAAAATTAAGAATTTTTTGTCAGACATCCAAGTGCAAAACGATTTTTAAACATATCAAATAATAATAATAAAAAAAATATCAGGAATGTAACAATTAAAACGAATTAAATATTCTTGTATTTGATTTGTTCAAAATGAAAAATTAAAGCATCTTATTTATTTTATTTATTTATTTATTTTATTAGAAAAGCTTTGCGCTCTTGAACCGTCAGTTTCAAATAATTTTTTAAATAAAAACAGTACCAAAAATTGACTTCCATGGGACTTCAAGAGGATGGGATTTTGAGCTACCCTGATGAAAAAAACTATTGTAATTTTTTCGGTTATAACTTAGTTATTTTTAATCATTTGGTGACAGTGAACTTTATTTTATTTTATTTTTGAAAATGACTAGAGAAAAATAAAATTAACTCAAACAAATTTGAAATTTAAAAACTGAGGAATAGAGGCATATTTTATTAAATAAGTAGAAGCAGAATTTATGAAATAAGTGATTTTACTGCAATAAAAATTCTTCGAGCGAACTTGATCTGGCAGGAAGACATTATCATCTGTGAAGAGAACTAATGGTCCTGCTACCAAGCGCATCTTTCTAATTCAATTTTTGTATCCCATTTCCATGCCGTAACGAAATTACGTTGCAGATCACGTATATTTAAAGCTGCGTAATGGTCGAGAGAGCATTGAAACTCACATGAAAAGCTCTTCAACGCGGAATACAGAAAGTATCCCTTTTCGGGTTAACGTTTCATTATAACTGGGACTAAACAATGAATAATATGAAGCTTGGCGTTTTTTAAAGGAAGCATTACAAAAGAAAAATAGATAGGAAAAAAATATTTAGATATGCGAGTTTAATAAACAAAGCACGTACGAATTAGAAAATTTCACTGCTATAAATATTAAAAAATTTAAAAACAAACTGTAAACAGTGAGATGTTAGTAGCAAAAAATTACTTAAAAATTGTATTTATGAGTTTAATAAAGAAAATAATTACGAAAAATTAGATTTGTAAACGTAAAAAAAAAAAATAGATAGAAATTTTATTAACTGCGACATTTATTTGATTAAAATATTTTGTAAATATAGCTGAATGAGATCTAAAATCAAAAGCAGAAATTCACATTTAAGAATTAGACATAAGTGATTAACAGTAAAAAGCCTTTGCAAAGTAGAACATTTTCTATATACTTGTAGCATATTTATTTACAGTATATAAAATATATTTAAGCATTTTAAAGTAATCTAAAGTTATAGGTAGTATGCAGAGATAGAAGAGGTGAGAGTTATAGGGCAATGCTTGATAAAAGGACAGTTTACCTCGAAATTAGTCAAAAAATCGATTTTCTTTTCTTTTTTTTAAATATTAAATGATAGCTTGTTTAATTGTAAACATTTTGACACCTCGTTTTCTATACGTGTGCAATTGTATTGCGAGATATCGTAAATTTTGTTAATACACCCATCGAAATTACCTATCCAAATTAAAACTTTAAATGGCTTTTTCTGCATGTTCCTATTTCCATCATTTCTTTGTTTTAAAAATGCTAAGGCATTTTTTATGCGTTGAGTTAGATATTTAAAATTTTTTGTGTGTATTATTTATTTAAGATGTGATAAATCTGTGCATGGAATTAACCTTCAGGTTTTTTGCTATTTTCTTAAAAATAGAAGTATATGAAGTTCAGAAATTCTTCATTGTATCAGTCAAAAAATTATATTAAATGTAACATCAGATATATCTCAAAATTCATGCGCAGCCTTTGTAATCACATTTGAAAATCTAAATAAAAGCATTATGTAGTAATATAAATATTTTAAAAAATAGTGGGAATTTTTCAAAATGCAGCTTTTTAACTTTCTAAAAATTTTAATTAAATAATGCAGTTTAAAAAAAAAATTCTTAATTCACTTTTAGTTCAACATTGAAATGCAGCGAGTTTAATATCTGAACCATATTATTAAAAATAAACAAAATTATTGAAAAGGTATACTGCCCTATTAAGTACTTGATGTAAAAATATTCAACTTTCCGAAATTAAATCTTTACGCATTAGGATGTTGGTCAGGGAGCTTAAAAATTCCCCTCCGAATGTTAAAATTTCAAATATATTAGCATTTGAAGCATTCTTATTTTTAAAATATATCTTTAGAAAATTAATAATATTATCGGCATATTCTTTTAAAAGAATGTTTTTTTTTCTTTTCTTATTGACAAAATATTAAATAAAATTATATGCTTAACAATTCATAAAGCGCATCATATCTCACCCATATGAACATACAAATTCTAAAAATTTTGTATCTGTGACAGAGAACGCGCCCGATAGAGTGTTAATTTAATACTTTATGTATAAAAAATTCATGATTTGTGAGTGAGATTTCAACACTTCAAATAAAATTATTCAAATAAATTCAAATAAAAGTAGTTTAGAAAAATTTTGTAAAGCAAAAGAGAAAGAGACATCTTTTAAGAAGAATACACACGAAAGAGTAAATAGAAATATACATTTGCTGATGAGATATTTAAAAATAGAATCATTCCGCACCCTATAGGTTTGACATTAGCCGGGAAATTGGAGATCTGATAGATTAATACACTTAATTGATGTTTTGTAGTCCCGCCAAATATTTCTACTCGTTTTATTCTTTATCAATTAAAATTTATATAAAATAATAATAATATAAATAAATACACTCTGATGTTTTTCCTCTACAAATATAATCATGTAAAAATATCATTATTTTTATAACATTTCATTTTATTTATTTATTTTTGTATAAGTTATAGTGTAGGCACGAAATTGCACCATGAGGTTACTTGAGCACAGAAATTTCACGATGTCACGCAGTAAAGTATTTAACCCAAAAGCTCAGCCAAAAACACAAAAATTCATTTTTTCTCAACAATTGTAAAAAAGCATATTTTTCAATAGCTCACTAATTGGTGCATCGATCTATGTCTATTTGAAAAGTTTAAGTCATATTTGAAGGCTTCTAGCCTCAATTGAAAAAGAAATTCCTTTCTAAAAATATGTGCTTTATTGTAATGTTTTAATTTTGATATTTTACTTAATTATGTTTAAATGTGTATTTTTGTACATTCGCGCTTTTTGAATTCAGTTGTTTTATTTTAAAGATATCAGAAAAGTAAATAAAATTAAAAATGTATTATTTTAAAGCTTTTTTAGCTCTAGTTTGGATATATTGATTGAGACACACTTGCACAACTTTAGGTGTACAAGTGCTTGTGGGTTCATTTTTGAAGTACAGTCAAAATGCTTATAATTTTGAAGGGCAGTTTTAAAAAAAAAATCTTCCTCATACATGCAGTTGCTATTTCTAAATATAAATTGGTTTGACAATTTCTTAATGACATTAAAAAAATCCAATGCCACAATTCATTTTTAAAGATCAAACTTTACTAAATATTAAATTCGAATATTATGTAATAATACTTTGGTTTATATAAATAATTAAACGTTTACACACAATAAATTTAACCACATTTAATTAAACATTACTTGTAAGTAAAACAACTCTAGCAATAATTATTTTCTTCTTATAAACAGTTAAAAACTTGATGAACTTAGTATCATATACTTATTTTTAAAAAATAAATGCATACTTTTATGTGTACATAACATTAATTCAGTGTATTTCTTGTTAGAAATTCAACAGCAGTTATTTTAATAATAAAACCCATGAAAAATAATTTTAGCCAGGATTTCACTTCAAATACTTCTTTGGGTGCCAGTTAAGATTAACCCAACTCTGTCGCGTCTTTCCTTGCAAGCAGTAACAATAATCAGAATTTAAAGATTCTATTTTATATTAGTAACATGATTGAACGATTCAATTTCAGTCTTCTGTGCCGTCACGAAATTAATTTGCGGATCACGTACATTTAACGGCCGGCATAGCATTGAAACGCATGTGAAAGACTCTTAACAATTCAGAATACATCGCTTAACAATTCAGAATACAGAAAATATCGTTTTTGGGTTAATGTTTCGTTATAAAGTTTCGGAGTAAACAACAAAAAAGTTATGAGGCTTGACGTTTGTGAAATGAAACATTGTAAAAAAAAGGGGGGATATAGATTGAGATGTGAAATAGGTAGTAGAAATATATATTTTAATACCAGATTTATGAGTTTAATATAAGAAAATAATTTGGAAGTAGAAAATTTCCTACATATATGCATAAAAATTTCTTAACTTTTTGTAATAAAATACACAAACATTTGAAAAAAAAAAAAATTTTTGAAAAGTATGGAAAAGGAGATATACGGAAAATATCGTTTTTTGGGTTAATGTTTCATTATAACGTTTCTGATTGAAAAACAAAAAAAGTTACGAAGGCGTTTGTGAAACGAAACATTTTACAAAAGAGAAATAAAAAGAGATATGAAATAAGTAATAGAAATGTATTTAAATACCAGATTAATGAGTTCATACAAAATAATTTAGAAGTAGAAAATTTCCTATATATTTGCATAAAAAATTCTTAGCTATTTGTAATAAAATATTCAAACATTTAAAAACAAACTAAGCATGGAGAATGAGATATCAGTAACAAAAAATGAAGATTTATTAATTTAATAAAGAAAATATTTACAAAAACAAATTTAATAGCTTAATAAAGACAATAATTGCAAGAACTTATTTTAAGAATCTGCGACATATATTTAAGTTCGTAAAAATAACTCTGTGCAACGAAAATTGATTAAATTAATTCTTCCAACTCTTCCGGTCTAAAAATATTGAATTCTTAATGAATCAGATGTGCTGAACATAATATGACCACAACAAAGAAGAGAGATATACTATTTGCGAAACAAGAGTCAAAGTGCCTCAGCATAATCTTGATAAATATATTAGATTTTATTTAAATTGTGTTTGGTGATTATATCAATATTAAGAAACACATTTTGGATGTCTCTAAACATGGTACGTGAATCTTTTTATTAATTAATTATTTAAAAATTTGAAATAAAGTACTAATAAAAGCTTAATGTACATCATAAAAACATGAGAAATACCAAAGGGAGTGAGCAAAAATAAAATAAAAATATCATCGTCGTATAAGATGCATTACATTTTTTAACCCTTTGCACTCGAGAAGTGACTCTCACTCACCATTAGTGTTGTCAGGTTTCACTCGTAAATCAGGACGCCAAATATTTTGGACACCAGTAATATCTTACAGTTTAGTTCGCCATCTTTTATCACAGACTATTCGGCCATTTGATACAGGGTAGAAAATTAGTTTAAAATAATGGTGTTTAGAGCATTTGGAGCACCCATTTACGCTGGACATTAGTGGTCAGTGAGAATCCCCTCTGGAGTACAAAAGGTTAATGATTTTGAAGATTAAGAAGTATGTCTTCTATACACTGGAAAACACGGTACTTTGCTTTCTGCAAAATGCGATGACAACATGGGAGATAATTGTAACGACCTCTATCCTTATCCAAATTAGAGTTCTAAAAAATTCGCGTCACCTCTGATCCAAACCTGAAATTCATGCTTATAGTCAACTCTCTTTTTATCTTCTTCTCTTTTTTTCACATACCCACATGACAGAAAAAAAAGTAGCAATTCCATATACAACTTAACACCAAAAAATTGAAATCCGAACCCGAAATGAAAAGAAATGAATCCATACAATTATGTAAAAATAGTCAATTGTATCTCTCAGAGGTTCAATTGTATCTCTAATATAAATTTTATCTGTTTTGTATAAAAAACTAAACATATACACGTTCCTAATTATTCAAAGATATTTTTTGTTTCATTTGAAAAATATTCAAAACTAAAAAAAAAAAAAAAAAAAAAAAAAAAAAAAAAAAAAAACCTGGGTCAACTTGAATTTGACCCGAAATAATCAAAATCTAACCCGAAACATTTAAAGTCAAACATTTCTAAACTCGACACGTAAGGCAAAAATTAGCGTCAACTCGAACCCGACCCAAACTGCAAATCCAGTCGGAGTCGACGAAAATCGTGTTACCCGATCTGAAGTTCGGTCTGTAATTCCAAATTTAGCCACAAAGAATCAAACATTTCAATAGTTCATAATTTAGCTTTTACTACATATACGGAGTCACTGACCAACTTACAGTGCACTTCAAACCTTCACAATTGATCAAATTTCACAATATATATATACAGGGTGGTTATAAAAAAAACTTTGCCGATATATGGAGCTCTAGCGGCCAGTCCGCTCAACCGATCGAGGTGAAATTTCAGATATAGCTATTCAGAGGTATGAGCTCGAGATTCTGTGAACGGCAACAAAATGGCGCTTACGGTTACGGTTATAGTTACAGAAACTCGAAAATTTCCAATGGCAACATCCATTTTTTTTCATAGCAAAATGCTCAGTGCATGCGAAAACCCTAAAGAGCGTTGGAACCATACGTGTATCGCAAGAAACGGACATATTATGCACGCACAAAAAACTGTTCTGCGAATCCTCCCCTCCCCCCCCCATAGAAAAAACTCGATTGGGACGCAAGGAGAAAATTTGCATATGACACAGAGTCAGTACACTAATCTCTGATTACAATACAGATCGGAGAAATTAAAACTTTTATTTTGATTACACATTTCCTACATGGGTGCCATCGCCATTAATTGCCTGTGATGACAGCTAGGGAACTAGCACATAATCAAGAAACTGTTGATTCTAAGCTCATATTAACATAGTATAAATATGTTCATTTTCATCGAAATTTCTGTACAGAAACACAACGTCGATAACTTATTAAATTTTCAAAATAATCTCTGTATAATATCGAATTAATTTGAGAACATATTTGATTTCTCGACACAATAATAAGTAAAATAATTACCTATATCAATGAAAGGATAATCCATTTCATAACAGTTGTACCAAAGAGAAATGAAGTGAGATTTTAACTTTATTTCGGCTTGCTGTTTAGAGAACAAACCATTCCAAACGCAATGAAATTTAACGCACAAGAACTACGACTTCCACTTCGAAGCACAGACAAACCCATTTTGGTTTCACTTCATGCCCCTGGAAATAAGCTCTCTGCTTTATGGCGTATCTAAGGATGATGTTGAGAGGCAGCGAAGGAAAATGACAAACTTATCCAACCGAACGCGGGTTTACGAGACATTACTTTTTCCATAATTTTGTTAATATCTGAAAAGTGGTTTTATAAAGTCAGTGGATCAAGCTATGAAACTATCTATAAAAATGTGATGTGGTAGTATGGGCATCGGTAAGGAGAGACAAGAGAGGGGGGCTATCGAAGCTCCTCCCCCCCATCCAGTATTACCAAGTTGAAGATTTTTTATTTATTTATTTACACTATGTAACATAATTTTTGTCTTTGGATAATCAATACAATTTTCTTATTGGTTCTATCATAAAAACAGGAAAAATTTTACTTCCCTGCAAAAACTTTGCTTTTGTGATCAGGATAAGTTGAAATTTGCGAATTGTCATTAAGGTTGCTGATCACTCATTTTCCAACTTCACCTCCGTAATGTTAAGTCAATGGACGTTTAATGCCATTTTATATTCAAAATATCTTCACTTTATTAACCCTATCGTGTCTGATTTTTTTTTTCAATTATTTGAAAAAAATATTCTTTTGTTAATAATATTAACACTAACTATCCAAATAGATTAATTAATGTTTAATAAATACTTTATTGTCTGAAAGATAACGAATGTCGTTGCTGTGCGTTATTATTCAATTAATATTCATATGACAGTAGGCTAAGGAAGAACTTTTGGAGATGTTTAGAAAATACTATATTACAATAAAATTTAACACATATCACAACTTTCTAATACTTTTTAAGCTTTATTACACATAGTTATTTCAGGAAAGAAACTTTTATTTTAAATTTGAAGAATAATTTATGTATTTAAAATGAAAGAATTGTAAACGGCGCAAAGAGAGCTAAGCAAATAATAATAATTATTATTATTAAGGAATGCCTAAACATAAATGGAGTTATATAATAAATTAATAGACATATACTAACATTACTACATGTAAATAGTAGCAAAAATATTTCTTCAAACAAAATAATTATTATTATTAAGGAATGCCTAAACATAAATGGAGTTATATAATAAGTTAATAGACATATACTAACATTACTACATGTAAATAGTAGCAAAAATATTTCTTCAAACAAAATAATTATTATTATTATTAAGGAATTCCTAAACATAAATTGAGTTATATAATAAGTTAATAGACATATATTAACATTACTACATGTAAATAGTAGCAAAAATATTTCTTCAAACAAAATAATAATTATTATTATTAAGGAATTCCTAAACATAAATTGAGTTATATAATACGTTAATAGACATATATTAACATTACTACATGTAAATAGTAGCAAAAATATTTCTTCAAACAAAATAATTATTATTATTAAGGAATGCCTAAACATAAATGGAGTTATATAATAAGTTAATAGACATATACTAACATTACTACATGTAAATAGTAGCAAAAATATTTCTTCAAACAAAATAATTATTATTATTATTAAGGAATTCCTAAACATAAATTGAGTTATATAATAAGTTAATAGACATATATTAACATTACTACATGTAAATAGTAGCAAAAATATTTCTTCAAACAAAATAATTATTATTATTAAGGAATGCCTAAACATAAATGGAGTTATATAATAAACTAATAGACATATACTAACATTACTACATGTAAATAGTAGCAAAAATATTTCTTCAAACAAAATAATACCCCATTAAAAGATACGCACAATTAATAGTATACACCAGATCCGAAAGGGTTAAGCTGATTTCCATTTAGCGGATTTTCTTCATAACGAAGTTTTTAAGTGTAACAATGAGACTTCATTAAATGTTATTTCTTCACCGTGTTTAGATATAATTTTTCTCGAGTGAATTATTAAAGGGTTTTGAAGCTTAGCTACTATCCTATTCTCTTTCTCAGTTAGAATCCTGAAATTTATACCGTATATTACCGCATTTGATCCTTTAATCAATGAGACGTTTCCTTATTGAGTGCTTCAGGTTATATGTAAATTATGTCACGAGCGTGAGAAAAACCACGCCTAAGAATGAGAAATTAATTACTTGAATTTTAACTCTACTTTTCCATTGAAATTATATGATCGTTTAGTGCTTTCAATACTTTTTCAGAAACTGATGATATGAGATAGATGCTTGTAGAAAGTTTTCGACAAAAGTAATCATCTACATTTTTTTTTCATCATTTAATTAAAAAGAAAAAGTGGGTATAAGACTATTAAAAATTATTTTTTCCACTTTCTCTCCAGCCTAAAATATCTCAATTTCTTTCAATTTTCAACTGAAAACTAAGCCTGAACTTTTTTGCTTTTACAGCTAAAAGAGAAAAGAAGAAGAAAACTTTTCCATAAACTTTTGTTTGGTTCATTTTCCGAAGTGAAAGGACTAAAAGAAAGAAATAATAAGATGCCACCGTCAAAGCATCAACAACTTTTTCTAAAAATTTTAAAGTCGTTTCTCTCAAAATAATCTTTTTAAAAGGGGACGGCATTATGGGAGAAAAGCTACAGATTAAGCTATTGACTTCGAAAGCAGAGGGAAGTTACAGGAGGTATATATGTTACTATAAAGCGAATCATTTACTTTACCTTTATAAAAATATGTGCAGTCGACTCTCGTTAATTTGAAATCGGATAATTCGAATCTTCGCTTAATTCGAACTAAACATGAAGTCCCGAAATTTTTAATGGCTGAATAACCTTAAAATTTTTCATTAATTCGAACTCATTTTCTCTTGACTTAGTTTAATTCGAACTAACAAGATTTCCGATTTTTCTTTTTTCTTTTCTTTCTCGTTGATTTCAGATCGTTTGAATAGCTTTCTTTCTTTGATTTTTGTGAAAATTGTTTCGAATGAGTATACATGGCAACATTGCTGCCAGCAGTTTTTACCGTAAATTTAACGGGTTTTTAACGTTTTGTTTCTTATATTGATACTTTAACAGAAATGACTAAATGATTAAACGGATTCGTAGTATATAAGGTTGTTTGACCAATTTTTTTACACAATAAATACATTTTATACAATAAAACTAGCTGATTTAGGAGGGAGTGCGTTTTCCAACGAGAAAAATGTTGGAAAACATACGCTGGACAACCTGCCCCATCGGTTTATTTCAACTTTTAAATACCTGGACAAAAAATGATATAAATTCTTTGCGAAACAAGCGCATAGTTAAACGAAGAAAAAACCCTTTGTTAGTGAATGCAGTGTCAGAACAATAAATTGAACGCTAGTACATTTTATATATATATATATATATATATATATATATATATATATATATATATATATATATATATACAGTAAAACCTCTAAATAACGGACACCTTGGGAGCGCAGAAATTGTCCGCTATTCGGAGGTGTCCGCTATTGGGAAAACCTCAGAGATAGAAAAATTGCTAATGAATGCTTAATGTTTCATTGGTCGATTTCAATATGTCCTAAAACTTCTATTATATGGTTAAACCAGAAATGAAAATACTTTTTAAAGCAATAAAACTGAAATAAAATTGTCCATACCTTTATCCTTTGCATCCTACATTCTTACAAAAAAAAAAAAAAAAAAAAAAAAATTGTTACAAAAGTATGCTTTTATTTGCGATTACATGTAATTTGTTTTTCAATGTGAAGTTTTAACTCTTTCAGTAGTTTTAATCCTTTTAAATCATCTTTTTCTGAAAAAAAAAATAATTATCATTGTTTATTGTATTTTTCTGTTTCTTAAAAGCATACAATCTCCAATCATCCGAGGGGGGGAGGGGGGGTATGTGGAGGATAAATGTTGGGGGGGGAGAGGGGATTTTCTCCAGCTCATCCTCACATTTCTCTGTGATCACAAAATTTGTGATACATTGCCCTGATAAATTTAGAGGATTTTTTTTCCTCGTTAAAAAACAATTTTTATTCTTTTTTGCCGAAATTACTGTCCGCTATTCGGAATGTCCGTTATTCAGAGGTTAAACATACAAAAATTAAAGTTTTGGGAGTGGGGATTTGAAAACTGTCCGTTAAATAGAGGTGTCCGCTATTCGGGAGTGTCCGTTATGGAGGTTTTACTGTATATATATATATAATAGAGAGCTAAAATTTTACTCAGCGTTGAAAAAATAAGTCACAGCTCTATTGACTAAGTGAAAGCAGCTACTAAACTATAACTTTTGTAAATGGTGTGTATAATGTTACCACATCAGCCAGTTTACCAGCTGGCATCATCTAGCAGCTCATTTAAACAATAAAGCGAGTTGGAAAACCTACCCCTATGGAAAATGTGCCACGGTCTCGCCTAATGTTATGCATACTTTTACTCAGTAGGTAATTTTCTTTTAAAATATAATATATATATTTGTGTGTGTGTGTATGTGTGTACCATGTTACCTGGCACAAGTGCCTTTTTGAATCTTCCTTGATCCCACTTACCCCATTCCATAAGGTAATCAGTGCTTTTTTCTCTCGTACCTTAGAAAGTACACAGTCGTAGATAAATGATATTAAAAGATCTCGGTGTGGGATAACAGAAAGATGATTTTGGTTTTACAACTACTAATATTTTCAAAGATATAGCACTGAGAAAATAAATACGCTGGAAAAAAAAATTAGGGTTTTTTGGTTTTTCAATATTTTTATAGTTTAAATTCTGGCCTCAAAACAAAATCAAATGCAAAATTTTCAATTGGACACTTATATCCTTGTTGCATTATTAAAAAGCTAATTTTTAAAATTAAGATAAAAATCCATTATTTTCAAAACAACGTGAAATGCAAGCAACGGTGGAAAAACGATCAACTTGAGCTCTATGTTGTGGCGGGGGGAAATTTTATTAACATTGAAAACTTGGAGACTTAATTATATCTAAAACAAGCAATGAAGGCTAAAATTTTTAATAAATGCAAAATAAAATTGTGAAATAAATATTTTCTTAACACAAAACGTGCAGTACAGTAAACCAAATTAGGGGTATTTTACAGGATCTAAAAACTGGAAGATTGAAAAAAAAAATGCATTCCAAACCACAATTTGATTTAAATAGAAAATAAAATATGCGATCCCATTTACCTTTAATTAAATACTCTATGATCCTATTTACTCCCCCCCCCCCGAAAAAAAAATTTTTGGTGGTAGGATCATACCTATTATTAACATTATACTTCGTCTGTAGCAAAATGTTACCATTTCCTCTTAAAAACAATCTTTTTCTAAATTTAAATTCATAGCTATATTTCAACATTCCCACAAATTTTTAGACAAAACCGTTTTTGATAAAAGATCCCCACTTTGACGGGCAAAGTTTTTCTGTATGTTCTGGATAAATAGTGATTACTTATACAGGAACATACATTTTCATTATGGAAAAATAAATTCCAAAAAATTTGTATGTGCCCGACTTCACAATTAGTATGGTCATTAAAAAAAAAAAAAAAATCTGTTACAGAGTGATCCTGAAGTGCTTCTGATACTAATTACCCCTACCCCCCTCTACCTGAGTTAAAAGTTCATATTTTTATGCACTTTATTACGCTTTTTGAAAGCAATGGTTATTTGATTGTTTTCATATTTTAGATATAACGTTACAACTTTGTGTAACACAAAATGTAGAATATAAACTTTAAATGTTTAGGTTTACTTAAAAGGTGATTAGAGTAATCAAATAAAGATGTTAATAATTAATTTTATTTTAAACATGTTAGTACTTTCAAGTCTTAATCAGGTTCTTCCTCGGAGAATATTTTTGTTTATTTATACAAATGCATAATTTCGTTTTGGAAAAAAAAAAAAAAAAAAAAAAAAGAAAAAAAAGAAAAAGAAAAGAAAAGGAAAGAAAGAAAACAGAAACTTTATTACAACTTTGTTAACACGTTTCCTCGTCACATTTAACAGACTTTCTCCCACCCACCTACCTCATTTAAAATATGACGTAATTAATGACGTAATCCATTATTTGCTGATTTTTTGGCATAATTTCTTCTTATTGGATATAAACCAAACTTTAAGAGCATCCGACATGGGAGAAAACAATAAAATTAGAATAAGAATTGGAAAAAAAATGCTATTTATCTTTCTATGTTTCTGGTCTTAATCTTCTCGAAAAACAGTGATTACTTCTACAGGGACATACATTTTCATTATGGAAAAATGAATTCCAAAAAATTTTTATGTAACCGACTTTATAATTAGTTTGGTCAATTAAAAAAAAAAAAAAATCTGTTACAGAAAGCCGAATAAGTGCTTCCGATACTACCCATACCTCCCCTATCTGAGTTAAAAAGAACATTATTTTTAAGAACTTTATTACGCTATTTGAAAGCAATGACTACTTGATTGTTTGCATATTTTAGATGTAACGTTACAACTTAGTAACATATTTCCTCGTCACACTTAACGGATTCTCTCCCAACCACCTCGTTTTCAAATGTGAAGTAATTAATCATAATCTATTGCTTGCTCATTTTTTGGCATAATTTATTCTTATGGGACGTAAACCAAACTGGAAGAACATCCGACATGGGAGAAAACAATAAAATCGGAAAAAGAATTGGGAAAAAAAGTAATATATACTCAATTGCTATTTATCTTTCTATGTTTCTGGTCTTAATCTTTTCGAGAAACAGAGCACAAGGGAAAAAGAGAGTGAAAGAATTTCTCTTTCCCTGGGATTAGGAACAGAAATCCCCTTTTTACGACTATTATTACAGCACAACGACAATAGCAGATTATTTCCGTCTCAGAGATTAAAACTGACATTAGTAGTATATGCAGCTCAAGATGGTGTTTTGCGTTGCGCATTCAAATTTGCTTTGTTGAAATCATTATATAATTATTTTCTTCCATTGTTGTTGCTAAGTTGGATTGATTAAAGGGACGTGTGAGTGGTTAATTTTTGTTTTCCACTTTCCTCCTATTATAAGGATAAAAATATTTTATTTCTTTACTAACATGTCTTGATTATTTTAATATAGTAATTTCGCATTAGAGTCCTGCAGCCACTTGGATAACACGGTTTTACCCGAAACCAATCCAATCCAAGCTTCCAGTCGTGTCGGGTTCACGCTAATATTTTACATTGTAGGTCGGGTTGAGTTTAAATGTTTTAATTTCGGATTAGGTTTTGATTCTTTTTCTTCGGTTCATGGTTAATTACGTTTTTTAAAGGGAGGCTTGAATATTTTACAAATTAAAAAAAATAATTATATGTTTGAATATCGATTAGTGTATATGTGTTCACTTTTATACAAAAGAAAAGAGAAAGAAAAGAAATAAAGAAAAAAGAAAAGAGAAAAGAAATGTATATTGGGTTCGTGTTGACGGATGTTTGTTCGATTCGGGCAGGGTTTAGGGTGAGGTTTAAGCATACATTTTGAGTTCGGATGGGGAACAACTTGATTCTATTTGGGATTAATACTTTCTGCAGCTGTGATTGAGTTTATTTTAAGATTATTTTAATGTCTTATAAAAATTAGAAAAAGGTTTATTTAGCAAATGTTATGTCTGAAATCATGTTTTTATTTCCCGAAACAAAGCACTTATACCATGTTCTTAGTTTTTTAATATGTTAAAAAGTAAAATTTATAGAAAAAATACAATGGTTATAAATATCGAAAAATAAAATCCACTTGATAGAATTGAAATATTTTAAATTTTTTGAATAAACCTATGTTTCTGATTTTGTATAACATAGTTAAACACTAAACAAACAAAAAAGGCATTAAATATAGATTATAATTAGCATTCAAACGCTCAAAATACTTTAGAAAGGGGGGAAATATTGATATTATTGAGGGTGAAGTAGGGGTGAACGAAAAAAAAAAAAAAAAAAAAAAAAAGGCAGAAATAAGGTTCATTATAAACTGCTGCATTATAAACTGTTAAAACAAATTTACGGATTTCTTAAGCATATCTACAGCCAGCAGCTAGATATAACCGGAGACTTACAAAAAGTGAAAATTCTTAGGCGCCAAGAAAAATTCTTTAAAGAATTATTTCTCTAACATTAAAGCATTCGCTGCAATATAGAACACTGGCTATTCATATTAGTATTGGCTATTTTAAAGTGATATGTGTCATTTTGTCGTAAATAAATTAACTATTCAATAAAAAAAAAATCATATTGAGCAAAAATATTAAGATAATGTCACTTTTACACGGTAAAAATTAAATAGAAACAAACTATGCAATTAAAAACATTAAAACAGTAGACAATATCCTTAATACCCAACAAGAAATAATATACATAAATTAACAATGCATTTGAGATTTTGATTTGAAATATAATTTGTCAACTGATTCTTCAAGATTGAAATCCTTTAAAGACGGTCCATTTACATTTATAGTAGGTAAGATTAATTAGTAAAATTAATAAGTAGGTTGAAAAGCTACACTGTAAAAAAAAAATCTGTAACGGTACTATACATTTTCTAGGAAACTGGGATTCCAAGAACTTTTCATGTAACGGTAACAGGAAAAATTCATGTAACCGATTCTGAAACTTGAATTTTTGCTGTTACCGTTACAGGAAAAGTTCTTGGAATCCCAGTTTCCTAGAAAAAGTTTAGTACCTTTACAGATTTTTTTTTACAGTGTAGTCGCCAAGAGAAATATTTTAGTCGCCCGTGCCACCCTCCTCCCTGGATTTGTCGGACCCTGATTATAACAATTATTTTAATATGCTGAAAATATTCATTATAAAATTCCCTCTTAAAGAAAAAAAAGTGGATATCTTAAATTATGGAACTAATAATAATTTTTTTTAATAATGGAGATTCCTTTTGCATTCGATATAAAAGGGGATTTTGCGGGGAATTATTGCATTACAATATTGATGATTTCGGTTGAGTGGTTAGTAAAAAACACGTTTTAAAATTAGGTTGTATATTTTTAATTTCATCTGAACTTAAACTGGGGCACTAGGAAACGCCCCTATTTAGTTACAAATACAGGATGCACTAGTTTATTATTTTTAATTTTTATTTGTGATAATTTTTCCATTGCGAGTCCGGTAAGAATCGGAATGTCGAACAAATACTATATATAGCATCTAAAACTTATGGAGTGGGAGATATCTCTTAAAGAATTATGCACTTACATGTGATGTCAGAAATAAGTTTGTATTTTTAATGTTTTATATATCATTTCCAATTATTGTGGAATTAATTTTTAAATCATCGGATAGGAGGGGAAAATATCAACTTTCGAGTGAAATTTGTTTAAAAACTATATCTCAATTTAGCCTTTTTTAAATCATATTCATGCTTGAATTTTTATTTTAGGTTTCGAACATCTGACGAATCCCTATTTGTCTCTGCCCTCGGTCTGTTGGTCACAGAGTCCGTACACAAAAACTGTCTAAGTCGGACGCTTCTAATTTTGTGAACTTACAACCTCACTGTAAAAAAAAATCTGCAACGGTACTAAGGATTTTCTAGGAAACTGGGATTCCAAGAACTTTTCATGTAATGGTAACAGGAAAAATCCATGTAACCGATTCTGAAACTTGAATTTTTGCTGTTAAGGTTACATGAAAAGTTCTTGGAATCCCAGTTTCCTAGAAAATCCTTAGTACCGTTGCAGATTTTTTTTTTTTTTTTTTTTTTTTTGCAGTGCTTGTGTCACACGAGAAGTCATAAAATTTTAAAAAAGTCTATTATTCCAATTAAATATTTTTTTCAATGCCATCCGTTTATTCATTTCGATTTAAATTTCACAAGAGTTTTACAAGAAAATACTTATTTTAGTTAGATTTTTGCGGAAGTTTCAATTACTAGTTAGATGCCAAAAATTAGAGTGTAACTACCCTATGATTTGCACTGTAAAAAAAAATCTGCTAAGGTACTAAACCATTTCTAGGAAACTGGGATTCCAAGAACTTTTCGCGTAACGGTAACAGCAAAAATTCAAGTTTCAGAATCGATTACATGATTTTTTCTTGTTATCGTTACATTAAAAGTTCTTGGAATCCCAGTTTCCTAGAAAATGTTTAGTACCTTCACAGATTTTTTTTTACAGTGTGCTGCAACAGTCATTCAATGGCGGAAAAAATAAGTAAATAAAGATTTAAAGTTATTTTACCTGCTTTAAAAAGTTCTCAATTTAAAATGGTAGCAAAAGTGTGTCTTACCTGTAAATAAAAAGAATATATTTATTAAAGCAAGAAGTGCACTTAACATAAAACTATAGAGTTAAAGGCAAATAAATAATTAAATAAAATTGGTTATTTCATTTTAATTTTAAACAAATTATTTCGCTTCTAGAAATTTAACATTTCATTTATATCTCCGTTAATTGGTTTTATTTCGGGTTAAAAAAAAATAGAAAGACATAGAATTTTGTCTTTTATTCAAATAATATGATTTAAACATTTTTAATTTTATAAAAATAAATAACATTCTTTTATAATTATTTTAAAATTAAATTCCTTGGTACTATCATCTACTAAGAATTTAATAATTATAAATTAACAATTTAGATTTATTAATTAAAAGATAAGTTTATTAATTAAACGATAAGTTGTTTTGAAATAATTATTAAACGAAATCCTCTGTGCGATCTACGATCACACTTACCTGCTTTTTTATGTATCTCAACAATGAGTATTTCTTGTCTATAACAAAGTATTAAAACCAAATAAGGTCGTTTTATTTATTTGAATAAAATATAAAAGCGTCCAAAAAATATCTGGATTTGGATTTGTTAATTAAAGGATAATTTGTTTTGAAAGAAATATTAAACGAAACCTTCTGAGAGACCTGCGATCACATCCACCCACTTGTTTATTTATCTCAATAATGAACAATTTTTTTCTATAACAAAGTATTAAAACAAAAAAGTCCTTCCGGCAGTACCGGGAAGAAGAGGTAGCTTTCATATACCTTATTTATTTATATATTTAGTCTAAATTAAGTTATATTATTCAAACATATGAAGCTCAAATTAATGAAACTCGATTATATAAGATTGAATAATAATTTTTGTCAATATTGAATATTAATGGGAATTTTTGAAATTAGTCATCTTTTATTCAAGTTGGTTTTATTTTAAGCGATTTATAAGGTCGCCAAATTCCACAATATCATAAAGTGCCTGCCATTTTAAAACAACATGATGGGTAAAACAAACCAATGAACATGATTGAAATCTTAATCCATGTGCACATGCACACTCACATCGAGATCGATTTATATATACGAGTGTTGTCGCGGGCAAATTGATTTGAAAAAAATGTCACCCACATTAGAAATTTTAACTGTTATATCTCAGGCGTTTTTTAAGATAAAGGCAAAGCAAAAAATACTCTGGAGTTCAATATTAAGATCAAACACTTTAGATTTTCAATTTCTAATTTTTTTTTTTACATCATTATACATTTAAAAGAGTTTTGACAAACTCAAATGGCAGCCATTTGAAACAAGATGGTGAATAAAGTTGGACAGTGAACTCGGTCAAGACATTGGTATGTACTAAGTACACAAGGAATTACATCCAAATAAGTTTATAAATATGCGTATTATTGCGCGACAAATTGTCAACCACACTGCAAATTGAAGGGGCTATAACTCAGCCATCTTTTAAGATATAGATGAAACAAAAAATGCCCTGGAATCTTTGTATCAAGGTCAAACACACAAAAGAAAAATCTTTTTCATTTTCTCACTTTTTTTTACCTAATTTTAAAATTAAAATTTAAAAAAAAATTTAATATTCTGCCATTTTGTAGCAAGATGGCTGGTGGAACTGGGCAACGAACTCGATCCAGACATCGGTATGTACTATGTACGCACTAAGTTACATTCAAATTGGTTTATAAATACGCGTGTTATCATGTGACGAAAATCAGATCATTTCAAAATGTGAGTAATACTAGAAATTAAAAGTGCTATAACTCAGCCATTTTGTAAGATATAAACGAAACAAAAAATGCTCTGGAATCTTTGCATCAAGGTCAAATGCATGAAAGAAAATTTTTTTTTTCAATTTCTCACTTTTTTGTACTTAATTTTAAATTTTAAATTTTTAAAAAAATTTAAAAATTTAAAATAAAAAAATTTAATATTCTGTCATTTTGAAACAATATGGCGTATAAAACTGGCTAAAGAACTCGGTCCAGGCTTCATTATGTACCATCTACACACCAAGTTACACCCAAATCGATTCCTAAATACGCATGTTATCACGTGACAAAAATCAGATCGTTTCAAAATGTCAGCCATACTAGAAAATCAAAGTGCTATAAATTCAGTCATTTTTTAAAATATAGACAAAATAAAAAATGTTCTGGAATCTTTGTTTTAAGTTCTAATACATAAAAGAAAAATATTTTTCAACTTTTAATTTTTTCGCATTTAATTTTAAATTTTAATTTTTTTTAAATTTAAATGGTTGCCATTTTGAAACAATATGGCGGATAATGCGGGCCAACGAACTCGGTCGAGACATTTGTATTTACTATGTACATACCAAGTTTAATTCAAATCGGTTCATAAATACGATAGTTATCGCATGACAAAAATCAGATACTTATATATATATATATATATATATGTCAACATTTGAACGGAGGGTCATGATCGGTGAAATACCAAAATTTTCTGGAAGTGCTTTCCTTCGGACGGCTGCAATAGGTAGCTTTTTATTTTTTGTAATGAAAGCTACCTATTAAAGTCGTTTTATTTATTTGAACATAATATAAAAGCGTCCAAAAATAGTTTTCATTCTTTATTTCAATAATATGTGAAAAACAGAAGGAACAGTATGGATTGTATTTAATACGACTAAATTGTTTAAGGAAATACAGCCCGACTTGCTTTTAGGAGAAACAGGTCTTTACAGGAAATGTCACTTTTCCTCGAGGAAAACAATGTATTGCTTTTTATGTAAAACAAATAGTCACATGTTGCTGCTATCTTTGGAAGACAGATATATGTTTATCAGTTCGCTTTTAATATTGAAAAATCAGTTTTGTTTTTCACCTTGAATAACCTTTATAATTATGACATATGTTATATACAGTCGAGTCTCTCTATAACGAAACTCCGTACATCGAATTTCTCTATATAACGAATTTTTAGTAGGAACGGTCCCCTTTTCGCATGATTACATTAAAAACAGTCTATATAGCGAAATATTGATCTCCATATAACGAATTTTTTCATAAATTGGTCATAAAAAACAGTTTTAAAAAGCTTCGAAATCATATGGAATCAATTTTCCATCAGTTATTTTGGATTTATCGTCAGTGCTGGGATATTTTTTATTATTATTATTTCTCTCCTTGGGTTCTTTAAATCCGACGAATTCATCCTACCTCCCACACACCTTTCCACATCCTTCTCAAAACAGTGTCATTTGGATTGATACACATGTAAGAGAGGAATCAATGAGAGGCACATAAGAGAGGCCTTCAAATGGAGGGAAATGTTAAATACAATTTTTCATTCCTTAATAAAATTTGAGCATTTTTTTGCGAGCTTAACAATTTTAAAATCAAAACAACAAAAAATTACAGATTTCTTCGTCCGAAATTAATGCAAGTCTTCCTTATTTGATTTTCATTAAGCTTTCAAATAAATGGCTTTTCTCTTTTTTGAAACAGCTTAAATAATTAATACATAAAATGTTAGGTTAATATTTACTTTTAAACACTTCAAATTCTTAATTCAAAAGATCAAAAATAATATTTCTTCAAATTTCACGCATTAATTACGATTTTTAACATCATTCTCTATACATCGAATTTCTCTATATAACGAATATTTTACTGGAACGGTGGATTTCGTTATATAGAGACTCGACTGTATATATATATAGTCCAGTCATTATAGTAAGTTCACCTCGGAATTCGAGATACCAAGCTGTAAGTCTGTAAATACTTGTATATTGACACCCTAAAAGTTGTCTCAAAACCTACATATGGTAGGGTGTACGCAACAATTTAATTCCAAGGTCAAAGGTCACAAAAATCGGTTTTTTGCGCTTTTTTTGTAAATATCTCATTTCCTATAGGTTTTTTGCCATTTGTATTTATTATCAATATTGTAGAATACAAAATTCTCTACAAGTTTTGTTTGAAAACATTTTTCATACGTCGAACTGTTTTCGAGATAGAGGGCGGAGAGCGCGCGGTCACAGCATCACTTCAGGTCAAACGGTGCCTCCGGTCGAAAACGCGCCATATATCATTTTTTTCCTAATTTATCCACTTTTTATTCAGTATTAATTTATTTAACAACACTTTCCTGTCCATGTAATTACAGAATTGTTAATGAAAATATAGGAATTATATTTGAATTTTAACGTAATTAATATAATATTAATAACTTCTTACATGATGAAAAAAAAAACAAATAAATTATGAATTAATCGTTTTATTAAAAAATACTATTCAATACATTTATTTTTATTAAAAGTAAAAAAAATGGAATAAAGGGTACAAAAACAATAATTTATGTTTTTAATCATCTTCTTCCTCTTCATCGTCGTCTTTCGGCTGCTGGTAAATTTCAAACTGGTCTTCATTATCGTCTTCAACGACATTTGTCTCAAGTTGTTCCATGATTTCAGGGTCAAAGGTTTCATCTTCGTTAAGTCGCTCTGATATGGTTCTGCATTGAGACAAGCTTGCCCATTACATTGGCCACAAGCTAAAGAGCATTGCAAGCCCAGTTTCCTGCATCTGCATCACGAACCACAACCACTCTTGCAGTTGCAGAAAATTCTATTTAGCAAATCTTCTGGAGCAGGTGGTAAAATTGTCATGATAGGCTCCAGAAAATCGTTTTGCATTGCCCAACCCCATACCGGGTTCCAAATCATGCCCGAACCAAGTTTGAACTTGATAATATACACGTTTGAAATGTTAATGAGAAGCTGCACTTGTTGGTGGAAGAATTGAAAGCTGCACAGGTTTATTAAGTTTTGTAGACTTGACGTAATGCATATAACGAAGATGATCCAGACTTTTCACAGATTTCGGAGCATTATAGACTGCCAATAAGATTTGAGTTCCACTCTCTAATAATCTCTGGGCCGAACTATTTTCTTCCTCAAATGCTGCAGCTAGTTCATCCAAATTCGTCAGTTTCTCAAAAACTTTTAAAAATGATTTTTTTCCTTTTTTAAAAAGCGCAGAAGTTGTGTCACAGCCACTTAATGCATGCAGAAATAAAATATGTGTTTTGGAATGAGGATATTTATCAAAACTTTTAGTCGAGTATATCTATGTTTTTACATTTCCTTTCCCAACTTTTTTAAAGAAAATTTCTTGTTCGTAAGACAGTGTACGCACAATTAAAATGTCAAGTAAATCAATATCTTGTCCTATTATAACTGCAGTTTTTTCAGACTTTGATTCTTCAATTGCAGTTTCAACAATAAGAACATCCGCATCATCTCTGGCTTGTTTAGTAGTAATATTTGCAGCTTGTAATTTTTCAGTTAAGGTATTAATGAGCATATCTTTGTTATTTCGATTTGATAAGAATTTTTCTTGAGTAACTGGTACAACCATTGTTTCGTCTAAACAGACTTTATACGTTTTTGAAAGTGCAGCAGTTCTTCTCTGCTGCTCCATAGCTTTTACGTTCTTACTGTAGTCTGAATATCCGTCGAATAAAACAATTATTTTGGAACTGTAATGCCTTTTTAAATAATTAATGTATTTATCAAAAATAATAGATAAAGTATCTTCTCTGCTCTAGACAACATGATGAAGAAGAAATCCGCCATCAATAATGAACGTCACATTATTTTCATTGAGAAAAAAAAAACAATTGGGCTCATGTTGTCATACAATGACGATTTTGTTGTTTTTCTCATGCATCATTATCAAATAGAGCTGTTGGATACGGACTCAATTCATATTGAAGATATTCCTCAAGATTACTTTCAAATTGTTTGCTGACAGTAATTCTTTGGAAGAGTAATAATGGAGCCACTGCAACTTTACAATCATTTATTTTTACAGATTTGTTAACACAGGAAAGCGGCATTACTTTTTCGGAACGTTTCAACTTTATTTCATTAAATGATAAGAAGTTATTAATATTATATTAATTAGGTTAAAATTCAAATATAATTCCTATATTTTCATTAACAATTCTGCAATTACATGGACAGGTAAATGTTGTTAAATAAATTAATACTGAATAAAAAGTGGATAGGTTAGGAAAAAAAATGATATATGGCGCGTTTTCGACCGGAGGCACCGTTTGACCTGAAGTGATGCTGTGACCGCGCGCTCTCCGCCCTCTATCTCGAAAACGGTTCGACGTATGAAAAATGTTTTCAAACAAAATTTGTAGAGAATTTTGTATTCTACAATATTGATAATAAATACAAATAGCAAAAAACCTATAGGAAATGAGATATTTACTAAAAAAGCGCAAAAAAACGATTTTTGTGACCTTTGACCTTGGAATTTAATAGTTGCGTACACCCTATTATATGTAGGTTTTGAGACAACTTTTAGAGTGTCAATATACAAGTATTTACAGACTTACAGCTGGGTATCTCGAATTCCGAGATTCTTACCTAATTTAAGCTTAAATGACTGGACTAATATATATATTTTTTCAAGATAGTTGAAGAGTGTTTTGTTTTGAAATTTTTTTTTTCTGTCCGTTTGCCTGCTTTTCGTCTGCTCGTTTTCAAAATCGCTTAAGAAATTACATAAGTTTAATAATTTAAAAAAAAATATTTTATTATTATTATTTTTAAATCCAATAGCACAATATGTCTAGAATATTCTTCCAAAATTTCAATTCAATCCGTGTAAAAGTCTAGGAAATTTTCCTCATTAGGCTAGATCAGCAAGAGTCTATCGCTCAGGAGCCTACCAGGTATATCGCTTTTTTTTTCTAAAGTCGATAGACACAATTTTTTAAAGTTAATGCACTGATCATAACAAAATCACAAAACAAAATAGGATTGACAAGTGATTGAACAAAGGATTTTCTTTCTTTTTTTCTTTTCTTTTTTTTTCGATTACAACTAATTTTATCATTTTGCATACAACTCTGCCAAAAATTCAAATTTCGATTTTTGTTTAAATCATTCATTCAATCACGAGCTATACGTACGTATCCACAAACAGATATCATTTTCTTTTTTAATTTCAGATAAAGCTATTAGAAGTTATTCTGACTACCATAAGACACTTTTTTAGGGATCTTCAGTAACCAGGCCTTAACTAGCTGAATTTTCTAAATTTTTGAACGAAAATTTTATAAAATATTGTTTGAATGTTGTTCTTTTATATGCTTAAAGTTGTTAATAAAATAATTTGTCTATTATGTGTAAATATATATATATATATCGAAGTTTTTGTTATCCCTTAAGTTATGTATAATCAGATTGCTGTGAAAATTATGTATGTTATTTGAGCTAACTACGGCATGTTTAGTATTGAAAAAGAAGTGTGTAACATTTACCGTTCGTTTATAGAGGCACTAAAAAAATTAAGCTAACATACCGTCTCAAAGAAAAAATCATTTGCGGTGCATTTTAATTATATCGCTCTATTTTAAACACATTGAAATTTATATATATCACTAAGGCGTACTATAAGATGATTACTGTAGAATGCAGTTGTATAGAATTTACTGTTCTATGTAGGAGTCTGTTCAGATTTTTCTCTCAGGCCCCTGTTTTTGGGAAATTGTGAACAGCTTTTTTTACATTTGTAAAAATCTTGTAATAGTTTTGTGAGTTTGAAATTATTGTTATATTCAGGTTCTTTTTGATTTACTTTTAAGAAGATATATGTATGTGAAATGCATACATTGTCTTTTTATATGTAAAAGTGGCAGATCATAGATTTTACATTTAAATGATTAAATTTGTGATAGGTTTAATTTAGAGCTGGAAAAGTTTTATAAAGGCCTATTTTTAAGCAGATAATTTTATGAAGGATCCTGTTTTGAAACAAAAAAATTTGTGAAGGGTCTTTTAAAGAACTCAATTTCTTCCGAAACAGATCCCTGGTTTATTATCACTCATTTTCTGGGATACACAAAAAAAGTTTGACTACAATATTGCTTAGTACCTATAAACAATAATTTTGGAAATGCGTTTTTAGTTACGGTACGCGGTTTTTAATTTAACTTTTTTTTTTTTTTCATATTCAGTATTTATAAATTCTATAGATCGCATACAGAGCTGCACAAAAATTCTCTAATACATATAGGTTTAATGACAAATTTTGCTGATAGGGATAACTATACCGTGATTTAAACTGAACTAGTTTTATCATGCTATGCAATGTATTAAAACACATCAACAGTTCCTACACCGGGTTTCAAAAGAAAACTCGAATATTTTTCGGACTATTAATGCGGCAATTGCAAAAATTAGGTTTTCAAATGCGTTATGCACTTTTTTCAAATTGTTCCTTCAGACAAGTTTTGTTGCGGGGTTCTGAATATACTGCAAAAAGTTTCTTAATCTACTCTGGACTCATATGATTTTTCGTTCTTGCTTTTATTATTTGTTTATTTATTTACAGTCTATAACGAAATTAAACTCCATACATCGAATTTCTCTATATAGCGAATTTTTTGTAGGAACGGTCTCCTTTTCGCATGATTACTTTAAAAACATTTTCTATATAGCGAAATATTTTTCTCCATATAACGAATTTTTTCATAAATTGGTCTTAATTTATTAAGTTTTAAAAAAGCTTCGAAACCATATGGAATCAATTTTTCATCACTTATTTTTGATTTATCGTTCAGTGCTGAGTTTTTTTTTCTTTATATTACTTCTCTCCTTGTTCTTTAAATCCAACAAATTCATCCCACCTCCCACACACCTTTCAACATCCTTCACAAAACAGAGTCAATTAGATTGATGCACATGTAAGAAAGGAATCAATGAGAGGCACATATAAGAGACGCCTTCAAATGGAGGAAAATGTTAGCTAAAATTTTTCATTCCTTGCTAAAATTTGAACATTTTTTTTTCTTTTGAGAGTGTAACCATTTTAAAATCAAAACAACCAAAAATTACAGATTTCTTCCTCTGAAATTAATGCAAGTCTTCCTTATTTGATTTTCATTAAGCTTTCAAATAAATGTCTATTCTCTTTTCTGAAACTGCTTAAATAATTAAGAAATAAAATGTTAGGTTAATATTTATTTTTAAACATTTCAAATTCTTAATTAAAAACTTCAAAAATAATATTTGTTCAAAATTTACACATTAAATGCAATTTTTAACATCATTTTCTATACATCGAATTTCTCTATATAACGAATTTTTTACTGGAACGATGGAATTCGCTATATAGAGACTCGACTGTATTGATTTATTTGTCCCCTGAAGGGAGAATTGACAATTTCAAAATCACTCGTAAAACAGCTCACATTCCTGTACTTTTTTCTAGGAAGCTACTGATGTGATTTCAATAATTTTTTATAACAGTTTTGTTGAAAGTTCAATTATAAATTGCTCAGTAACAAATTAAAAATACAATAGGTGTGCAATTTCGAAAACCAAGAAACAAAAATCACACATAAAATAGTTAACATTAAACATGAAAAACATCGCCTTTTTAAAGCATCTATTTGACAAAAAAATATTGCTAATGAAATTTTTTAAAATACTGAAACAGATTTGAAATTTATACGAAAAATTTCAAACACTTTAGGTGACCGAAGGCATAGTGAAATACAAAAATAATGAAACTGATGTGCATTTATGAGATGCAGTAAAACAGGTTTTCTGTAGAATATGGAGTACAAATTGTATCATTCATTTACAAGGACACACAAAAGAATTCGGTTGCAGTATTGACTATGAACGATAATTGCTGAAAGTGCCTTTTCAATTTTTTTAAGAAGCTTCTTTACCTAGGCGAAACTAATAGCTAGTTAATGTTAATCCTATGGAAAAATTTTTTAAACATCTGTGTGCATTTCAAAACAATAACTTTCTTTTTTCTTTTTATGTTTAAGTGGATAGCTGAGGTAGATCGAAAGGTTGTTTTTTATTTTATCACAACCGGACAAATTTACAGACATTTGCAAACAAATATTGACTTTTAAATAAATCTACCGTATTTACTCGTGTATAGCGCGCACGCGTGTACAACGCGCACCCCTACTTTACAAGTAAAAATGGCGATTTCTTAAAATCTCGTATATAAGGCGCAATATAAATTTGATACGCTAATGAAGAATGACCAAATGAATTTCAGGAAAAAAAAAGTCGAAACAAACATTACACTAGACCAGAAAACAAGACGAAAATGCATTTTTAGACTTCGGGTTGTAAGAGAATGATGGGAATGAGTGACGATAAAGAGAATTGCTAATTAGCTTTTAGATAATGTCACTAGCTCTTTTGTATAAAAAACTGCAAGGAGTGAAATAAATATGCAGTAATACTTCAATTAAGTAACATTTTCCGAGTTTTAATATCTTCTTTGAATAATTTCTTGTTTCATATATATATCGTTCTACTGCATCCAACAGTAAAAAAATTATTCCGTGTATAAGGCGCACCTAGGAATTTTGCCCTAATTTTTTGAAAAAAAAGTGCGCCTTATACACGAGTAAATACGGTATATTAGTGAACGAGCACATTAAAGCATGTAATTTTTTACGCCAGTTCTACTCTCTCTTTTTTATAAATAATAATGACAATTTGAGACTACGTTGTAGCTTATAAGAGGACATCATTTCCGTGATATTATTGAAGGTGAGTTACAGCAATCTGTGGCCTTCCATGTGTGACAACTAACGTTCGTTTTTTTTTCTACCAATAATAACAATTTTTAAAACTAATGAGCAAATAAACCTTAAACAGACTTTTTTTAATGAGATTATTTTTCTAGTTATAGAGTTATTCGCATTTCTTTTAAACAATGGTTAACAAGGAAAGTTAGTAAAATTATACACTCCAGTTTTTTTCAAATTTTGATGGTTTACAGATATTTATAAGGGAACCATTTTTAGTGCTGTTCGCAGCTAGCATCGAGACCTTGTCCATTTTGTAGCCCTATACGTAAAATTTAGAGAATGAGTAAAATTTCTCTGTTAAATTCATATTTTATGTACTTTTTTATACTTTTAATTTTCTTTTATGTTGGATTTTCCTTTCTTTAATTCACGCACGAGTTAAGTCGCCAAATATGGCGCTACAAACTTTCCGTCCGTTTTAAACCGGGAGCAAATGTACGGTTAGAATTAAATCAAATTGTGATTTGTTTGAATACAAAAAAGTTTCGACTATTTAAAATATAATGTTCTTGTATTAAATGTGTCTTTTGGTAAAAATATTCATAAAGTAAATTAATAATTTTACACACTTAAAAAAAAAAATACTGAAGCTAATTAGGTCGGACAGTACAGTTTCTACCAGTTTTGAATTCAGACACTTTTCTCCGGGAGGGGGATATCCCCCCCGGGTCACCCCCTGAATTCAACACTGGTTTCTACTGAAGTTCAAACCATTCCTCATACAAGACAAGCACCCATGACATTTGGTTAGGATTACAAAAAAGATCTAATTAAAAAAAAAAAAAAAAAAAAAAAAGTTTTTTCCGCCAACAATGTAAATAGTTGCATTTTTTTTTTTTTTTTTTTTTTTCAAAATCAAAATTGTAAATTCTTGAAGAAATTTTTAAACTTTTTTCAATATTTTTTGCTTATTATTGATTATTTTGTACTTTTAAAGGCCTTTTTTTTAACTCTTCACTACATAATTCTTTCGACTTTTATGATAAAAAAAATTGAAATTTATGTATCGGTCTAATAATGTAAATATAGTTTAAAACTTAATTTCAAATTTTTAGCTAAAATTTTTATATTTTATGAAATGTGCTTTATACACATAATTAGGGTGTTTAAATATTGCATTGTTATATTTTGCAATTAAGTTAATTAATTTTATCTGCTTAAGGGGCCGCTTCACTCAAATGAAAAGACTCGTTCGCTAATGCTAATCCAATGGAAGAAATTTATAAAGGTATCTCGGTTGCATTTCAATATTTTTAAATGATTCTTTTTGCATTGGATAGTTGAGATTGATCTGAATGCAGGCCGTTTTTTACTTTTTCGATTTAGTTTAGAGATATTTTTTATGAGGGTGATTTCGCTTTCCAAACCGGTTCTGAAAATGATAGCATTCTCGTAAAAAAATATCTGTAAACGAAATCGAAAAAGTAAAAAACGGCCTGTATTCAGATCAATCGCAACTATCCAATGCAAAAAGAATCATTTAAAAATATTGAAATGCAACCGAGATATCTTTATAAATTTCTTCCATAGGATTAGCATTAGCGAACGGGTCTTTTCATTTGAGTGAAGCGGCCCCTTAACACTCTGAAACTTTCTTAATGTTAATATTTTCAAGTATTCAGTAAAAAAAAAAAATAAAAGTAAATTTAATCTTAATAGTTGATTCGAAATTATTTTTATTTATTTATTTATTTATTTATTTTTGTTTTGTTTCCGAAGAATAAATTCTTATTTTTTTGCCAAATGTTAGCCATCTAATATGAACCCAAGTGTTTTTCCATTCTTTGGACTGTCTTTGAATAATTACGGCGAACATACTCGCCAAATTCATGGCACATAATGAGAATCATAGAATTTTTACATATGCAAACGAAGAATTAAAAAAAAAAAAACGTTAATGTTAAAAGTGCGGTAAGGGATTTCGAAATTGCATTTTTAGAAAATTACGCTGCTATAAAATCAAAAAAATATGTTTTTAAATGAAAAATATTATCGATTCTATAACTTCCTAATAAAGGGCTTTAAAATGCACTAAGTCTCAATGCTGTACGAGCAAAACCAAAAGTGGTGCTCTTATTAGATGTAAAACCTACACTTAAAAAAAGAAAAAAACAAGTTGGAAATTGCACGTGAAGCGTGGCAAATGAGGTGCGTTCGTACGATAACGTAGTTTTAAAAATATCACTCTCATATATCAATCTCATAAAACTGTAAATAATTACAATTAAAATGCGCACCAAACAATGTTCTCCCTATACCATTATGCAATTGAATACTTTTGTGTGGCTTTGTAAATCAATAACAAATATTCTTTGCACCACAGATTATGCAGAATGTATATTATAATATCAATTTTATTACGTTCGAATGAGTGTAACACCATTAAAATGCATTTGAAACTTTTTTCCCCATTGACCGTAATGTAACGGAATCCTTTTGATTGTTCCTGTAATTGATCTATGCATCCGATTTTCTTAAAATTTGAAATGACTCGACAAAATTATGTAATAATAATATATTTTAAATTTCAAACGATTCGGTTGGGTAGTTTTTGAGTTGTTATATGCGGACAGACAGACGGACAGACAGACAGACGGACGGACTGAACGACAACAATAGGTGCTACGTATTTACATAATTACGA
Organism: Maratus speculifer; assembly: GCA_964019185.1. Lineage (NCBI taxonomy): Eukaryota > Metazoa > Arthropoda > Arachnida > Araneae > Salticidae > Maratus > Maratus speculifer. The sequence continues at coordinate 441,206,264 of OZ025289.1, read as the reverse complement.
ACGCACCTAAAAACGGACGATTTTATGGGGATTTTACTGGCAGTTGGGATGCCAATATATTTCACTGTTTATTAACCCTTTGGGGACGAGTGACCAGCATACGTGCATTATGAAGCGCTCAGAATCATTGTTTATCCCCAGCAGTAAAATTTTACTGTAAAACTTGTCTTAATTGAATATTTTCAAGATTCAATAAGGTACAAATTTGTGCTTTTAAAAATTGGTAAAAAGAGATTAAAAATTTTGTAAAAGGCTTCCGTCGGCGAAGGGGTTTACGAAAAAAATTCCTTAAATTCCAGAATTTTTTTCCGAAAAAACGAAACACATTCTGGAACTTACGGATATTTTTCCGTTAAAAAACTGTGAATTTTATTACTCGATTGTCAGTGAAATCTCCGTAAAATCGTCCCTTAAAAAAAAAAAAAAAAAAAAAAAAAAAAAAAAAAAAAAATACAATGTACCGTATGAAATTTTGACTGATATACATAAACAACAACAACAAATCACAGCTGATTGAAATTTTCACAGCTAGATCATAAACTTAAGGTTAAAAAAGAAAAGGATACAAACTATGTAATGTTAATATGAATTACAACGAGCTCCTGATTTACATTTTTTCGCTATTACGCCTAACCGCCTAGCTATTTGCGATTACAGGGCTAGTAAGGCTTTATTTGATGAGAATAAAAATTCTGCTTCCTGCATATAACTCATCGAAATTCAAATTATAATTCACCACACTGTGTTTATCCATCAGTATAGCGCATATTTCAGCATTGAAAAAAAAAAAAAAAAAAATCTCAAGTGCACCAAATCTATTACAACGCAAAGATCGATTAACTCATAAATTAAACCGGAAATTGAATTTCTCTTACAAAAGAAAAAATGGGCTGTTATAATTTTTTCCCACACAGAAAACTTCCAACGATTACCTCCGACGAAGAACCGCAAAAAATCTAACGAAGCATGCAATTGATTTATAAGTGTCGGGTGTGGAACCGTTTTTTTTTTTTTTTTTTTTTTTTTAAATCAAAAAAGATTTTTTTTTTCTTATAAGATAAGGTATTATTTAAGAATTGACTTAGAACATGCTATCTGGATGTTCTAAAAAATCAAGTGAAAATTAAATTTTATTAGAAATGAAATTATTGAATAAGTTTTTATTTAAAACAGTTAAAAAAAAGCCTTTTTTCCCTTAACAAAACTAAAAATTCTGAGACTCATTTTTAAGCATAAAACCATGATACTTACATCAATGCGTATTGAAATAATTTGTAACCAAACATTTTTTTCTAATTTATAATAGATGGATTATACTTTGAGTTATAAGGAATTGTTGTCTCATGACAGCAGTATTTTCCTTTTCTTCGTTTTCGCATCCAAAAATTCGGATTATTAAAACACTAAATCAGACATTTTCTGAAAAATTTCCTGCCTCTCTAAAGTCACGCTTTTGAGTAAATTTTTCATTCAATGCACTCGTGTATTTTGGAAATGTGTAACCCGCTATACATTATATCACTCACCCGCTTGAAAAATGACACATCTCGACAAAAATTAATTTAACAGGAGAGACAAAAGAAGATTTGCATGTTTTTATGGTAACTTAAAATTAGAGCACTTAGCTCTGGATGCAGCAGTAAAAATATACTACATGAACGAATACAACTCTTATGAAAGAACATATAGACGATATTTATGCATTTGAATGATTTTACCTCCCCACACAACCCCCCCCCATTTCACGTAGTCATGATATGGACATATAGCATAATAAAGCGATTTTCTGGATAATTACACTTATGAGACTTTCATTGAAGCAAGGTGCACCTATGACAGGCCTGTTAGTAGAATAAAACGCAAAACTAATTTTTCCTAAATGTGTTACTTTTCATGCAGGTAAGCGATATGTTACATTGTTTCTCAAAAATGTATTCGTACACAATATCCTTATTTGTAACTTAATGCGCAAGCAGTGGTACCGTGCGAGGCTTTTGTTTCCCTAAGTTTCTCAAGTCCCTAATTTTGAAGCCAAAGCTTATTTTTTCATGTATTTTTTACTAATTTATAATTAGTTGCAGTTGTTTTAATCACTTTTTCTTTGACGAATTATGAGGATACTATGTCAAAACCCTCTTCAGAAAACATTCATCATTGTGCATAGAAAAAGGATGTTCACTTCATAAATAATATGTATGATGATAATTAACCTAAAAGTACAACGAAAATTCAGCATGCCAGGTGACTAAATAGCGTCTTGTTTTTTTTAAATATATAGATTTTTTTTTTTTTTCAGTAAGTTTAAAGCTTTTATTTCAGACAAAAACAGAAAAAAGTAAATTTCCTAAAATTTTCAAGAGACATAAAAAAACGATTTTTATTTCATTTGTTTGTTTATACATATCGTTACATTCATCATCATGAGGAGAATATCAGTGTAAAACAATGGGCTGGAAAGAAAGAAGCCTTCCTGTAATAAAGAGATAGAAAAAAAAAAGAATAGAATGTTTCGAGTTCATTACAAAGCAATTTTCTGAACGTCGACATTGAAAATTTCGGTTCTTTTTCTTTTTATCTGATGCAGTAAGGAAATCATTTTACGTGTATATACATTACCAGAAAAAAAAAAAAAAAAAAAAAAAGAAAGAAAAGAAAGAAAAAAGAAAGGGTAGTACACTTCCGCGATAAGAAAACTTTCGCTCTCTTGTGATAAAAAAAGCTCTTTTTCTGCCAGTTTTTTTCTACATACATTGTAAAAAAGTTGATTGGCTCGGATATGAAAACAGCAGTTATTTTAGAAGAGTTTCGCATGAAGTTTTATTTTTTACTGGCATTGAATAAAATACAGTTTTCTAAAAGAAATATTGAGTATCGCCATATTGTTAGATGTGTTCGTAATTTATGCAAACACACTGTTAAAAAATTTTCAGTGAAATTAGAGAGAATTTGAGACCAGAAACATGCGAAGAGAAAATTGCGCCGGGGCAAACTCTCGATTTATCGCCCCACAGCTATAATTTTTTTCTTGTGACAGGCCAAAAATGACGTTGGTTATAAATTTGACGGTCCCTAACTTTGCTCGCCCAGGGCAACCATTCCCTTCGCCCCCCCTTTTTTTGCACGGCTCTGTTTGCGAGCAATCCATCAACTCAAGTCTTATGTAAAATGTTCTTTTGAGTGCCTCTGTAAATAAACCATTAATCATACATACTTCATATGCAATACCAAATATACTTTGATAAACCTAAATAAGCTTTATCAGTTGCATGAAAATTCGAGTATATTTACGGGAGCTAGAGCCTGGACAGACAAACCGAATGCATAAGCACTTTCCAACTTTGTTGCAAAGTGCTAATAAAGTACATTTCCTAAAAATTTCAAGACAGATAAAAAAAAAACGACTGTTATTTCATTTGTTGATTTATACATATCGTTACATTTGTAAACAAGAGAATGAACATCAATGGAAAGCAATGGGTTGGAAAGTAAGAAGCCTTCCTGTAATAAAGAGACAAATCAAAAATAGAAGGGAGAGTTAATTTTTTTTTTTAGAGTTTCGAGTTCATTACAAAGCAATTTTCTGAACGTCGACATTGAAAATTTCGGTTCTTTTCCTTTTTATCTGATGGAGTAAGGAAATCATTTTACGTGTGTATACATTACCAGAAAAAAGGAAAAAGAAAGGCTAGTAGCACTTCCGCGATAAGAAAACTTTAGCTCCCTTGTGATAAAGAAAACTCTTTTTCTTCCAGTTTTTTTTTTCTACATATATTGTAAAAAAGTTGATTGGTTCGGATATGAAAACAGTAGTTATTTTAGAAGAGTTTCTCATGAAGTTTTACTTTTTACTTGCGTAGAATAAAATACAACTTTCTAAAAGAAATATTGAGTATCGCCATATTTTTAGGTGCGTTCGTAATTATATAAATACGTAACCCTTAGAATCGTAGTCCAGTCCGTCGGTCTGCCCATATAACAGTACAAATACTACATAATCGAATGTTTTTGAATTTTTATCTATACAATCATTGCAGAATTTTGTTGAGTCTTTCAAATCTTATAAAAAATCTAATTTTTTAAAATATAATTCTAACTAATTAGCAATATCTTTTTAAATCTAATCAAAATTTAAAAAGATATTGCTAAAAATTTTCGCCATTCTGTTAAATCCTATCATACGTAATTAATTAAACGATACCTCATGCTGTGTAATGATTCTACGTTGCCATGAAGATTATACTATTAAATAATATTGAACGTAATTAATTCAATGATATCCCATGATTTATAATATTCCAGGTGTATTTTTATGAAAATACAAACTTTTTAATAACACCATTAAATTATTATAACAATATTTAATTCTAGAAAATGGAATACCCCAACATTTGACATTCCTATTCTTCTTCATATGTGTATATGTACATATACAATCACTGTTCGAGAAACCATATGTGAAGTAAATTTGCAAAGAAGCTTCTGTTTACTAATAAATAAAAAGGAACGAGAAAGAATATAGCCCAGTTGTTTTGTTGATAAGAATTTCTATCCTTTCACCCTTCTTATTTGTGCCAAGGTAAGTGCAACAAGGCATCAATACTTTTGAATGCATTATATAAGAAAAAAGTTATTATAAAATACTTTTGAATACGAACAACTTCTTTTAAGTAATACATGGTATAAAGTGATCTTTTATTGACTTCTTTTCATTTGAATCAATAAACTGTGGGAAAAATAAATGTAACCAGTTTTATAATTTCATAAATCATACCAAAAAAAAAAAAAAAAAAAAAAAAAGGATTTGATGATAATGATATTTTAAGGGGGGGGGGGGGGTTCTTTGGAAGATAACGTATGATATCGTAAGGGGAGAAGGGGGTCTAAAATTAGGAAAAAATTGATAACGTTATATAATGCACAGTCCCATACTAAACAATCATTAACACCCTCAATTGTCGAAAAAGTGTAGATGCAGGCTTTGCAAAAAGTTTAATGAGAAAAATGCCTCATTATACTGAAACGATAAATGTATTGTCACTTTTTTTTTTCTCTCTGATTTTCATATAAAATTGTTTAATTGCAGTCCTGACAATCCGTTAAAAGTACAAGGTTTATTTATTGTTCAATACATGCCATAATAATCAAAGTTAAATTTCAGATATCAGTTTTATTAACGCACGTAAATATATAAAATCTATCAGAAAAAAAAATCTCAGACAAAAAAATATTGCACATAAGTTATCTAAAGTCCCAATCTAAACAAATCAACTATTTTAAAGCAACCAATCCCCAATAATTTTGTTTATCATTTTATTATTATTTTTTTTTTTTAAGTTGAATGATGAATATCTTGATACTACCATTTTATGAATTGCCCTGTATTACATCCAAATGCTTCAAATTATTTACTTTAGCTTAAAATTTTGAACATCTTTTCTTCTTTTATGTAAAATGCGAAACTGCCGTCGTGTTGCCTGCATCATTGATATACAACACATTTCACGTCCGATTTAATTCCCATCAGATATTAATACGGCTTCATAACTCTTTAAGCTCAATTTAAACGGTTAGGAATTTGTTCATGAAGCTGCTTCAAAATTAATTTAGTGGGTTTCCTCGCTTGAAAATGCTTTGCCATTTAATTCCTTCAGATCGTATTGTATAATTGTCAGCGAAGAAATTTTAATCAAAAACTGATATATATTTATGCGTTTGAATGATTATTAAGGAAAATACTTTATTTGTATTTATTTGAAATGGAAGTGAGACTTTGGCAATTGATTTAAAAGTATTGGATTGAAATTATAACTATTTATTTGGCAACTTCCCAGCATTCTTCCAGAGCACTGTTGGCCAAGCCAAATTAGGAATTTGTTTATGAAACTATTTCAAATTGATTCAGCAGGTTTCCTCGCTGAAAATGTCTTTTATTTTAAACCTTTAAGTCGTATTACACAACAGTCAGCGGATAAATTTTAATGAAAATTTGAAATGTGTGAGTTTGAAGACTATTAAGAAAACTATTATAAGCCTATTTGTATTTATTTGAAAATTAATTCAGCAGGTTTTCTCGCTTGAAAATGTCTTTTATTTTAAATCGTTAAGTTATATTACACAGCATTCAGCGATCAAATTTCAATGAAAAACTGAAATGCGTGAATTCGAAGACTATTATAAGGAAAATATTTTAAATTTATTTGTATTTATTTTACAATTAATTCAGCAAGTTTCCTCGCTGAAAATGTCTTTTATTTTAAATCTTTAAGGTGCATTACACAGCAATCAGAAGACAAATTTGAATGAAAAGCTGAAATGTGTGAGTTTGAAGACTACGAAGAAAAATATCATAAGCCTATTTGTATTTATTTCAAAATTAATTCAGTAGGTTTCTTTGCTTGAAAAAGATTTTTATTTTAAATCTTTAAGTCGTATTACACAGCAGTTAGTGAACAAATTTTAATAAAAAAAATGAAATGTGTGAGTTTAAAGACTACTACGGAAAGTATTACAAGCCTATTTGTGTTTATTTCAAATGGAAATGAGACTTTAATAATTTGTGCAAAAGTAAAATATTGATCTAAAATTATAAAATTGCGAACTTTCCAATTCTCTTCGGGAGCACTGTTGCTCAGGACAAATAAACATGTTTTGAACCAGAAAATTTCCTTAAAACTGTTCTCAACTACCCTGGCTTAACAAACGCAAAACGTTTTGACACATTTACAAATTCTGTTTTTAACGGAAAGATATAAAATTGGAAAATCTGACTATGGAAGTGATTTGAAATCGAACTGAATTTTCTATTTTTTTTAAATCAATAAATAACCTTTTGAGTTATAAACGATTTCGATCACGTGATAAACACGTTTTCCGCAACAGTCTAAGTTGTTATTCTTCTTTTGCGTGGAAATTCAGTTCAAAACGTCCACATTAACATTATTGGCTGAAAAATCTATTGCATTTGCAAAAGAAAGAAAGAAAAAAACCCGAGAAAATGAGTGCAATTTGATAATTTTTGGAACAACATATTATTGTTACACCTGCTAGTTTCGAGCATTTCTGAGTAAAACTAAATTAAAACTCATGTCATAAATTTGATTTTCTGATTTAAGAACAACCTGAATGAAAGGTACCTTTTTACTTCGTGGTACTTAATTAATTTCCTTTATTAAATAAAACTTCTGATAAAGAAACGTTTTTTTTTTCTTGGATAAAATTGACATACGAAGAAGATGGGTTAATATGAACTATTACTTTGATTTTTTTAGAAATTGATCTTTTGTAATTTACTATTTTCGTAATTTTTTTTTCATAGTAAGAAACATAAGTAACTTTAACTCCGAAATATTTTTTCAAAATTTTATTTTCTGTGTCTTCTGTTAGTTTATTATTATATTTCTTTTTCTAAATATGAAGAATGAAAGTTCTCACACTGTTTTTTACAGAAGCTCTTATATACAAGTGAGAAATATTTCTTACAATTTGAATTAGAAATTTTAAATGAACTATTGTTTTTAGACAGTTATTTTGCAATTTATTTTTAGAGGACTTCATTTCTTCTTCTTCTTTTTTTTTTTTTTTTTTTTTTTTTTTTTTTCAATTTTAAAGAAAATTCAAAAGATTATTTGTGTAACATACAGCTGAGAGTCGATTATAAGCAATAGAATTTTATGTATAAATTTGCTCAGTACTAATTAGATCTTAATGTTAAGTTAGTTGATTGTTGTGAAACGTATATGATTTTATTCTTCTTTCTTACTTTTTATAGAAATTGCAAACGTAGTTTCGAATGTACAATAACAAATGGAGTCATTTTTTTACAATCAAATTTGATAGTTTCTCCTGTAAGTCACATGCTAGGACAATTAGATTAAAAAATAAAGAAAAACAAAAGAAAATGGAAAAATTTTAATAAAAATGTCGCGGAGATTTTATGTAATAAATATATCAGATACGTTTTTCCTTAACTTAAAACAAAAGATGAACCAGCAAATTTTAATTCAATAGCAATCTTTCACACTGAAAAACTTTAAGCATTACAAACATTCCTTTCGTGTTTAAGTTAAATATTTTCGTTTTATAATATTTTTCATACAAAACTTTTTTGTATGAAAAGGATTTTAAATAACAGTTTTTCTCTTTATTTTTACGATGCATTTGTATTATTTTCTAAGCTATACAGCAGTTTCGATATTTTAATCAAACGCAATGATCGCCAAAAAATACCAGTGGCAATTTATTTTGTCCAAAGTAAGAATAAAATAAATATTTTTCTTAATTAAAAACCATGGTTATATAGATGTATTACGCATCATAACGACCGCTGGAATGTTCCCTATCTAATAAAGTAAATCAGAAAAAAAATCCATCGGGTAGTTTTTGAAATTACCCCAGACTTACAGACAAAACTTTTTATGGTTTGTTATTATTATAATATATACAAGATTTTCTTTAATGTTTGATTCAATTAAAAGAAATCTATTTACTTAGAAAAGTAAAAATTATTTTATTAGATACTTTTAAATGGTTTATTTATATATTTTTTAACCAACCACATCCTATATAGCTGTGAAATTTTATCCAAGTCAATTTTTTTTCTGTACATTTCAAATATTATTCTATTTTCAATGCGACTTGTTACGAATTGTTCCAAATGGAATTCAATTCCTCCAAAAATCAAATAAATTCACTCATCTGCAAATGCGTAACCTTTAATGATGGTCATACATAAGTTATGAAGTTTCGCAATAAAAATTAATTGCTCGAAAAAACATATTTAGAGGTATATTTTTATGACATTTACGGAAGATATTTATTGTTAAGAAGTTGCAACCATTTTTTTTTTCGTTAATTTCTGACAGAGGAAGTTTTAAATAACTTTACTTATCTATTATGATAAATTCACTTATCTGCAAATGCGTAACCTTTAATGATGGTCATACATAAGTTATGAAGTTTGTTTAGCAATAAAAATTAATTGCTCGAAAAAACATATCTTTAGAGTTATATTTTTTATGACACTTAAGGAAGATAATTATTGTTAAGCAGTTGCAGCCATTTTTTTCGTTAGTTTCCTACGCAGGAAGTTTTAAATGCAATTGCAGTTGGTGGCAGTTTTAATTAATCTGCTAATTGAAAAAAAAAAGATTTGCTGACGTTAATAAATTAAAAAAATACATAAAATTTTCATTTTATGCATTAGGTTAAATATATATTATAATAATTGTGAAATTATTATGCGAAAATATATTTGTCACCAGTGACTGACATCGAAATCTTCGTTTAGGCCACATCAGTCAAAAATAAATGCAGTCTAAAACACAATATAAAACTAAAAAATATAGATTGTTTTAAATGATTATTGAATATTTATTTAAAATTTTATTAACTTTTATGTATTACAGTATTATACTTTCTGAATAATTACTTACAACAATATATTTTTTAAAACTTTATATATGATATTTTAATTAACCGATGACTGACATGACCTGAACGGAATGTTCAGGGTCAGTCACCGTGACAGTTAACGTGTCAACCGCTTGCCTAATTTGCTCTTACATCATTTTTTTTTTTTTTTTTTTTTTTTTTTCACAATGATAATTTGCCCATATCAAGTACGGGTATCCACATACAAATCTTGATTTATTATTCTCACCAGTAATTTTTAATTGCAAATTTTGCATTTTTTAATCAGAGTACTTTTATGATTTAATTAGGAAAAAACTTCTACTTTGAAAAACCGGTAACAAAAGATTAAAAATTCTGTAAAAGACATAAAAAAAGCATTATTCGAAAGATTTTTTTTTTTTTTTTTTTGAAAAATATTGATTAAGTAAGTGGTTATGCCTATTTTATTTTATATTTCATATTTAATAGAAACAAATGAAGCTAGAGAAGAAAAATAAAAAAGGTTAAAAAATCTGTAATAACAGAGAAAAAAGGTCAATTTCAGCCTTCATAGGAAAACTCAAAAAGACCGTCGCGTCGTTTAATTTAAAATGACTCCAGGAAAATCACTTGAAGGCTATTTCGTCGGGATCTGTCATCCAAGTTTTCCTTCTGATTGAGCGAAATAATAGAGGTAGTTTGTTTTTAGTAGGTGCATTTGGCAACAGTGAAAAGATGATTACATACTGCCGCTGACAGAAAGGGAAAACAGCCGTTTCAATCAATTTTCACAAACTTGTAAAGTTCTTAAAGAATAATAATAAAAAAAAAGTAGGAATTTGGAACAAGACCTTAAATTAAATGCTAAAGGCGAAACAAAAGGACGATTATTTAAGTTTATTCTTTTTCATCTGTGTTTTTCTATATATACTTGAACTAGGGTATGTATGGCAACGGTAGCGCCAACTTTTATAAAATATTGGGTGGGCTGAAAATTTTTCAGCAAAATAGCGTACAATTATCCCTTCTTACTTTGTGCGAGTAGAGAAGAGTGGGGAGGGGGGGGGGCGAATTAAACAAAAAGGATAATAGAAAGTCAAATTAAGTTTTTTCGAAGTAAAATATAAATTTAATTTAATTTAATTTAATTCATATAAGTTGTTCCTTATAAATACATTAATGTTTATTAAATGTGGCATTAAAATTGTTAACTTTTAAATAAATAATTGTAATTTTAAAATTTCAGCCTATTAAATATTATGTACAGGTTAATTGAAACACAAAGCAAATATGAACGCAAAACATGCAGGAAACTGTCTTTGAGAGAAGTTTTATTATATATCCACTAAGAAAGTTTTCAGATCGAATTGGTGCCCTTATTATGTTCTAAACAAAATTATTTTCAGAACGTCAGTAAAACCTAATTTTATTTCTGAGATTAAATAATAATTTTTAAAAAAGTAATTTAACAAATTGCACCAACCATTTCGGAAAATGATTCTTTCAAAGACTAAAATTTAAGACTTATAAATAACTTCTTTATTAAGAAATTATATTTCTTTTTCCTCACTTTTTGTAACAACATATGTTTATTTTACAGTTAAACTTAAATAAAGGTGAAAAATCTGGAAGAGATTATCATTTAGAAAGTCATTTCCTGCCTAAAGGATTTATTATTAAATAAATAAATAAATAAATAAAGAAGTGATAGTTTTTCCTCCTTTCTAAATTCATTCAATTTCTTATGTATAGTTATATCAACCCTATCTATATTACAAAGGTCAAACATATCTGTGCGTAACGCATATGTCATTGAGCAAATGCATTACTTTAAAATTTTAAATGAAATTTCAGTTTTACAATTTTTGGTGATGCAAATTTTTAAACTTCTAAACATCGCACATTTCCAACTTTTACATCGTATTGTAGGGAAAAAAATATGTACTTAAAAAAATGTTCTTTGTGAAACACAGATTGTCATTGAAAATTTCACTTCAGTATTGAGTAATATGAATGAAGAGGCGTATTTTCTTTCTGGAGAATACTATGGGTTTTTTCTATATCATATTTTTTTTTCATTAAATGATGCAAAATAAATAAATAAACTGAATAAATTACTAATCACATTTTTCATTCTACTATATTTAATGACATCTTTCATCAGAAGTCAAATTTTAAAAACGTTTTGCAATAAAGGTCAGGCATAAATTTTTGAATTATGAATATATAAGCACATTATTACTTTCAGACAAAAATAAGAAATCAATAAATGATTTATAATGCCTGCCATACGCCAGGCACTTGAACAATGTTATATTTAGTTCATCCTAAGCTTTTTCCGTGCACCATATTTTCTTGTTTTTACTAGCGGTGTTAAAATTCAGCAGCCGTGAAATAATGAGCTACATTAATCGATATACTTAGAAAAAAAAAACTATCCGTCTTCTAATAATATTTTTCATTCAAAGAAATAGGTTTCTTTTGGAAATTTTAACTTGTTAATTCACGCATTTTTAAAAATTAAAGGGGGGAGAGGGTAGGTAAGTTATAGTGAAATTCCAAAAAGTTTATTTTCTCTCTCTCTCTCTCTCTCTTTTTTTATTTAATTTTTTATTTAATTTTTTAACCATTAAGATGTAATGTCTACTCATTTGAATCCATTTTTTATGTGAAAAATAATTTAATCGGCCGGTGTCACGATGACAAAAGGGCTGGTTAAAAATTCACTTAACCCTTTTGGGTCCGAGTTTTTTTCAGTTTTTAGAAAAAAATTACTTTTACATTATAATGACATTAACACAAGCTATCCATATAGATTAATTAGTATTTAACGAATATTTCATTGCCTGAAAGATAACGAATGTAGTTGTTTTGAGTGCTATTCAATGAATACTCATATGACAATAGGAAAAGGAAGAATTTATGGAGATGTTTAGAAAATATTGTATTACAATAAGATTTAACTTATATTACAACTTTCTAATACTTTTTTCGTTTTACTACACAGGATTCTTTCAGGAAAGTAACTTTTATTTTAAATTTAATGAGTGAAATATACGTTTTAAAAAAAAAAATCGCAAACGTCGCAAAGAAAATTAAGCAAATAATAATAATTATTATTATTATTACTACTAAATGCCTAAACATAAACTAAGTCGTATAGTAAATGCATAGACATATACTAACATTATTACATTTAAATATCAACAAAAATATTTGTTAAAACAAAATAATACTCCATTAAAAAACCTGTACTATTAACAGTACATTAGATTCTAAAGGGTTAAAGCGTTTTTATTGAAACAATTGCTTCAAATCAATGTACGTTCTCATGCTTAAACCATTCAATCTATGGACGTTTTGTCTGACAGATAAAACTGGAAATTCTTAACGGGAATACAAAAATTAAAAAAAAGAAAATAAAAGCTCTAAAAAGTTTCAACAATCAAAAGTAAAGTACAAAATACAAACCCCAGACTTCGTAGCCATCATTTTGTGATATTATGATGCATCTTATAAATTTAAGGTTTAGCCTGCAATTAATTTAATATACAGGGTTAGCGAAAAATAAGTTTCCCACTTCAGAAAGCTCGAAACTCTGTTCTATTAATCAAAATGACATCAATTGAATTAGAAATAAATCAAATGATCTGCTTGATATTTATTAAATAAAAGAAAAATTTTATAAAAATTCAGCAATAGATGGCGGTGTAATACAAATCCTATTGATTTGTCTCTATTAAAAAATTGAAGCATCATTTGCATTGCAGTCAGATTTGGCAACCCCAAAACTTACTTCTATCTGATACATGCTAATATTTCCTGAAATACGCAGCATAGCAGCGCCAGTGATTAAATGATTTACATCAAAATCTACTCAGCAACAACTTGTAACAATTTCAAACTGAATCTGAAGTTTGATGAAAATCCATGCATTAGTTTCTGAGATAGAGCTATTGTGAAAATCTTTAAAAATTCTGCATAACAGTGCCATCTGTTGGGTGATGTACATAAAAAAATAATCAGAATCAATTTTTATCAGGTACTAATTGAATATGAAGTTTGACAAAAATCAATGCATTTGTTCTTGAGACAAAGGTATTACGATAATCATGAATAATGCAGCATGGCAGCGCCACTTGTTGAGCAATCAGCACCAAAATACAACCAGCACCAAATAATATCAAGGACTAACTGAATCTAAAATTTTATGAAAATCTGAAAATTAGTCCTTGAGATAGAGCTATTGTGGAAAATTTAAATGATGCAGCGTAGCAGTGCCTCCTGCTGAACGATATACACCAAAAAATAACCAGCTTCAGTTTATATCAAGGTCTAATTGAATTGAAAGTTTTGTGAAATTCTATGCATTAGTTCTTGAGATAAAAAGAGAGTGCCCAAAAAATGTTTGTCACATACAGATCCACAGAGTGACAGACAGACTGACTCATAGACAGACATTTTCTAAAAACCATCAAATCGTGTTCAGGTCTTTCTAAAACATATAAGTTCATCGAAAACCGGCAATCGAATTTTTCCACGAATCTAATATTTTCTTCTTTTAAAGATAGAAGAAAGTAATAAATAACAAAAACTGCTAACGTCCTAAAAATAAAGCCTTATTAGGAGAATATTCTTTAAGCATAATTTTCTTAAATAATTAATTTGTAACAGAAGTATCAATAAATTAGAATTTGATTTTTAATACATGATCAGATTACAGCTCTGATAGTATTACTGAAAATCAAACAAGTACAAAATATAATTAAGGTTTAAAATTTTAAAACTCGTTAATATTATTTCTCAAATAGCAGAGTATTTCGGTCAAATTCTAAATTTTGTTAGATAAAAGGTTTTTTTTCTATATTTTTATTTATTCATTTATTTATTTTGAGTCTACCGTTTAAACAATTGTTCTATTGACGAAAATGATAAGATATGTTTTCAAGAGGGAAAAAAAAATGTTCAATTAAGGTAATAGATTTAGTAATGATAGATATTCTGAACTTATCACTCAGTTATCTCTTCTATCAATATTACATTATTCTATTAAACAAATGCTCAAATTTTTCCTTTGAAATGATTTTAGATGATAACATTGGATCGAAATATAACTCACATACAGAATAAAAAAGAAAAAAAATCACTAAAAATAAGAAAAGTGCCTTTTTTGGAACTTATTTCTAAAAAACAAGTTGGAAACTGCACGTGAAGCGTAGCTAATGAGGTGCATTCGTACGATAGCGAAGTTTTAAAAATATCACTCTCATATATCAATCTCATAAAATTGTAAATAGTTAATTACAATTAAAATGTGCACCAAACAATGTTTTCCCTATACCATTATGTAATGGAATACTTTTGTGTGGCCTTGTAAATCAATAGCAAAATGTTCTTTGCACCATAGTTTATGCAAAATGTATATTATAATATGCACTTTATAGATGCATATCAATTTTACTATGTTCGAATAAGTGTAACACCATTAAAATGCATTTGAAACATTTTTTTCCTATTGACCGTAATGTAACGGAATACTGTTCATTGTCCCTGTAATTGAACTATGTATCCGATTTTGATAAAATTTGAAATGACTGGACAAAGTTATGTAATAATTATGTATTTTAAATTTCAAACGATTAAAATGCATTTGAAACTTTTTTCCCCATTGACCGTAATGTAATGGAATACTTTTGGTTGTCCCTGTAATTGATCTATGAATCCGATTTTCATAAAATTTGAAATGACTCGAGAAAGTTATGTAATAATTATATATTTTAAATTTCAAACGATTCGGTTGGGTAGTTTTTACGTTGTTATATGCGGACGGATGGATAGACAGAAAGACAGACGGACGGACGGACTCAACGACAACTATAAGTGCTACGTATTTACATAATTACGTTACGTACACACCTAAAAAGACATGAAAAAAGAAGAAGATGTATTGTTATCTACACTATAAAAACATACAAGTATTTTTTAATCGACGAAAATATAATATAACCACGAAGGAAAATATACAATAATATAATTATTAAGATGAAGCTTAGTGCAATATAAAGAAAATGTAAAAATATAAACAATAAAGGTTATCAGCATGTGAGCAAATTTCCGCCATCCATTTCCGCACTGAGCTCGGTATACTATATACTATCGAAACCGGTATGGTTAAAATTTAAAATTATTGGTGCTTTTAACGGTTGATATTTTTGCTGAGGTACTCTTGGGTAATAACGCCACGTTAAAGTTCTACCAATTTTCACGGCTCAGTTTTAGTTTGTATTTTTCAAACACATGTATGATTCGATACAGCAACTCATTGATTATCCATATAAAAAAATAATTTAACAGATATGTATTCATAAAATGTAATGGCGTGATTTCTTGACCAATGCTATTTGGCGTTATGACCCACCTATATGGGTAATAACGCCATGCAAACAAAACTATGAAATAAGATGGAATAATTGCATGTAGATTGCCCAATTCTAAAAATACAAACTCTACAAACTTAGAAATTGACAAATTGCATTCTAAGAAAAATAAAGGTGTGGTGTGTGTGAGCTTCTTTTTGCTTAAAAAGGACCGCTTAAATAGAATTATTAGAAATATTGCACAGTTTTCACTGTGTTTATTTGAATCAGTATTTAGGATGTAACTCGGCCACTGTAGGGAATCAACCGGGGTAAAAATTGCAAGGATTGGCGTTATTACCCCGCTATAGTTATTGCGCTGTACATTTTAAATTACAAATTATCTCGCAAAGATATCCAAAATCTTCAACAATATTTTGAAAGTCCATGAAATGTACTACGAATTTATGTAATTAACAAAGTATTTCTGGATAAAAAAAATAGTCTTCACATCACAAAAGGTATCTCGCAAATTTTAGATCAAGCGTTAATTTTAGTTGCTTGTAAAAACAATAAGACCTAAAAATGAAACAATTAACTTGAAGCTGTTTTTTTCGATTTATATGACTCAAAACCCTTCTGCGCAGAGCACATGGGTGCCATTTACCAGATTATTTCATAATTACGCAAAATATTAGAACTTGGCGTTACTACCCCGCCTGGCGTTATTACACCAGACCACCTTATAATGATTGGTATATTGTTATATTGATATATTGTTGCGTCATGATACGTTGATATGATTACATAAATCCAACTTGCATTCCGTTAAAAGTTACTGGGTATGGATCGATATTAATTTAGAAAGGCAACCATAATATAATAATAGATTGTAAAGAAAACTGTAAATTTTGCAGAAAAAACTGTATTTTAAAATAGTTTTTATTCCGACATTTTTACAGAATTTTTATAGTAAAATATCGATATTTTTTACAGAGTAATCCGGTACTAAAGTAATCCGGGTATGTAAAAAATCCGGATAAAAGAAAGGGATTCATAAACGTATTTAAATCACATATAAAAACGTTTATTTTCCCATTTTATTACATTTGCACGTTATTTTTGCAATAATAAATCGAAATACAAAAATTTACGTTTTTAAATATTGCATCAAATTTGCTGTGTTTTTCATTCAATACGCTGACGAGCTACTATCTCTCCGCAGTGCCGCATTATAATTAAGTCTAAGAGAATTCATTCGCTGTACTATTAAAACTGCCACGACAGTTTTAAATTTTCATGAAAAGTGTTTCTAAAGTGAAACGAATATTTGAACTAATGTTTACATTTTAGCGCTGTAGTAATATTTAATTTTCACCCGAGAAGACGAAAATAGTATGAAATGACTTTCAGCTACTTTATAGAGATATGATATTTCCAGTATCCGGTAATATGCACTCAATAACCTATTATTTATCTTAATTTTGCTTCTAAAAGAGAAATAAATTCAAACCTCAACAAAGGAAAAAAAAAAAAAAAAAAAAAGTCATTTACGTATTTACGAACGTTACAGCACGGACTGACAAACAGAATTCATGTACTCTTTTTAATTTTTCTGGAAAATGCTAAAAACTTTAAACTTAGACGAATATTTGAACTGATGTTTAGTTTACATTTCAGTGCAGTATGTTACAATTAATTTGTACTGGAAAAGACGAAAATAGCATGAAATTAATTTCAACGAGTTTACAGTGACAAACTTCCAGTCTCAAGTAATATATAATTAAAAATAAGTTTATTTTTCTTAATTTTGTTTCGAATGGGGAAATATTTAAATTCTCTATAAAATAAATATTTTCCTTAGACTTACTTTAAATTTTTAAAGTAAGTTTATAACAACTCCTGTTCCGATAAAAATCTATCGTTAATTTCTAAGTTGCTTTACTGTTTTCTTAATTGCTTATAGTTGCTACATCGTAAGAATCTAAACGATTAATTATCCAGCCCATGTACGTTTAAGAATGAAGAAAACAGCTAATTTACATTTACAAATTTACGAATGCATATTTTTCGAATTGTGACATGAATTTTAAACTGAAAAGGAAAAATAAATTGTTTTCTAGATGTTCAACGTTGTATCAAATGCTTCAAATTATACGCGTGAAATTTACCATGCTGTTGAAAACAAAGTTTCAAATGAAACAGATTATCTGATCATTACAGTTATATTATTATTTTATTATCCAAGCTTTGCCCGTCTAGATAGTAGTTTTCGGAGCCATCAAAAAAATGAAAAATGCACTTTTTTTTTTTAATTACTCTAAACGACCACCGCATTACAAATTCTGCATTTCATTGTATCGTCATAGTATTAAAAAAAAAAAAAAATATGTTAAGGCTCCTGTCCCTGCAAGCGAAGACATTCGCAAGCCATTGCTATATTCCTATGTGGAGGTTATTTTCTAATAACGCGTTCGCATTTCGACATTTTTATTTTATTTTATTTTATTTATTTAATTATTTTTGCATTGGACAGTTGAGATTTCTCTCTAGATCACACTTTTTTAACTTTTTCGATTTCGGTTGCAGTTATTTTTTTATCAGATTACTTTCACTTTCAAAACCAGTTCCGAAAATAAAAGTATCATTCTAAAAAATATCTGCTACCGAAATCGAAAAAGTGAAAAAGGAGCGATCTAGAGAGGAACTCTACATATCCAATGAAAAAAATAATAATAATAATATGTCGACATGCAAATGACTTATTAGAAAATAATTTCCCCATAAGGAATAGCATTAGTTCGTAAGTGTCTTCTCTTGCTGGGACAGCAACTTAAACTGAATACGCACTAATAATACAAATCCATAAGAGCAAAGCTTTGCTTTAAACAAATTTAAATAATTTCGTTAAAAAAAGAAATTCACGAAATGCTTTACCTAGATAGTCTGATAATCTGATAATCACATAATAAAAAGATTTTTAAAAAAATGTCTTTTAACGTTGCATGCATTCTTTACAAAGTGATTCATTTTATTCAGAATGCGTGCCATCAAATTAAATGAATTAGCTAGCAAGATTATCAAGATAGCAAAAACTTTCAAAATTATTTTTGACATTGCGTAATATCCAACAATACAGTAACAGCAATTTTGCGATATAATGTTCTGTTCATGTCAAAAATCAGATGCAAAAAATCGAGTTGGTTGTTTAGAACTTTATTTCTACAATTGAAACTGGATTTCACTGGTTCATCAGTAAATGGTGGCTAATGTTTTATTTTCTGCAGGCGAGTGAAGTGTTTGTTTGTTCATCATGGTTTTCAGAACGTTAAAATTCCCAATAAATTAAATTCTTTTTCGAGAAGTTTGTTGACATTTGGAATGACATTTTGAACGCTGATAACTCTAAATAAAATTTTAGAAAGTAGCTCATCTTTCAAAATATATTATTTTCTTTAAAAATAGCATTTTATATGTTTTATTCGAAAAAAATATTTTTTGAAAAATAATCAACCGGCATATGAAACGCGAAGCGGTCGCCCCATATCTTTTTAAGGCAGACACTTGATGTGGAATATTATGTTAATTTATTTTTTCTACAGTTTTCAGGTGTGCTTCTGTTATAAACATCTCGGTTCTTCATAAGAAAAAAAAAACTTGTTGAAATTTGAGATTAGAAAAGCGAGATTTATTGCTAAATGATAAGTACAACTATGAAAACACTGATGAACTATTACCTTTGCTTATGTATGTATTAAAAAAATCTGCTTCTGATTACATTAAATGTTTTTTGTAACTTAGTAATAGATAAATATCTTTACTATATCAAATAAATGTATAAATATTGAAAAAAAAATTCTCGTTATAAAGCAGTAAGTAGATTGCTAGAATAATATGTCACAAATTTTCTTCTGCCAGCACCATTTTCTCCAATTAATAAAGCCCATATAATAGGGAAATGACGTTTTCATTTTATTTGAAATTCAGGGATATAGTGGGGGGGTATACGCCGTATACCTTGTGAATTTTTTTAAAGGAGCGCCATACCCTCTGTTCTTCAAGAAAGCTGTTGTATTAGCTGTACTATTCATTCTAAGGGATCCTTCTGCCTTAGCGTTACCCTCTGCTTAGAGCGTATATCCTCTGATTATTATTATTATTATTATTATTATTATTATTATTATTATTTTTACGTCTACACCACTGTTGAAATTGATAATTTTCCCCCTCATTTTGGTTCAATGAAGCTTTAGTAAATTTAACATTTTCTAAAGTATATTAATGTTTAAAATTAGGAAAAAATTCATCTTTTAAAATTCACTAAATCGAATTTTAAAGGATGAACATTTTATTTGAAATTAACACTTGAAGGAATGTTTACATTTCTGCACAGTATTTATTTTCTTTTTTTAATGCTTGCTCCAAAAGGAGTTTAAAATGAATGTCAGCGACCTGAAATTTTTCATCTCCATATGCATATTTATGCTAATTATAAATGAAAAATTTTAAACATTTCATTTGGCTTGTACAGAAAAAAAGTTTACATGAACTTCTCTTTAAATCTTGCGATAAAAATGTATAATTTAATTAAATTCTTGGTCACTAAACAGTTACATCGCTGCCATCTAAGCTATTAATTATCCAGCACATGTGCATTTCAGACTGAAGAAAACAGCTAATTTACTTTTGCAACTTTCTAAAATCATTTTTTCCAGAATTCTCACATAAATTTAAAAACGAAAATGAATTATTGCCTATTTATTTAACGTTTTGTGTTGTAGTAAATATATCTAATGCAGTACGCATAAAATTTGCTTTAATTTTTAAAAATAGTGTTTTAAAAGGAGAAAATGAAAAAGGATTTTATTATGGTTATTAGAATAAAAAATCAAAGATAAGGTTAAAGATTTGTTTAACGAAATTAAGTTTTGTTTAAATGTTTTGATGTGTATATTACTGTAACTAAATTACTTGTATACCTCATCAAGAAATACATAATTTTTAACGTATATGAAAGCATATGTTCATTCAGTTGATGTATCATTAAAATTACAACAATAAAACCACATTTAATAAATAAAATTATTATAAAGTATGACATTAAAAGAAATAATTTTGGAATTATTTATTCTAAAATTAATTTTTATAGAAATGATTTTACCGTTCTTAATTTAGACTAATATTATTAAGAAGAAACTTTTGTTTGTTTGTTTGTAAGGGGCAATCTCTAGAACTACCGAAACGATTTCAAAAGTAATAGTGACAGTCTCTACTACAATATTTGTAGATTACATTTTATGTCAGTATATCAAACTAGCAGTGTTGCAAAATGAGCAGGCATATATTAATTAAAAAGTGTACCACTTTTTTCCAACTAGTAATATTTGCCTTTTTTAACTTGCCTACAAATGAGGGAAATGTTACTATTGTAAGACGTTTGTCTTAATAACGGCGTGAGTTCTCACTATAACCTCAATATAACTGTTTATCTTCAATTCTTATCATTAATCAGAATTAAATAGGAGAGTAAATGGTACTCACCCGATGAATTCTTCTTCATTGAAGTGTCCAACAATTAGATCCACCATAAGGGAAGGGAACCGGGCATATTCACATGTTGATATATCCACTGCACTAATTCATCTTGATAAAGACATATAACATTATTATATGGTAACTGTAAAACACACACACAAATTATTATATCCA
>OZ025289.1:441162709-441184709 GCA_964019185.1 Maratus speculifer | reverse complement strand
CGCTTCTTCATTTTCTACTTTATTTTTAACACGCGAGAAAAACAAACACAGCAAAAGCGTAGTGCTCACATCAAGCTACAAAAACAGAGAACAGAATGAATTTAAATCGATGCACACATAAATCATAATGTAGAAACAATTATTAATAAAAAAGAGTCATTTTGTAAGTTTTGACAGTTTTGTAAACCTGTAATTGTTCACTCGTAATCACTGTTTCCAAGGTCATGCTAACAAGCACTTAACTTTATTTATGATGCCATGATAATTGTCACTTGTTGCACAACGGAGGAAATTATTTACGAATTGCGCAATGTTTCTATCAACTCCTCCTTAATTTCTGAAGTTGTGTTGTCACTCAGATGCAAGTTCTTCCTGTGAATTTCAAAAAGAGGTTTGGGCAGGGGTTTCGTGAATAAGTCAGCTATCATGATTTTGGTTGGGCAATATACGAGTTTTATTATGCCATCTTGTTTCAGTTGTTTTATGAGATGATATCTAAGTTCAATGTGTTTTGTTTTACTTGAATGTTTTTCAAGCTCTATCATTTTGATAGCCGACTGATTATCCTCGAAGAGTTCTATAGGATATGTTTGTGAGATATTGAGTTCTTCAAGTAAATTCACCAGCCATTTGACTTGATTAGCTGCATTAGCTGCTGAGATGTACTCAGCTTCGGCAGAAGATAAAGCTATGCAGGATTGTTTTTTAGTTGACCAAAGTATGGGATTTTTACCTAGCAAATATACATTACCACTTGTCGATTTTCTTGATTCTGTGTCTCCACCCCAATCAGCGTCCGCGTAGACTTCTAGCGTTGGTTTTGAATTTCCATCTATAACTAGATTAAAGGTTTTTGTTGTCTTAAGATACCTCATGACCCGCTTTACACTGTTCCAATCTTTCATTCTTGGCTTTTCGTTCCTTCGGCTTAAGATGTTGACAGCTGCACAAATGTCAGGTCTGCTCACTGTGGCAAGATATAAGAGTGCACCTATGGCTTGTCTGTACTGTGTGTTGTTTGGTAAAATATTGTCATCATCTTTAAAGTGAGTGTGATTTGTTTCCATGGGTGTACTACATGGTTTTGCTTCTTGTAAATTGAATTTATTAATTAACTCTTCAATTTTTGAAGTTTGGTTAATTAAGTAGCTTTTGTTTACCTTTCGAATGTTCATGGATAAATAATTGCTTACGTCCCCTAAATTCTTTAATTCATACTCTTTATTTAAGTTCGCGATTATTTCCTCAATGGTTTCGTCTTTCCCTGCAATTAAGAGGTCATCGACGTATGTTATTATATAGGTTGTTTCATTGTTCCTTTTCTGTGTAAAAAGACATGTGTCAATTTTACTTTGAATGAAATTCATGTTTTTTAGTGTTTCTGTTATTTTATTATGCCACGCTCTCGCGGCTTGCTTAAGTCCGTAGATTGCCTTATTTAATTTACAAACTTTGGTTTCCTGGTTTGGTTCAACGAATCCTTCCGGCTGCGACATGTATATCTCCTCATCAAGTTCCCCGTGTAAGAACGCGGTGTTAATATCTATATGCTTAACATTTAAGTTTTGGTGCAACGCCGCTATTAATAATGCTCTTATCGTAGTATACGATACGACCGGTGCGTAGGTTTCGTCATAATCCTCTCCGAACTTTTGCGTATATCCTTTAGCTACTAAACGTGCCTTATATTTTTGGATTTTTCCGGTATTGTCACGCTTTAATTTATAAGTCCATTTACAACCTATTATTCTCTTATTCGGTGGAGGATCTACAATTGACTATGTTTTATTTTTTCTTAAAGAATTCATTTCGCTCTCCATGGCTTCTATCCAATTCTGTTTTACCGGAGAGTTTTCCATTAATTTAACTTCCTTATAATCCTTTGGTTCATTAATTTTGTCATCTTTGACAATATATATTAGCCTATCAGGAGGTACGCCTTTATTTATTCTATCTGAGCGCCTTAGTTCCACAATTTGTTGTTGAGACGCAGATGGTGTTGTTTTTCCGTTCGAAATTTCTATCTCTACGAGATTTTTACAATTGCGTTTTTCGTCTTCATTTTGTTTTTGTTCAATTTCAGGCTTATCATTTACGTATTTGAATTTATTTTCAAGAAATTTTACCGTTCTCGCGATTTTTATTTCATTTCCTCCTACATATATGCGGTATCCCTTAGATTCATTGTCGTATCCCACAAAAATACCTTCAACAGCTTTATTATCTAATTTTTGTCTTCTGGCTTTATCAATATAAGCGAAGGCTTTGCAGCCAAATACTTTAACGTAACTTAAGTTTGGCTGTCTTTCTGTCCATAATTCATATGGCGTTTTTGCATTAGCTTTTGTAGGCAGTCTATTTTGTAGGTGGTTTGCCGTACAGATTGCTTCCCCCCAGAACTTTAAAGGTAGATTTGATTCATTTAACATTGTCCTAGCCATCTCAACTAACGACCTATTTTTCCGTTCAGCCACCCCATTTTGACTTGCACAATATGGGACTGTATGTTGATGTTTTATCCCATTTGATTTGAGATAATTCTCAATTTCATCTGATGTAAATTCTCCCCCATTATCCGTTCTGATTTCTTTCGGTTTTTCACCAAATTTGTTGCTTATCAGCGCAATGAACTCTTTGAGTTTTTCATAGACTTCACTTTTTCTTTTCAATAGATAGATTATTGTGAATCGCGAGTAGTCATCAATAAAAGTCAAGAAATATGATTTCCCCCCAATCGTGGGTGTCTGGAAAGATCCACAAACATCCGAGTGAATAAGTTGAAGCCTTTTACTTGCTCTATACTGAGCAACTTTCGGATAGGGTTCATCAGTTAATTTCGCCTTAATACACGGTTCGCAATCTATATTATGTTTACAATTGTTTATCTGGATACCTCTTACTAATTCCTTTTGTGTAATTTCTTTAATCGATGTTAGATTTCTGTGTCCTAACCTTCTATGCCATAGTTCTAGACAATTTTTATTGTTGCACGTTTGTGTAATGTTCGCGTGGTTTTCGTTAGCCAACTGGACTTCATAGAGGTTATTTACCTTTTGTGCTTCTAAGCAGATTTCTCCGTTAAGTTTGAAAGTGCATCGGTCATTTTTAAATACAATCTCACATCCGTTTTGGGTTGCTTTGCTGACTGATAGTAAATTCGTTTCGATTTCAGGTACTAGAAGTACATCTTTAAGTGTTATTTTATGAATTTTATTATCCGATGTCAGCGTATTTAAATTTACATCGCCTGAACCGTAAGCGATAAGTTTTTTTCCGTTTGCGATAGTCACGTTTGTTTTTTCCCTCGATTTTATCTCTGTAAACATTGATTCAGAGGATGCAATGTGACTTGAGCTACCGCTATCCACAATGAATGTTTTATTTTCTATCCCTTGTGTTATAAATGCATAATCTTTGTTTTCGCTGTTTCTCCATGTATTGTTTTTTCCTTCATAGCGATTAAACCTGTTATACGATTCCGATGCTTGTTCATTCTTAATATTGTTTTCACCCCTTTGAAAAGCGAGTGATGTAGAATAGTGTTTTTTGTAATTTTTGTTGTGTTGATTTTGTTGTGTTGTGTGTGTTTTGTTTTTATTGTGCCAACATTCTTGTGTGTTATGGCTTCTCATTTTACAAATCGAACAATATTTTGATTCTTTTTTAGCTGGAAACTTTTTCTGAGCTTTAAAAGCTTTCGCTGTATTATCAATACTTTCATAGTTTTCATTTCGACGATTAAACTCGTCAATCAGCTTATTTTTAATATATGACGGAGTTAATTGTGCTTCTTCTTTACTTTCGAGAGCAGTAATTAAATTATCATAAGACTGGGGCAGAGAGCACAGGAGGAGCGCGGAAATGTGGTGATTATCAATTATTTCGCCTATAGCTGCCAAATGATCAACAAGCTCCATTATTTTTGTAATATGATTTATCATATTTCCATTTTCTGCTAATTTTATACTATATAACTTTCTTAGAAGAAACAATTTGCTTGTGAGATTTGATCTCTCATGGATTTCTTTTAATGCATCCCATGTTTGTCTAGCAGTTTGTAAGTTTTTAACGTGGGTTATTTGTGAGTCATCAATAGTTAGATTTATCAATGCCCGGGCCTTCCTATCATTTTTGGACCATTGATCGGTCAAAGGGGTCGGTGGATTATCGGTTATTACATGGAACAGCTCTTCTTTAGTTAAGAGCATTTCAATTTTAAATTTCCATGTACTGTAATTCTTTGCTGTCAATTTTTCAATTGAATAATTATCTTTTAAGGTGGCCATTCTAATCTTATATTTTTATTTGTTTTTTATTCAATATTTTTTATTTGTGTGAAATTAGTATATCACTATGTTATCAAATTGATATATCTTTTTAGATCAGTCTCATAATCATTGTAAGACGTTTGTCTTAATAACGGCGTGAGTTCTCACTATAACCTCAATATAATTGTTTATCTTCAATTCTTATCATTAATCAGAATTAAATAGGAGAGTAAATGGTACTCACCCGATGAATTCTTCTTCATTGAAGTGTCCAACAATTAGATCCACCATAAGGGAAGGGAACCGGGCATATTCACATGTTGATATATCCACTGCACTAATTCATCTTGATAAAGACATATAACATTATTATATGGTAACTGTAAAACACACACACAAATTATTATATCCACGCTTCTTCATTTTCTACTTTATTTTTAACACGCGAAAAAAACAAACACAGCAAAAGCGTAGTGCTCACATCAAGCTACAAAAACAGAGAACAGAATGAATTTAAATCGATGCACACATAAATCATAATGTAGAAACAATTATTAATAAAAAAGAGTCATTTTGTAAGTTTTGACAGTTTTGTAAACCTGTAATTGTTCACTCGTAATCACTGTTTCCAAGGTCATGCTAACAAGCACTTAACTTTATTTATGATGCCATGATAATTGTCACTTGTTGCACAACGGAGGAAATTATTTACGACATGCGCAATGTTTCTATCAACTATTTGAAAATAGTGGTAGTTTTCGGAATAATACTAATACAAAACATAGATAAATAAAATAAATGAATAAAATAAAAAAAGGAAAAAAAAGAAAAGAAAACCGTTACATACACAACACTAAATATTATTAGTCACATTAATGTTTAGTCACTTAGTGAAAATCTGACTTAAATTAATTTTACGTACGCTGGTAATTAACAACTTTCATTACATTAATTAAACACACATTTACGATTCATTACATGCGAAATATGTTGTTAAAAGGAACAAGAAAACATCCCTTGTAGAAGTTAACGATCAAGCATATTAAGGATTCCAGTGACAGAATGTATCGCATTTCGTGTTAATTTACGCATGGATGTATACGCTAAAAGTTACACTTCAGCTTGAATAATTTTAGATTTGCACCGCTTTTGCCAAGGTCAGTATCTCATTACAGTTATCGGAATTCTAAATGCCTGGGATAGTTTCACTTTTAAAATTTTATTTAGAAAGAATTGTAACGAAAAATAACTAACGAAAAGTTTAAGTCTGATATCAAAAAGACTTAAACTTTTCGTTAGTTATTTTAAAAATCTGATAAGATTTTATTTAAAATTGTAAATAATAATACTACAACTACTACAGATACTAGTGCTATTACTACTACTAATAATAATAACAATTTTAGTAATAATATTAATATTAATAACAAGTCAAAAATAGAAACGTGGCAAAGGAGGTGCATTTGTACTATAACTATTTTATGAATATTCAAACCTCGGTACGATAGCGATTGCACTCTTATGCAAAAATGCATGAATACAAAATTTATTACGATTATATACATTAATTTCAGCAATACCGAAATAATAGGATTTAATCACCTCTTGGCAATCTAAAATCATTATATATCATGTGATATTATTGAATAAATTACGTATGATACCATTTAATAGAATAATACTCATGGCAGCCCAGAATCCTACCAAAACCTATCAGGGGATGTCATTAAATTAATTACGTATGATAGGGTTTAATAGAATATTCTCCATGACAACTTAAAATCATTAACAATCACGGGATATCATTGAATTAATTACGTATGGTAGGATTTAACAGAATGAAGAATGTTTTTATTAATATCTTTTTATGTTTTGATTCAATTGTTATAAAATTTGAAATGGCTCGAAAAAATTTAGCAACCATTATATGTATTGAATTTCAAATCATTCGGATGGATAGTTTTTTTGCGCTATTATATGCGGACAGACGGATGGACCTGATGAAAATTATAGATGCTACGTATTTATATAATTATGAATGCATATTTAAAAAAATGTCCGTTAAACGAGCAACACTGAGCATTATTAGTCACAGTTTTAAAAGGGAAAATATGAGTGAAATTAAATTTAATCATGCTGATAATTAACAACATTTCATTATTTAGTTAAACACACATTCTCGATTCATTACATTCGAAGTATGTTGTTAAAAGGAACAAGAAAACACCCCATGTAAGGTTAACGATCAAACATATTAGATTCCAATGATAGAGTATCACATTTCCTGTTAATCCATGCGTGGACGTATGCTAAAAGTTAAATTTCTGCTTGAATAATTTCGGATTTTCACCGCTTTTGCCAAGGTCAGTATCTCATTACAGTTATCTGAATTGTAAATGCCAGGGATAGTTTCACTTTTGAAATTTTATTTAAAAAGAATTGTAATCGTCAAATCGTCGCTGGCTGATATCAGACTTAAACTTTTCGTTAGTTATTTTAAAAATCTGATAAAATTTTATTATTTAAAATTGCAAAAAATACTACAACTAATACTACAGATACTACTACTAATAACAATAATAATATTAGTAATAATAATAATAATAATAAGTCTGAAATTGTACGTCAAACGTGGCAAACATTCGTACTATAACTAATTTTATAAATATTTTTGATTTTTTATGCAGTTGCACTTTTATGCAAAAATGCATGAATACAAAATTTTATGATTATATACATAAAATTCTGCAATATGGAAATAATAGGATTCAGTTTTAAATAGGACGCAATCCCCATGACAACCTAGAATCATTACCTTTCATGCTATATCAATAAATTAGTTATACACGATAAGATTTAATATAGAATGAATTAAACTTTTATTAAGTTTTGATTAGATTTTCATAAAATTTGAAATGACAAAACAAAATTCTATAGCGATTCTGCATATTAAATTTCAAACAATTCGGTTGGGGTTGTTTTTGTGGTATTATATGTTATATGCAGATAGGCGGACGGACAAAACGATGATTATAGGTACTACGCATTTATATAATCAAGAACGCACCTAATAATAAAGAGTCAATAAAATTATTAAGTAATTAGAACTGTTTATATAATTACAGAAGTGGAAAATGTTTTAATAATGTTTAAGCATTTATTGCTAACTAGGGTATCAAAATGAGATTCGTAAAATGTTTAGTTAAAAATAATTGCATTGATGTAAATAACATTAATAAGTTAAAAAGAACATCATTGATGAGATAGAGATATTACGAGCACATATAGTGATAAACTTCAACCTTCCGCTACACAAAAATACGGGAAAAAATTGACTTTTTTGCTAATTAACAAAATATCATTTTCATATAAAAATTACAAACTAATCAGAATCACCTCATCGAGTTTACGTATGAAAATCTGGGACTAGTTAAATCTCGATTCGTATATTAAAATGCAATCAGTCTGCCGAGTCATATCTTGATAGATAATACCTAAAAACCCGATTTTAGCGGTTAACTCATAAGTTTACCATTTTTTTTTTCCTGCTCCCAATTCTCCATGTTTTCATACTTTTGGGTGCAGGAAAACACAATGATAAATCTATGAGTCAACTGCTAAAATGGGGTTTTTAGGTATTATCTACCAAGATATGACTCGGCAGACCGATTGCGTAGTAATACCCGAATCGAGATTTAACTAATCCTAGATTTTCAACCGTGAACTCGATGTGATGATTGTCTGTGCTGTCGCCTCCCGGTCTAACATAGTTATTGAAAATTGAATGTGTTAAATTTCTATAAATGTTTCTTGATGTTCTGTATTATGTTATTTAAAATGAGATATTGGTGTGTTCAAAAATACCTCTCTAATTCTCTAATAAATTACTAAAATGTATTATACAATGCATAAATACTATTGAATTTAATACCGAATGTCAATCACTCTAAGTAATTTTGGAAAGATAAAAATTCAAAACATGTAACACATGTATTTCACTCTGACACAATTTAGAAAGGAACAAGAAAAATTTTTATGCCCAAAGGCGAAGATCTATGATCGCATAGCCTAGAACTAGATGTTAAATGTTAAAAACATATTTGTGACAGAAACTTTGCGTTTTTGAAAAGCTAAAAAATGAACTTGAAAACTGACTTGTTATTGTCAAAGCGCTTTTAACTTCCCTCCATGCGGAAACACTTCAACAACGAGAGATATGTGTTATATAATATGTGAGTATGAAAGATGTGTAGATGGGTGGAGATGGAATATCGGTATAAGTCAGTGGGGTATTGACAATAAAAGGTTGGGAATCACTGTATTAAAAATAATATTTAAAAAATAGCAATAAAAATAACAAAATAAATATATTAAATCATAAAATCACCTGTTATTCGTACGAAAAATAATTTTTAAAATATTTTTCAATGATGTATTGTAGAATACGAGTTAATATCAAGTCCTTCCACCACAAAATCCTAATTATATTACAAATTTTAAGGATTTTCAGGACATTTTTTCCTTTATTTGTTATAAACAGAGAAAGTTTTATACGCGAATTCATTTAAAACTTATTTCTTCATACTTGAAATAGCCAATATACAAACCATATAAAATGTATAAATGTGCATCAAAAAAGAAATGAATATTAATGCATGCTTTAAAAAAAAAAAAAATCTAATTTTATATACAGTAAATCAATGCATATCATGACCTATACATTAATTTCTAAAATCAGAACGGTACAAGAGTATTATGATGGGAAAGAAACATGACTATTGAAAATTAAAATGTTAAATTTATATAAATGCTTCTTTATCTTGCACATTATGTTACTCATAATGAAATTTCGATGTGTTCAAAAATACTCCTCTAATTCTTAATGAGTTACTAAAATGCAATTGCCAATCACTGTAAGCAATTTTGTGTAGATAAACATACAAATCATATGACACTTTTGTTTCAGTCTGACATAATTTGGAAAGGAACAACAAAACTTTTTCTGCCTAAAGGCGAAGAAGCATGGTCTCATTGCCTAGATGTTAAATGTTAAAAACATCTTTGTGGAAGAATTTTTACGTTTTTAAAAAACTAAAATATGCGAAATGACTTGTTATTGTTAAAGCGCTTTTAGTTTTCCACCACGCAGAAACAATTCAGTTTTCAAATAATAAGAGGTATGCATTATAGCGTTATATAATGTGTGAGTGCAAATGATATGGGTGTGTGTATGGCGGGGGGGATCGGTATTCTTTGTGGGGCATTGTCAATAAAAAGTTAGCAATCACTGTATTAAAAATAATATGAAAAATTGCCTGTAAAAATAACAAAATAAATATATTGAATCATAAAATCACCGGTTATTCATATGAAAAATAAATATTTTTAAAAATAATATATTACAGAATACGAGTTAAATTCAATATGCTTGTGATTACACATTTTCATCATTGTTGTCCATGCCAATTTTTTTTAAATGCATATTTAACCTAATTTGTTTGATTCCCTGACGTAAAGGTGGAAAGAAAACATATTTTATCTTATAAAACATTATCTACAGGGTGTCCAGGGCCGTAGCTAAGGGGGCGCTATGGGCGGCTCAGACCCCCCCCCTCCCCTGGAAAAAGTTCCAAGGTCACTAAATGTTCCGAAAATTCAAATGAAATTCTGTTCAGAAATCTAATTTAGTTTTGAGACCCTTTCACAGTTTTGCAGAAATACTAAATTGTATCTAAAATAAGTAATTCAACACTCCCTCATCCTATTTGTACATATGAAGCTAACATGATGTTTAATTTTGCACCAGCTATACACTCAAAATTTTCATCATCATATATTTTTCTTAGCATAAAATGAAGTTATTACAACAGTTGAATGAGGAACATAGTCCCTACAATGTGAATATGCACTAATTTATCTTTCTGTGTCAGAGAGAGAGAAAAAAAAATTATGAGCCCGCCCCCCCCCCCTACATTCTTTTGAGCCCCCCCCCCCCTTTCAATCGTTCACTTCTAGCTACGGCCCTGAGAGTGTCCCAGAACTTCGTGTACAAACTTTGAGGGGTGGTAGAGAACATCGTTTGGAACCACAATTACATAGGAAAGCATGGGAGGAAACGTCTTGTTAACCCTTTCACAGACAGTGAAAATTTATATGGAACTACAAAATTTTTAATACAAAATGAACATTGACACCAGAATTTTAATATGATTTTTCCATTTATTATGTATGTGAAATGTATTTTTCTTTTCTTCTTTGCAAATACATTTTTCCGCGATTTCTGATGTCATTCATATTTTTTCACATTTTAACAATTTCTAATAGCTACTTTGATACTCGATTTAAAAAAAAAAAAAAAAAAAAAAAAAAAAAACGTAATTTTAAACTTAATTTAAAATTAAATTTTTTCTTGTAACTTTTTCGATGTAATAAAGCGTTCTACACTGGTTTCCGCATTGTATCATAGCTGTGTCTTTGTGTTTCTTTGAGCTTTTCATGGACAAAACACTTCCATTGCTAAAATGTGGAATAATATGAATGACATCAGAAATTGAGGAAAAATGTATTTTCAAAGAAGAAAAGCCAGGCATTTCACATACATAATAAACGGAAAAATCATATTAAAATTCTGGTGTGAATATTCATTATGTATTAAAAATTTTGTAGTTACATATACATTTCCACTCTCCGTGAAAGGATAGTTTGTACACGAAGTTCTGGGACACCCGGTATGTCACTTATATATTTTTTAGTACATATATATTATTTTGAAATATATAAAGAAATTAATTTTACATAGTTATCTAGTAATAATGAGATTGTATAATTATGCAATTATCTAAATTAATTTTTAATTAAAATAGTAATATAAATTTAGTAAAAGGGGGAAAATTGAAGAAGAAAAACAGATTTTAACTTGTAAAATATTAGCTACATCACTTATGTACTTAATTTAGAAAAAAAATAATAACGTATTTTATTTATAAAAAAAAAAAAATCCCGAAAAAAGTATTTTAATATAGTTATCAAATAATAATTAGATTCTTTAATTGAGCAATTATCTAAATCAATCCTTTATTTAAAATAATAAAATGTCTTAAAAAAGTAAAAAGTTGACGAAGAAAAATATAATTTACATCGTCTACCTTACTTATGTATTTCATTTAAAAAACTAATATATATTATTATTATTATTAAAAAATCTCGAGAAATTATTTTTATATAGTTATCTAGTAATAACTAGATTCTTATTTTGAGCAATTCTCTAATTTAATCCCTTATTTAAAATACAGTAGAAAACTGCTAATCCGCACAGTTTAGTTCCAAGCATTTTGCGGATTAGAGACTTATTTAGATTATAGGTCACGTGTATTTAATATTTGTTTATGCTTATTCTTTTCATATTTGGGATAAATTTAGATTGTTGAGGCTTAAAATAAAGAAATTACACGCTTTTTAACTCATGAATCAAGTAAGAATTATTAAAAAATGTATAATTTATTCATTTTTATATTGTTGTATTCAAATACATGATTTATATCTCTACATAACATCCTGCAGTCTTCTATAAATAACCATACATAGCTGCTAAACTTAAAAAAAAAATGTTTTTGGCTATTTAAATATCGTTTATCAAATATTCTAAATACATATGTAAATATTAAATATTAATTTATTAACATTGATTGAGAATTAATTGCTTGATTTTCGTATTAACTGTCTTATCTTCAATTCCCTAAATTTTAATTATTTTTAGATGAAAGATTAAATATACTGTCTAAGTAACCATCTATCATTAATACAAATACATTTTTAAGAGTCCATTTAAAAAAAGGGGGGATTTATTTTATAAACGATTAAATAAATAAAATATTTTTATGCATACAATTATTTTAAAAAGTAAAAAAAAAAATAAGTTTAATTGGTGTTATGATACCTACGTAATATTATAACTGGGAAAAAAACTTTATGTCATTATTGAGAAACTATTTTTTAAGAATAAAATTCTTTGTTTACATTCATTCATACAGTGTGGATTATCGGAGTTTGCAAATTACAGATTTGCGGATTAGCGGTAATCTACTGTAGTAATATCAATTAAAAGGTGAGGGGAGGGGAGGGGAGACAGGGAAATTGCACGAAGAAAAATATTTTATATTGTAAAACTTTAACTACATCACTTACGTATTTAGTATAATAATAATAATTATTATTATTAATATCATACATTTTACTTTAAAAAAATCTCGAGGAATTAATTTGTATAATTATCCAATAATAACTAGTTTCTTTAATTGTTAAATAGTTCAATAGTAATCAAAACAGTTAAAGGAGGTGAAAATCGCTCGAAGAAAATTTGATAAAATTTACATCACATATGTTTATGTTATATACCTTAGTATTTTTTTTTAAATCACATTTTTTCTTTAAAAAAAATCTCAGTAAATTAATTTTGTACAGCTATCTAATAATAAACAGGTTCTTTAATTGTTAAATAGTTTAACGGTAATCAAAACAGTTAAAGGGGGAGGGGGAGTGGCTCGAAGGAAAGTGTATTCTATTTTTTAAAACTTTAACTACATCTCTTATGTTTAGGCTATGTATTTTATTCATTTATTTATTTTTTAAATCATGTATCTTATTTTTAAAAAAAAAAATATTTAAAACAAAAACTATGAATTTTACTTTAAAAAAAATCTCGAGAAATTAATTTTATATAATAATTTAATAATAACTAGCTTCTATTTATTTGTCATATAATTCAATAGTTATCAAAACATTTAAAAGAGGGGGGGGATGCTCGAAGAAAAATATATTTTGTCTTACAAAACAATTTTTTTAAACATATATTTTACTTCGAAATAATCTCGAGAAATTAATTTTATATAGTTCTTTAATAATAATAGCTTCTATGTAATTGACAAATAGTTTACTAGTAATCAAAACTGATAAGGGGGGAGGGGGAGAGACTTGAGGAAAGATATATTTTATCTCGCAAAACTTTAATTACATATCTTGTGTTTAAGTTATGTATTTTATTTTTTTTAAATCTTGAGAAATTGATTTTATACAGTTATTTAATAATAACTAGCTTCAATAATTGTCAAGGGTTACTTCGACTCAAACAGCTTATTTTCCGATTTATTTTTTAATTCACTTTTGCTCTCAAAAGCATCAAACTCGCAGATTCTCTTATTTAGAAACTTTATAAGGTGCAGTGTCTGTCAATTTTTTGATAAAGGCAGGAAATATGACAAAAAATTCAGTCAAATTTGGCCTTTTGATCCGAATTTTCCGAAGCGGGAGATCTGGGACGAAAAAAAGGGCCATACTGAGAAGGTAATTGTTTATCAATCAAATTCTACTGAATTGAGCGCAAAATGACATCACACGACATCTTACACATCTCTTCAAAAATCCCCTCAGCAAGTTTTATGTTTCTACTTCAAAAAATGCGTCTGAAATTGTATCGGAAAATTTCGTACTGTTGAAGGTGGAAAAGTATTTTTTCGAATACACCCTTAAAGAGTTCAATAGTAAACAAAGCAGTTAAAAAGAGAGGGGGAGAGGGAATCGCTGAAAGAAAAATATTTTTGACTTATAAAATTTGAAGATCACTTATGTTTAAGTGATTTTTTTTTAATCATATATTTTATCTTAGAAAAATTTATACAGTTATCTAATAATAAGCAGCTTCTTTTATTTAGTTTTATTTAATCTAGTTTCTACTATTAATTTAGTTAAATAATTCAATAGTAAAAAAAAAAAAAAAAAAAAAAAAAAAAAAAAAAAAAAGGATGTGGGGGGGGGGGGGTTGAAAAATAAAATCATATTTTGTCTTAGAAAACTTTAATCACATCACTAATATTTGTTTTTGTTTTTTTATTTAGAAAAAAAAATCACATTTTTTAATTAATTTTTTTTTGTTGTTGTTAAATTCATTTTATATAGTTATCTAGTAATAACTGTATATATATTTTTATTTTGAAATAGTTCAGCAGTAATATAAATAATTGAAGGGGGGGGGGGGACAGCCCGATGAAAAAATATTTTAAAACTTATAATAAGCTTAAACTACACTACTTGTGCATTATAGTTTTTAGAAATTAACAGATTTTTTTTTTTTTTTTTTAAGATATCGGAAAGTTTATTTTATACAGCCATTAAACACCATCTAGATTCTATTATGTCATATTTTGAGATTAAATATTTTCTTTACTCAGCCAAAATAATAATGTCAAATAAAGTATAAAATCTTGTAACAAAATATTTCTCAACTTATAAAACTTTAAATACAACACTTAAATGTGCACAATACTTATTTACAAATACTGTGTTGCATTTATAGTCCGGCCATGTATTAAATGTACGAAAATAAATAACCAGAAAAATACACTCGAATGAGCGCATCCGGTAAACAAAGCCGAAACTTACCTTTGTCGTTGGACATAGTCCCGTGTATCCTGTGTTTTGCTTCTGTTTGAAGTGACCAACTTTTCCGACAATCAGCATGTGAAACGAAAGGAAAACCAACCGGCAGTGCTGGGAGCACAAGCGCCATCTGGTGTACTTACCAAACGCTTTAGAGATGACAATTTCCCCCTCATTATTACCATAGTAACAAGGATAAGTTAGATGAAAAGAGTTTCTTTGAGTCACAGAAGTTCCTTGGGGTTTTCTGGTAGAGGGTTCTTCGGAATTTCTACTTTTTGTTCACTTGCTGTTCTTTCTTTATTTATTTAGAAAAGAAATATATACCCTAATGACATATTATTAATTTTTATAGTAAAAAATGATTTTAATAATAAAATTAAAAAATATGTTGGAAAATTTTGACAGAAAAAAAATAAATAAATAAAAGAATGTTTTAAAATTCTTCTTCTCCAACCTATATAAATATTTTGTAGCAGATTTCTTTAACCCTGTTTTACTTATAAAAAAGGTTAATTTGTTTTGGGAAGAGAGGGGAAGGATAAACTTTATTAAGTATGTAAAAAAAGGGCAAAAAAAAAAAAATAGGATATGTATTAAAAGTACTCAATAAACTGCATCACTTACATAAAAAAGTTTTTAAGCAAAAATTTTAAAAGCTTTGTACAATTTAGCATATAATTTTTAGTTTGCACATCAACTATTCAAAAAGGTATTTTGGTATATCTTAATAGCCGCATGATCAGGTGCAGATTTACAAATCTGGGGACACCGAGTACAGATGCTCATGACCTCTTTGCACCTATATTTTTAGGGTGGGGGAGGGGGGGGGTTGACAAGGGAAATAAGTTGGAAATTGCACGTGAAGCGTAGCAAATGAGGTGCGTTCGTAATTGATTTAGGCATCCGATTTCCATAAAATTTGAAATGACTCGACAAAATTATGTAATAATTATGTATTTTAAATTTCAAAAGATTCAGTTGGGTAATTTTTGCGTTGTTATATGCGGACAGATAGACAGACGGACAGACAGACGGACGGACGGACGGACTGAACGACAACTATAGGTGCTACGTATTTACATAATTACGAACGCGCCTAAAAAATGAAAAACGATAGTTACTACGGAAACCGTTATTTACAGTAAAAAATCCATTAAAAAATTAAATATGATAATCAATACTTTTAAATAATTATGTCACAATTATGAAATTTAAATGAGAAGACATTTTATAATAAACTTTGTAGTGTTAAGTATCTTTTCCTATGTAAATCTATATAAAATATACAACAACTAATAATATTTTTTCGACAACATTAAGCTACAATTATTTATAATATTAAGGGGCTCTACAGCCAGCAAGCCACACTCAACAACACTCCAATAATCTGACGATAACAGGAAACGAATTAAACAAGAATTAGAAATACAATATATTTTTAAAGTAACAAAGTTAAAAGAAAATATTCAATCCAATAAATAATAAATGCGTATTTCAGACAAAATACACAACGTTATAAAAATACAATATAAAATAATAGAATTCAGAAGGAAAAGTAAAATTTCATCGGATATTAAAACTACATCAGATTTTGAATAATAATAGAAACACCTTTAGCAATGTTTAGTGATACCCTGAAATTCAGGCGCCCTGGGCCCGTGCCCCGAATACCCTGCCGTAAATATGGCACTGCGCATGATAACGGTTAATAACAAAGTCTTTCATCATTTAAAGCAAACTTTTAAGTTTTCAGTATTTCAGTAATCAAGTGCATAATTCGATTACCTATCCATTAAATTCTTATTTTATTTCTTTGTTTTTGAAAATTTTATTTAGGTCTGCTTAATTAATTGCGGATATTACGCGAAAATAAGGAATAAATAATAAGGAATTATTTATATTGCTTTAACCCCTTAAAGGGCGGTGATGCTGCTGTGGAATCACATATTTTTTATCCCTAATTGTTACATTGTCACCAAAATTTTTCAATGAGAATTTTACTTTTATTAAATACGGGAAAATGTATGTTTACTTGTTTACAAATAAATTTTCGTATAAATGCTGGTATCACTCAATTATTGCAACACTTTACTAATACAAACACATTGTCTGTGAAAGGATTAGGGGCAGCTTGATTAATCTTCTGTAATTAGATTGATTGTTCATTAAAAAAAAAATATTTAAACAAAGACAAACAACAACAAAAAATATATGCCTAAAAACTGTTTTAAAAATCCTTAAATTGCGATACAGTTGCCAAAAAAATTACATTTGAAAGTACAATTATTTCCGTATTCGAGAGTTTAAAATTTGAAATTGTGTTATGCTTAGAAGTCATTAAATTTGTGAAAAATAGGAAATGAATTGCTTAGATTGTTGCCATCGTCATCAATATAATTTCAGTATTATTCATGATATGATTTTGCTGTATGATATAGATTATTATTTCCTTACATGAAAATTTTAATGCATATCTCAAAGCATTAAATTGAATATACAAAAGAATATTTTTATAATGAACCATAAAATAGCCTCATATTTTTATTCATTCATTCAAGCTGTCGCGCTTTATAAGCCATAAAAATGATTTCTTTATGTTGATAAAAGCATTAAATAAAAGCAAATAATATAAGCGAATAATGTGAATAAATAACCGTAAATAAATATATGTTGTTTGGAGATTATCTCAATATTCAGAAACTTATTTTAAAAATTAAATAAAAATATGGTTAGTAAACATTGAAATGAGGATATAATGTTGTACAATGCACACACACACATAAAAATATTTGAATCGAAAATAGTCTTTATTATATATATATATATATATATAATAAAAATTTAAAAACAGGGGGATTAGCCTTTTACGAACTACGCTCGCCAACCCCAATTCAGACATTCCAGATTCTAAAAGCAGGCAAATTTCCTCGGCTTTAAAAAGATGGAATTATAATTTTAAAACTGTATTTGCGATCTCATTGTAAATGGGTTTCCATTGATTTTCCTTTGGCTGGAGGTTTTGCAGGCCAAATCGGTCATTGTTAAGAAATACAATGTGTGTTTTCGTCTTTGATTAAAAACAAATATATAGCTAAAAACTGAAAATAAGTCAATGTAAAATGAATTAAGTAAACAGAATCTTTCTCGCTCGGTATATTTTAACATTATACGAAAAGTCTTTTAAAAAAGACTCTTGAAATGCATCGTTTAAAATCTGATGTAAATTTCACCAAAGTTTTCTTTTTTTTTTTAATATTCACATAAAAGTACTTTTGCTGTTGGGTAGAAAATATTATTTGCACTGTCTCAGAATTCACAACAATAGTCTAAAAGATTATCTCAAAAGATTAAATAAATACCTCGCGCAAATATATTCTTTAATTTAAACCAGTTTTTGCTTACGTACCTCGTAATATTAATCTCAGGACTGAAGAGGATATAATAAAGTTTATTGCAATTATATGTGTATATATAAATATATATATATATTGCATCTAGGCGCTCCTAAAGAGAAATTTGAACTTGATAGTGGGTAAGGCAATAATTAACTCATGAAATTAATTATAATAATTTGTAAAATTTGCCAGCTAAAAAATTGCTTTCGAAAAGTTTCAATAGAGGATAGCATCAAGCCACTAAAGAATAGTTATAATTATATCCAAAGAGACAAAAGTAACAAAAATGAATGAAAAGAAAGAAAACAAGCTTCATTAAAATGCAGACCATTCTTTTCTGGAAGTATAATTAAGACCTTGACACTTTTCTCAACGACTGAGATGGTCTATTGGATCTCCTTGATAAAATGAATAAAGTGATCCACAATAGCTCAAATCGGGTTTAATAATAATAGTAACTATGTCTGTAGATCTTAATCATTAAAAAGTAAAATCTATATTTTCCCAATCTACTTTCTAAAGGGATTCAAATAAAGAATTGTCCAAGATCAATGCGAAGTATTTTTTGGTCTGAGATGTATAGGTATTACCTATTAATTATTTTATACAAATTTCATGATTGTTTTACCTCTGCCCCCTCCTTCTTATAGGTCACAGATTGCTACACTCGACTGATAGCCCTCCTCTATTGTGACATCACATTTTTCAACTGTCAATTTAGATCCATTTTTTATTAAAACAACATTGTAATTATAGTTAAAAAGGAGTTATATACTGTTATCTGCTGAAAAAATACAATAAAACCGTCAAGGTCTTTCTTGCTTTTATTTCAGTCTGTTGCAAAGCCAGAGCTA
Source organism: Maratus speculifer (assembly GCA_964019185.1). Taxonomy (NCBI): domain Eukaryota; kingdom Metazoa; phylum Arthropoda; class Arachnida; order Araneae; family Salticidae; genus Maratus; species Maratus speculifer. The sequence goes on along the minus strand of OZ025289.1, from coordinate 441,165,758 downwards.
CGTCACATGTGGGACAGTCTTTTCTATATATTACAGCTGTTTTTAGCAATTTCATTAAATTCTCAAACTAAAAAAACTATGCTAATAAGAAAATCTAGGGTTTTTTGATATTTTTAACATTAGAACCGCGGGTAATTTTACTCAAATTTCATAAAAATATTTTACGCCACAATTTTTAATTAAACTGTTTAAATTTATTTATTTAAACTATTTTAATTCGGAACATACGTAGCTTATTCTGCGAAGAATTTACTGGTTACATTCAACACCTATTCATTTGGTACGGGTCAAAATGACCCGTCACCGCGGTTCTGGTATTAATGTATAGTTCATATTTTAACAATTTATCCGTTAAGGGGACTTAATTTTTGATGAAGAAAAAAGGTCGGAAATTGCACGCCAGGCGTAGCAAATGAGGTGCGTTCGTACTATAACGAAGTTTTTAAAATATGCAGTACTTCGAATACAATGCAAAATCCCAAATCTTTAGCTTGTCCCTCTACATACAAAATGCAGGAAATGTATTATACAGGAATTTACTTGTAGTAAACCTCAGTAACATATATCAGTTTCCTAAAATGTGAAATATTTTAATATAACTAAAATGCACCCCAAACAATGTTTCCCCCTAAATCATTATGCAACGGAATACTTTTGTGTGGTCCTGTATATTAATAAAAATATTTTTTGCACCACAGATTGTACAGATTGTATATTTTAGTATATACTTCACAGGTAAATATCAATTTCATTATGTTCGTGAGAACGTAACATCATTAAAATGCACTTGAAATTATTTTTTCCCATTGACCATAATGTAACGGAATACTTTTGATTCTCCCCGTAATTGAATTATACATCCAATTTTTATAAAATTTGAAATGACTCGACAAATTATGTAATAATTATATTTTTAAATTTCAAACGATTCGGTTCGCTAATTCGAATAAAACTTTAAATATTCTTTTAAGTTTTGACTCGATTATCATAAAATTTGACATGATTCGTCTAAATTTTGCAGCCATTGTGTATGTTAAATTTCAAACAATTCGGTTGGCTAGTTTTTGTGTTGTTATATGCGGACAGACGGACGGATTGAGCGATGACTATAAGTGCTACTATTTACATAATTACGAACGCTTTAAAAGGAGAATCCCATGCTATCCTATTGGGAAAATATTTATCCTTCGTGTTCATTCAAATTTGAAAATTTCAATAATATTTATTTTCAGCACGTAGATAAGAAGATTCTTCATCCTTATGTAAGTTCAAAATATTTAAACGTAATTATCAGTATTTGAAAATTCATGCTAAAATTTCAAAAATCTTGAGAAGTGAAAGGAAAAAGTATTCTTTACTCACTTGTAACTTATGACTGGAAAAAGATATCAAAATTTGAACCTTACGGAGGTATGAAGAACCTTACTATCTACAGCCGAGTCTCTATATAACGAAATCAACCGTTCCAGTAAAAAATTCGTTATATAGAGAAATTCGATGTATAGAGAATAATGTTAAAAATCGTATTTAGTGTGTGAAATTTGAACAAATATTATTTTTGATTTTTTGAATTAAAAATTTGAAATGTTTAAAAGCAAACATTAATCTAACATTTTATTTCTTAATTATTTAAGCTATTTCAAAAAAGAGAACAGACATTTATTTGAAAGCTTAATGAAAATCAAATAAGAAAATCTTGCATTAATTTCAGACAAAGAAATGTGTAATTTGTTGATTTTTTTTTTTTTTTTTTTTTTTTTTTTTTTTTAATTGTTACGCTTTCAGAAAAATGTTCAAATTTTACATAGGAATGAAAAATTGTAGTTAACATTTTCCTCCATTTGAAGGCCTCTCTTGTGTGCCTTTCATTGAATCCTCTCTTACATGTGTATCAATCCAATTGACACTATTTTGAGAAAGATGTGGAAAGGTGTGTGGGAGGTGGGATGAATTCGTTGGATTTAAAGAACAAGGAGAGAAGTAATAAAAAATATAAATAAAAAAACACAAAACTGACGATAAATCAAAAATAAGTTATGGAAAATTGATTCCATATGATTTCGAAGCTTTTTAAAACTGTTTTTTATGACCAATTTATGAAAAAATTCGTTATATGGAGATTGATGTTTCGCTATATAGAGACTGTTTTTAATGTAATCATGCGAAAAGGGGACCGTTCCTACTAAAAATTCGTTATATAGAGAAATTCGATGTATGGAGTTTCGTTGTAGAGAGACTCGACTGCATTTGCTAATTTTTTTTATTTTTTATTTTTATTTTTTTTTTTTTTTTTGAAATATTCGAATTTGAATGTACAAGAAGGATAAGTAATTTTCCCATAGGATAACATGGGATTCCACTCTTTTCTTCCCCACCAGATAAGTCTCCTTAATAGATATAGATATTTATGTTAATGTTAATGTGCGTATAGGAAATTTTGTTTTTCTTGGAATGGCCATAGGCAAATTAATCAGATCTATGGTTTAAACACTTAACTGATGAATATTAAAAAAAAAAAAAAAAAAATCAAATAATGTCTATCGTTTTCATGTCTTTTACAGAATTTTTAATTTTTTATCACCGGTTTTTCATAGCAAAAATTTTTGTCTAATTGAATTGAAAAAAATGCTCGGATTAAATAATGCAAAATTTACAGTAAAATGTTTGCTGGTGAGAATAATAAATTTTGATTGAAGTATGTATGCGCGGAGATTTTTAAATCTATTAAAAACAGGCAGCTTACTTAGATAGGATATTTAAATTGTGAGGTTTTTTTACTTACCCATCATACGTAGTATAGGGTAAATCTTGCAATCGTTTTGAAAATCGAAAAATTTTTTTTGACGGAATTACACGTTTTAGATAGTGGAGATTCCGAAAAACATATTTTTAGAAAAAAAAATTGCCGTCCGTCTGTCTGTCTGTCTGTCAGTCTGTCTGTCTGTAAACGCTCTATCTCCCGAACAAATTGAGATAGAGACTTGAAATTTTGTATGCACTTTGTATGTAAGAATGAAACAAAGCCTATTTAATATCAGATCAGCAACCT